>CAJVGC010000590.1:67452812-67514803 GCA_910822075.1 Senecio squalidus | reverse complement strand
TGCTGGTAATCTCATTACTACGGGACCTCTAGTTAATACTGGAAGTAATTTCCATTACTACTGCCAACCAGTTAATACGGCCCGTCGGTGTCATTACTACTGCTCTTAAACCTCATTACTACAGCCTTATTTATTAATACTGCTATGATTAGTACTGCAGAGTTTTCTTAATTAATAAGATTACTCTGTTAATACTGCGTTGACATGTCAAATCTCAATTTGAAACTAACTTTTAACACGTGGCGTTTTGTGATTGGACCTCAAATTTAAACTCCGGCGCGTTCAATATTTTTACACACGTGGCATTACACGATTGAACCGTCCTTTATAATCATCGCGCGTCTAATCCAACTCGCCAAGTTGTTACAATCTTAATCGTATAATAGGGTTAAGTTTAATCTTTCTATTAATTAATCTTTTCAATCAAGAACCCTAATTTCTAAAAAGTTACCGTTGCAACTCAAAATCAAGTTTTCTTCAATTGTTCACCCAAAATTCTTCATCTAACAACAATGGCAGAACTCCAATTACTATAAAAGCCACAATATGGTTGCCTATTTTAAAAAGAATAAGAAAACACTTATTTTTATCCAATTATTGACTTCTTGAAGCAGTCCATATTAAGTTTGCTCTGACAGTTAGTCTAAAAATCCATGAAAATCATTCGAGCATCTGGTGGATAACTGCTGTTGTATCTTCAGAGGGAGACGTACCAGTCATCAATGAAACAGTTGATGGTAATGAGGTCACAGTTTCAGAGGCAACAATCAGAACAAATCTGCAACTACATGATGAGGAAGGTATAAGTACTCTTCCTACTGAAACTGTTTTTGAAAACTTCCAAAGAATGGGCTATGAGGGGGATTTAAATACCACAACTTTTCTAAAAGCTAAGTTGTCCCCTAAATGGAAGTACTTTATGCATACTCTTCAACAATGCATATTCACAAAAGAGAATGGAATGAAGCAAGTTATTCCTTGGCTACTTGCCATGGTTTGTCTTGCTACAAACTAGACCTACAATTTTTACAAACCTTATTTTTGATGGTATGTTGTGGAACTTGGCCAATCCTAAATACAAATTTTTAATGTACCCAAGATTCTTATAGCATATTCTAAACTGTGAAATAATGGATCTCACTAGATCCCAAAATGTTTTTCCTGCCCACTCTCATGCTAAAAAGGTTTTTGCAAACATGAGAAGGGTAAACAAAGGTTGTTCTAACAATGTTACACCACTATTCTCTACAATGGTGGTGGGAACATCTGCTACAGATGAGAGACAAGTGACTTCACCTCTGTCTCAACCCCCATCTGCTTCTCTTTCTACTGCTAGTACCTCTACAGTTTCTACTGTAAGTATTGCAGTTGTTACTACTGAGTCAACTACTGCAGTTTCTACTGTAAGTGTTCCTCAGCATTCCTCCAGTTCTAACTGAACCCATAGTCACCACTATTCCCCACCTGCTTCTACACCTCTTCAAACACCTACAATATTTGCTACTTTCACAAGAAAGGCTAAGAGAGTTCCTCAGTCTCTTAACTCTAAAACTTCCCCACTCTTAAAATTTACCAATCCCTTACCTGAACAATCTTCAAGTGAGGATCTTCAAAGGGGAACCAATGAGCAATTTCCAATGCTCACTGAGGTGGTCTTTAAGGAGGGGGATGACCATGTGGGAAGGTCTCAAACTACTGCTGCTCTTACTTCTTCTAGTGAGGCACATGACAGTTTGAACATCTCTAAGACCCAACTCACGGCAACACAAAATATTGATGCTGCTTTTGGGGCATCTTTAGAAAGTGGTCTCGGGCGCCAAGAGACCTCGGGGGAGGGACAAGCTTCTGCTCGGCAGAAGGGTCCCTCTACATCCTATGATCTACCACCTGTTGGTACCCAACAGGAAAGGGGTGAGGATCGATTTAACTACACTCCTTTGGAATTGATGGAAATGTTAAGGTTGACAGAAGCAAGGGGAGGAACTTTCAACCTTAACAACCTTAGTCCATGAGCTGGTGTGAGCAACAAAGAAAGTTGTAGAAATTCTTAATGAAGCCAAAGCCAATCAACAAGAGTGTAGGGAACATCTCCAATACCCTCCAGTTCTTCTTCTTCTTCGGATGACACCCCAGCTGATGACAAAAAGGGGGAGAAAGAAAATGAAGATGTTTTGTCAACAGAATATGAAGAGACTGATGTTGTGTTTAAGGGGGAGGAGGAAAGAATGAGTGATGATAAGTAATCACTGCTACTTCAGATCAAGAGGAAGAGGCTGATACTGAGGTTGAGGGGGAGAAGATGGATGTGGTTGAAGATAAGGAAGAGCAAATGCTTGAGGGGGAGTAAGAAATGGAACAAGAGATGATTACTACTGAAGAAGAAGTTATTACTACTGCTGTCATTGATACGGTGATCATTTCTGCTGAAGAGTTCATTTCTACGGAACAGTTTCTAGTGTTAATACTGAAGGAGTTTTTTCTGCTGAGCATCCCATTTCTACTGCAATCCTTATTTCTACTGAAGCAGTTATTACTAATGAAGCTTCCATTTCTACTGAATCTCCAATTACTACTGCAAGCTTCATTCCTACTGAACTTTATGGTTTCTACTGAAGGTTTATTTGTATCTATTCCAACAGGAGAAGCTCCTACTGATATATTTTCCGAAGGTCCTAAAGCTATTTTCACTGAAGCTACAACTGTTACAACTATTCCTACAACTCTTCCAACTTCAGAAGCAATCATTACTACTGCAGCATTTACTCAAACAATTGATGATCAAGCAGCTGTTGCAGAGCTTCTAAAGTTGGAAAGAAGCAAAATTACTGAACAAAGGAAGAAAGAAAAAGCTTTAGGGCCTAAGGAGAAAGGAGTTACTATTCCTACTCAAGCAGATAGAACAAGATTGGTTGAAGGAGTTGATTTTGTAAATGATCCATCTGCAGGAGTTGTACCAATCATTCCTCCACACACAACCTACATTCCCAGTTCAAGACCACCAATTGAACCAAAAGAAAAATCAAAGGGAAAAAATATTGTTGTGGAGGAAAGCACGAAGGACAAGGAAAAGAGAAGAAAGGAAAGGGAAGTGAAGATAGGTGAGCTAGCTACCTTTCAACTAGCTGCTGAACACTTGGATGTTGTTGATGATCCTGCAGTCATTAAAGAAGTTCACACCAAGATTCAACAAGTTGAGCTTGAGAAGATTAACAAGTTGAAAGAGGAGCACTTATTCTTGCTAGATGAGCAGGAAAAGGAAATAGCTCAGATAAGAAGAGAAGAAGAAGTTGAGAAAAAGAAGAAGGTAGAGAAGAAACAAACCACACAAGAGAAGCTAGCTGGTGACAAGCAAAGGTTCTTGGCATACTTAAAATCAAAGGGCTATAGTGGTAAGTCACTAGGTCCAATGAAGATGGGAAATTTGCTTGCACTGGTAGAGAAGGAAAAGAAGAAGGACAATCAAAGGAAAATCAAGCTGACCAAACAACAAAACAAAGAAGCATTTGAGCTGGAAATGTCAATGAAAAGCGCTCATGAGACTGGAAGAGTGATATATGATGCCCAAGGAAAGGAAATTCATAATCCTTTTTCCCTAGTCAAGCCAACTCAGCAAGAACAGTTGAAGAGAAAGAAGTCATTTGCAACTAGTTCCAAGCAAAAATCCAAGACAAGGTGAGGTTGTAACTGCTTCAACTATTGTTGAAAGAATTCCACATGTGTCAGTACCTGTCAAGAAAGAGCCAGTCGATGTTCAAATTGAGGAGAAGGAAGGAGATATTGAAATCTCTGAAGATGACTGCTCAGCATTAAAAGTTCATGATCAAGGTGTGCACATTGAACCTCTAGCTATGGAACTGTTAGAGATCATAGACTGGAATTTTTATGGAGGAGCTAACAAGACAACTTATGTAGTCACCAGATTAGAAAAGAAGAAGTATGTGATGCCACCCTTCTATAGAATGATCAGAGACTTTTCAAGGCATGACATTTAAAGACTATATGATATTGGCATTAGAAAATATTCTCGCTCAGGAGGAGAATATACTGGTGTTGATATGGCTATGGATTGGCTTAATGGAATGTTCAACCCTGAGGAGAAGATGGTAACCAAAGTATTCAAAGAAAGAGGTGTTAATAATCCAATAATCAACTGGTATATCTATGAGAGAAGTGGAAGTTACTCAATAGTTAGAAAGCATGGGGCAATGCAATTCTATCTAGTTGACAAACGGTATGATTTTGGATTAAGAACACTTAAGGAGCTGATCAAGGTTAGACTACATGGTTTGAAAACCTCCAGAATGGCGAATGAGTTGGTGTGGAGTATTATGGGACAACTGAATGAAGAGTTGGCTAAAAAAGCAGAAGAACAGAAGGCAAAACGAAGAGAAGAGTAATATTAGATTGTAATCGAAAGTAGTAAAATTTTGTTAAAAACTTGTACTTTGATGTGTAATAAAAGTTCAAGTTAGGGGGAGATTGTTGGGATTAAAACTTAGATAAAAATAGTTTTAGTTTAATGCTCTATTACTACTGCTGATCAAGTACTGCTTCATTGCTACGGAACGAATTAATATTGCATGAAGACTGTTACTACTGAAGATCACTGTTACTGCGGAAATACTCGTTACTACTGATGTTTACTTATTACTACTGATGCTGATGTTTCTAGTGCAACAAGATAATATGGAATTATCTTGATCCGCAAGTTTAGCGTTACAATTAGAGTTAGATTGTAATTCCTTTATTAGATGTTTCCTATTATAGATAGGTTAGCCTCAAGGTCTATATATATATATATAGATCCTTGTAGATTATAAAAAATACGTTGTATTGATTCACTTTATTCAATATAATTGAGTCTTATAATTCGACATTCATTATTGTTCTTAATTGTTTCTCATTATACAATATTTGTTTGTTCGACAAACTTGTAATATCAAGGTGTTCATCCGCTGCTGAACTTCCTTGATAGATCAAGATCTTTCTTTGACGTATTTTGGGTTTATACAACCTAAACGATCCTGAAAATATCATATAAACATATTTTATATATGCCTAAACATAGTCCAAATAATAAAAGATCACAAAAATATGGTGAAATAGATGAAACGTTAAGTTATTTTGTTAACCAGAAAATTTATTAACTTGTTCACACTTTTTAACCACCTTACTCAAATGTTTTGGATAAACTATTTTAACCATAAAATACCTCTGTGTTTTATGAATGTTTTGACATAAAATCGTTACCTTTGGATATGACTAAGTATTTAAAAGGTATTTTATACAAAAACATATTCAAAACAAAACACTTTCTGGACACCCGAGCACCTTTTTATTAAACTATACTAAAGTATTTCGAAACACAAGGTGAAAACACTTCCATCTTAAAGATAACTTAAACCCGGTCGTTTCGATATAAGATACATTAAAAACGGATAAAAATTGAGTGAGATATGCTAACTTAAAGTTAGCATAGACTTTGAGGAAAACCCTAAAACCTACTCTAACCTTTTACTGAATAACGAACATTAGGAATTCATTACAAATGTGAGACTAAGGATATTTGAAAGTTAACTCATACACGGTCATTTCAATATAAGATTCGTCGAAATCGGTCAAGAAACGAACAAGTTATGACTTCTTAAAGTAGCTATAAACCTTAAGGAACATGCTGAGTTTTCTTCATAAAAACTAACTTTTGAATAAACTTGATAGTATAATGATAACACATTACTAGCTAGCTTTGTATACAATGAATTCATCTTGATATTTCGTAGTGCAGAGTTGTTGGATTTACAATTTAAAGTGTCCTAGCTGCGCATGCGATTATAGAATGATCTTTGTTATATAATGGCCCGAACGGTGTTACTATATTACTATTAAGTCTCAAACCGAACAAAACCTACATCATGCATACATTTGCTTTTCCCCTTTCATGTGCATTGGACTAGAATTATGAAACTTAATTTCAAAACAATTTAGGTCAAGGTTAGACCTACTCGGATAATCGATTGGCTCGAGCATTTCATACACGTTAGCTTACGTACCTTTATATACGCTCACGGACTTAAGGTGAGTTCATAGCCCTGCTTTTTACTTGTTTTTATAACATACTTGGGGTGAGATTACATGCTCTTTTACTTATTTACACAAGTACTTAAAACCTTTACTAGTTTCCTAAGTTACCACTAAGCCAAAGGAAATTCCCCTATCATGAAGCGTTAGTTAAGGACTTAAGCGCGATGGTATTGGATAGATCTATTAGGGTTTTACAACCCTCACCCAACGGCTAGACGATGTAACCCACGTCTACCACAACTAACTCATGGACTCGAGTAGGGTGCTTTACTTTTGAAACCATATATGTTATTTGGCTATAACATAGGAATACTTATGGGGTAAGGAACTTTGTTACGCTTCGATGTCATGAGCTTAGGTGCAACTATAAGACTTTACTTAAAAGGAAATCTTGTGGTCCCCTTTATTACTAAACTAAACCTGTGAATTCACCAACTTTATGTTGACTTTAGCATGTATGTCTCAGGTGCTTAGTCGAAATGGCTTTCGACGGAGGCATTTTGGGATATGACAGAGTCGCATATTTCAAACTCACGCTTTCTAGAGATTTCCCTTGCATTACTTATTTTCTTTTAAGTTATGTAATGTAAATCTTTGTTTTGTGAACTCTGGTAACACTTTATATTAATCATGTAAAACTCTGATTTTCAATATCAATGAATGTATGTCTTTTTTTTAAAACGACTCATATATAGGTCGTTCGCCTATATATCATTACTATCTGGGACCCATGAAGTCAACACCTCGAGTCTCGGGACACGAGATTTGGGGGTGTGACATTGATTAACCTCGAATAGACTATAGATCACTTAAAATCACTGAAATCTTAATGAATCTTACTAATAACACTAAAGCTCAAAGTGGAGAACACTTAATTCGATTAAACTAATGCAAGTGTGTGGTAATCAAATTTTACCGCCAAAATTTAAAAATTCAAACCTCAAACAAACGCGTTGATCTTAGATCTTCTAAATCCTCGGCTGATTCAAACACTTCGACTGTAGCTGAGCTGAATCAAATTGAATTGATAACCTGCTCTGATACCACTTGTCAGGTCTCATAAATCTTCAACAGCTATCAACAAGTGTAAGATCTCAATTACAACTAGCGGAATTAGACGTAATTGATTGAACGAATTATATAGAGATAGTAATCAACGATGAATGAAAAAGTAGAATGAAAATGGTATTTGGGTGGGAAATTCAGTTGCATGAAATATTCTGTTCAAAGCATTCATATTACATGATCGCTAGCAACTATTTATAGACCTAAGCTAACGATTACATATATGTCATCCTTATGTTTATTAAAAAACATTTCGGAGTAGATAAAAACTTATAGTTTAGCTGGTTCAGTTCGGAGGAACTTGAACTAATTCGGTAAAGAATTAGTTCCCCCGAACTGAAACCTTCCTAAACTTTACACTTTAGTAAACAATTCGGAGAGTCCGAATTGATACAAGTCTACTCTAAACTATGACTTTGTTCTTTTGGAAGCTTCACCATTTAACTTGATATCTCCAACACTCTTTCTTAACGTCTCGTGCCTTACTTTTTTGGTTGCTTCTATCCTTTCCATTTTGAAAACCTCAAAAATCTTTCTAGTATAATATTTACTTGTAAAAATAAATAAACTTTTTTTGTTTCTATTATAACGACAAAAAATGAAATGATAAATAAAAATAAATTGATAACAATTGGCATAATAGACACCAAAAAATGAGCTGCTTTTGCTTCTATTGGATGGACAGACGAAAGAACAGGCATTGAGTTCTAGTCTTAAAATTGTTATCTTCTTTGGCGGCTCTTCAAGCAATAACATCTTTATCTTTGAATTAATATATCCATCAAAAAAGAAGAATGCTTCGTCCGCTTGTTGTCATGTCGGTTAAGAAAATATCTTTCAAGAAAGCTTTAACCCAAATTTTTCTTTGGTTATACACTTATACATATCCATCATCCAACTACTACTTTCGAGGTCATATAAAATCCCATTTGGTTTCAAATTCTTCTACCGTATCACTTTTTACCCATTCTTTATCAGAATCTTTGAAATCACTATAACTGGCTTTAAACGACCAAAGTTGTTCCAACTCATGTTTCTTGATGTGCCATGCACAAAGGCGTTGTCTAGTGTTCGGAAAAACTTTATAGATTGCATTACATATTGCCTTATCCTGGTCGGTTATTATTGCAGATGGATACTTGCAACCTGCACTTTAAGTAATGCTCAAATAACCATTAAAAAGTCTCTTTTTTTTCATTTTCTTTATAAGAATCTTTGATTATGATGATTGACCCAACAAATGGAGCAAACTGCATCTTAAATTTGTTGGTCATATACGTGACATCAAACACAACAAGATCTCCACATTTCATATATATAGTCGTCTATTGATCTTCCATCGGCCCAAAAAATATTCCTAGGCGACCCATCATCAAACAAGTGTACGACAAAATACTGATTTTTGTCTAGCACTGATTTATCTTGAAAATTAATAATCAGACCATAAAACTCTTTACCTTTGTATTAATTGTTTCTATTGCTCGGATAAAATAGTGGCAATAGCTTCGAAGTTACATCATATTCTTGTGGAGATTTCATTGCATTTACAACTTTTTTGATTTGGGAACGTCTTAACCCGGCCTGACCAAGCTCCCTCGTAAGAGATTTACAAGCCATGGAACGGTGAAACGATGCTTCATTACTTTTGTTGGGGTTGTGCTTAAATCATGATTATGTGTATCATCAAATATATCCACACACCATTTCTTATCTTTGGTTTTTGAAATTTGAAGTCTTGCTTTACGATTGGTCCTCAAATTCTCATCTTATGATAAACCTCATTTGTTGTCTTGTTTTTAATGTCCCAATGAATACTTGTACCGAATCCATGTAAAAGTGCATATCTATCGTAAAACATATATGTATCATCAAGTGTATCAGAGACCATTCTCGAAATATCTCCATCGTTACATTCAACTTCATCAGACCGCATATTCAAATCAACATCGTCTTGTCTGAATCGTCATGGTGGACCAAATAACCATTTGATTCGTACACCGTCTATTAAAGCCGTACACCACCAATAATATTTGTTTTGACAATTTTGCCCTTTATACCTATTTAAATTAACTCCTCTATGTCTATGCTGCTATTTTTTCCATCTAACTTTTCATTTTTAAACCCATAATATGACCTTTGTTTTTATTTCTTTTCCTTTATCGATCTCTCTTCTTTCATTTCGATGAAAAGAAATCCGGTAGCACCTCCGACCGAAGGGAAGTATGACAAAGCGAAGCTGATATGGAAAAAATGAGGCATTTTATTGATCAGAAGTTTTTAGATCTTGCCGGAAAATATTGGATTTATTTAGTCAAATATTCTCCAATATTTTCTCCTTATTTCTTGGTCTATGATTGATTTGCTTCCATGTTTAGGTGTCTATAGGCTCTATATATTTTCCTCCGATTGTACTAAAAACTTATGAGAAAATATATGAAAACCTTGAATCCTCTCTGACTATCAAATTCAAGATGGTATCAGAGCAAGGTTCGAGCGATTCTGAAACTTCAAACCTAGAAACATGTCTGGAGGGGATCTACCTAAAGGAGAGCCTAACAATTCAATTGACTTCTCATCGCCATACTACCTACACCCTTCTGACTTTCCTAAACAACTTCATGTCAACGAAATTCTTACCGATGGGAACTACACCGACTGGGCACAAGAGATGTCTAACTTTCTTTTTGCCAAAAACAAAATAGATTTTGTTGATGGAACATTAAAAAAACCGGAGATCACGTCCCAAGAATACAAACCGTGGATGAGATGCGATGCGATGGTAAAAGGATGGCTTGACACATCCATGGAAAAGAACATCCGAGACAGTGTTAAGTATGCTACCACAACTTCGGACATCTGGTCGGACTTGCGGGAATGGTTTGGAAAAGAGAACTCTCCAAGGGCTTATGAATTAAAGCAAAAGATCGTTGCCACTCGTCAAAATGGTAACAATGTTTCCACCTATTACACTCGTCTCAGGGCATTATGGGAGGAGTCTCAGTCGATTTTATCTTTCCCATGTTGTTCATGTGGCAAATGCACATGTGAATTAGGAAAAAAAATCACGGACCACCTTGAAAAGGAGCGGCTCTATGAATTTCTTATGGGTTTAGATAGCGACTTCAATGTTATTAAGACCCAAATTTTAGCAACAAAACCTGTTCCTACTTTAGGAACCGCTTACCACATGGTAGCGGAGGACGAAAGACATAGAATGATATCGAATGAAAACCGAGCCACACCAGAGTCCGCTGCTTTCAAAACCTTCCAGAAACGAGAAAACTATTATGGGCAAACGAAAGAAAGGAGTTTTTTCAAGCAAGGAAAAGAAAATAAACAAAATGATGAATGCACGGGTTGTGGAAATACCGGTCATAAGCTAGAAGGTTGTTTCAAGGAGATTGGCTACCCGGATTGGTGGCCAGGAAAAAAAGACAACAAGATCAAACCGAAGGTTGCATGTGTTGATACCGGAACAAGCACCATACCCGGATTAAATGAAGAGCAATACCAGATGTTCGTAAGACTTTTTTCTAGTCCGGGTAACAACGTTCAAATAAAACCCGAGGCCAACATGGCAGGTAAGAAAGATGATGTATGGGTTGTTGACTCAGGTTGTACCGAGTACATAATTCATTGGCCTAACCTTCTCGAAAATAAGAAAGGAGCCTCAAATGAGGCTCAAGTTGTTATACCAAATGGGCATGCAATCCCTGTTGAGGGAAAGGGTGATATGACACTTCCAGGGGGAGCAAAATTAAATGGGGTCCTTTATGTCCCAAATTTTAAATACAACCTTCTTTCTGTTAGCCGATTAAGCAAAGACCTTCAATGTGCTGTAACTTTCTTTCCTGATTTCTTTGTCATGCAGGGGTTACAAACGAAGAGCTTGATTGGAGCGGGTAGATGCGAAGGGGGTTTGTATCTAATGGACATGTTCAAAGAAAGAAGAAAGATCATGATGACTACAATGAGCACATGGCATAAAATAATGGGGCATGCTTCAAAGGAGAAACTTTCCAACGTCGATATTTTCAAGAGTAATTTAAATAAAGATAGTGTGTTTTTTTGTGATTCATGTGCTAAGGCCAAACATTCTCGAACACCCTTTACCCGTAGTTTTATTAAAACCAATAGTTGTTTTGAACTAATTCATTGTGATATTTTGGGGGGGGGGGGGGGGGGGGGGGGGGGTTATCGGATCCCATCATATACAAGAGCAAATTTTTTCGTCACCATTGTTGATGATTATAGCAGGTATGTGTGGGTTTTTCTAATTAAGCACAAAAGCGATGCTAGCCAATGCTTAATAAATTTTCACAAATTTGTTGAAGTTCAATTTGGAAAACAAATTAAAAGGGTTAGATGTGACAATGGTGGAGAATTTACATCAAACTCAATGGTCGTTTTTTATAATAAAAATGGGATTTTATTAGAAACTACGTGTCCTCACACCCCTCAACAAAATGGGGTAGTGGAAAGGAAACACAGACATTTGCTTGAAACTGCGCGAGCCTTACGGTTCGAGGCAAATATTCCAAAAAGATTTTGGGGAGAATGCATTTTAACCGCTGCGTACATAATAAATCGTCTTCCTTCAAAGGTGATTAATAACAGAACCTGTTGGGAAAAACAATGATTTAACCCAAATTAATAAATCTGTTAATTAAAGTCTCAGTCTGAGTGACATGAGTCTGAGTGACTGAGTCTGACTACTCGGACTCATGAAGAGACGTAAGGCGTAATTTTAGGCAGTCTAGGTAGATAAAATCTTCTATCTATTTAGAAGATTTCCTAAGATTTATCCTTATCAAGCTCACTATTATTGTGTATAAATAGTGAGCTTGAACGTTGTAAACTTTGTACCTTTTGAAGAAATATAATTGTGTGTTATTTTCACTGTTTCGTTATTATAATTCCGCTATAATAATTCGTGAAACTGAGTAATCAATCGATTAATAACAATTAACGTCTAAATACTTATTTTTGATTGATTAGCCATTGTTTGAGATCTTATTGAGCCCTAACAACTGGTATCAGAGCAAATAAGATTTAAATTTTAATAAATTTATAAATCTTAACGATCAATACATAAAATCTCACAAAAACAATGTCATCATCTTCAAATACACCTGCTATGGCTGGAAAAGGTATTCCCATTTTCAGTGGTCATAACTTTGCTCACTGGAAACTTAAAGCTGAGTGGCATTTATCTGGAATCCATGAAGAAATGCTAAGAATTGTACAAGAAGGACCCATGATTCCTGGAAAGGAAATAGACGAAGTCAAGGAAGGAGACAAAGTGGTCCAACGTGCAAGGTGGGTTCAAACTCCTAAATCTCAATGGACAGATTATGACAAGTTACTATACAATCTAGACCCAAGAGCAAGAAGTATTTTGGGTAATGCTGTGTCTGAACAAATATTCTCCAAGATTGCTGGATGCAGAACGGCTAAGGAAATATGGGATACATTGATTGTGTCCTATGAAGGAGTTCCAATCGTAAGAGAACAAAGGCTGAACAGTCTAATTAGAAATTATGAAAATTTCTATGTAAAAGAAAAAGAAACCTTAGCTGATATTCATACAAGGTTTCAAGTACTCTTGAATGATCTTTCTGCATTAGGAATGATGAAAGAAGATGATGAAATATGCAAAAAGTTTGTTGACATCTTGCCCAACAAATTTTAATCTGTAATCACATCTCTTGTGGTTAGTGAAAAATTGTCCACCTACTAGCTGCCTGGTCTTTTTGGATTGTTGCTGAATTTTGAAGAAGCCCAAGAAAGGAAAAAGATCAACACTAGAAGGACCACAAGAGATCCAGAAGCTGCATTAGTTGCAACAAGTAAAAGGAATAAAGAAATTTATTCTAAAGCTGACTCAACTGAATCTGAGTCACACTCAGACTCAGAATCTGATGATGAATCTGAGGTTAAGAAACTGAAAAGTCAGCTTGCCTTGTTGACTATGAAGCTTGAACAGAAGACAGGAAAGAAACCTTTTGATCCGAAAAAGGTAAAATGCTTTAAATGCAATGAGTATGGTCACATGGCTGCTGACTGTAAAGTAAAGAATGCTCAAACTGAGCACATGGACGAAGTTGCTGAGAGGGCCCAAAGGTACATAAGCAAGTATCTTAAGTACAAGAAAGGCAACAGTTCAAATACCCAAAAACCTCAAACTGAGCAGAAAGCATTATTTGCTGAAGAATGGCTAGATGAGGAATTGTCATCAGATGAAGAAGAGGTAGAGGATAAATGCTTGATGGCAGTGGTGGAGGAAGTAACTGAAGTTGAGAAATGTGCGTCTCAGTTCGAAAAGGACCTAAAGGAAGCTGAGAGAATGAGCTGCAACTCATACTGGAACAAGTCTAAACTTTATAAGGACTCTACAAAATGGTACTTAGATAGTGGAGCATCAAGGCACATGACAGGAATGAAGTCCTTTCTACAAGACTATAAGGAAGAAGATGGGCCTCAAGTGAGATATGGTGATAACGGGGTATCAATGACTCGTGGATATGGAAAGATTCATGCTGGAGTAGTTAAATTCAAGAGAGTTGCTTATGTGGAAGGATTACAACACAACTTACTTAGTGTGATTCAGATTACTGATGAAGATCATGAAGTCAGATTTAGGAAACAAGCTGGAATAATCTACCGTAACAAGGGAAAACCATTACTGCTAGCTAAGCGAGAAAGAGATGTATTCTTTCTGGATCTGAGTACAGCAAATGATGAAGCTGAGACATGCCTGTTCACAGAGACAAAAGAAGAACTGAATTGGCTATGGCATAGACGTTTATCCCACTTAAATTTCAAGAACATCAATGCATTGTCCAAAAGCAAATTGGTACGAGGTCTGCCAGAATTAACCTATACCAAAGATAAAGTTTGCTCAGCCTGTGTACTTGGAAAGCAAACGAAGTCTAAATTTCCATCCAAAATGCTACATTCCATTGATGAACCTCTTTTCATGCTACATATGGATCTATTTGGACCAATTGGAATTGAAAGTAAAGGAGGAAAGAAATACACACTTGTCATTGCTGATGAGTTTACTCGATTTACTTGGGTCATATTCTTAAGAGCCAAATGTGATGCTGCAGAGGAGATTATCAGTCTGATCAAAAGAGAACAGCGCCAGAAAAATACTCTTGTTCGTCAAACGCGAAGTGACCATGGAACTGAGTTCAAAAACTCAGTCTTAATAGACTTCTGTGATCAATTAGGCATAGTTCAAAACTTTGCCTCAGTTCGAACTCCACAAAAAAATGGAGTAGCAGAGAGAAGGAACATAACTCTTATTGAAGCTTCCAGAACAATGCTATGTTATGGAAAAATGGAAATAAAATTCTGGGCTGAAGCTGTGAACACTGCATGCTTCACACAGAACAGATCAATCATTGTGAAGCGTCATGGCAAAACAGCATATGAATTGTATCATAACAAGGTTCCTTCCATTCATTAATTCCATGTCTTTGGTAGTAGGTGTTACATTCTCAACCAAAGGGACTTGTTGTGAAAAATGTCTCCCTAAGCTGATGAAGGGTTATTCGTTGGATATTCAAGTATTGCTAAGGCATTCAGAGTATACAATGAACGACGAAAGGTTGTAGAAGAAAGCATAAATGTCACGTTTGATGAAACCACCCAGTCTGACAAAGATGACACCTCATCTCAAACTGACATCTCCACAATCAATAAACTCTGTGATGAATTACTTGTAACTTCCTTTGAATCTGGCACTCAGAGTGAAGATCAGACTGTTGGCAACACTCATCAAAATCAAGAATCAGAAAGTGACACTGACATTCCATCCTTCCAGAAAGTTCCAGTCTTAGAAACTTCAGAATCAACTGGCACTGATGATACTCAACCTGAGATACCTCAGACTGACCAAGGTCAGCTTCAAACAACTCAGACTGATAGTGTTCAGACTGAAGAAGAAGAGGTCCCTGATACTGGTTCAGGCAACATCAAGACTGTCAAAGGCCATCCTATTTAATCTGTTATTGGTTCCTTAACTGAAGGTGTCAAAACTAGAAGAAAGAATGCCACAGCCAATTTCTGCTTCTATACAAATTTATTGAGTCTGATGGAACCAAAGAGAGTTGAAGAAGCCTTATTAGATGAAGACTAGGTTGATGGCATGCAAGAGGAGCTTGGAGAATTCATTCGAAATAATGTCTGGACAAAGGTCACACGTCCCCCTGTATAAGACCATTATTGGCCTTAAATGGATCTTTCGAAACAAGTATGATCAAGATGAAGTGGTGATCAGGAATAAAGCCAGACTGGTGGCTCAAGGCTACAAACAAGAAGAAGGCATTGACTATGATGAAACATTTGCTCCAGTGGCCAGAATTGAAGCAATTCGTCTATTCCTAGCATATGCAGCCTTCAAAGATTTCTTGGTTTATCAAATGGATGTGAAGAGTGCCTTTCTAAATGGAGATTTTCAGGAGGAAGTCTATGTGAAACAGCCTCCAGGTTTTGTTGATCCAAACTTTCCTGATAATGTTTATAAGTTAAACAAAGCATTATATGGTCTCAAAAAAGCTCCTAGAGCTTGGTATGAAACCTTGTCTGAATTTCTTATTAAAAATGATTTTAAAAGGGGATCAATTGATAAAACATTGTTCATCAAAAAGGAAAATGGTCATGTCATTTTGGTTCAAATATATGTTGATGACATTATATTTGGCTCCACGAATGACAAACTTCGCACTTGGTTTTCAAAACTCATGTGTAGTGAATACAGAATGAGTATGATGGGGGAACTTAACTTCTTTCTTGGTCTACAAGTAGAACAAAAGAAAGATGGAATTTTTATAAACCAGAGTAAATATGTTCATGATTTAGTCAAGAAATTTGGTTTTGAAACAAGTTCTGAAATGAAAAAACCAATGAGTACTTCTGACAAATTGCACAAAGACTCATCTGGTAAGTCAGTCTGTCAAGCCACTTATAGAGGAATGATTGGTTCTTTACTCTATTTAACTGCTAGTAGACCTGACATCATGTTTTCCACATGTCTATGTGCACGTTATCAAGCTGACCCCAAGGAATCCCATCTTAGAGCTGTCAAACGAATTTTTCGATATCTTAAGGGTACTCCAAACCTTGGTTTATGGTATCCTAAAGATTCTGGTTTTGAACTAATTGGCTACTCAGATGCAGATTATGCAGGATGTAAACTTGACAGGAAGAGCACCTCAGGAGGATGTCAGCTTCTAGGGGGAAAGCTAGTCAGTTGGTCAAGTAAGAAACAAAACTCAGTTGCAACGTCCACCGCTGAAGCTGAGTATGTAGCTGCAGGGAGTTGTTGTGCACAATTTCTATGGATGCAACATCAATTGGCTGATCTTGATATCAAAATAAACCACACACCAATCATGTGTGACAACAAAAGTGCAATCCAAATTACTGAGAATCCAGTATTCCACTCCAGGACCAAACACATTGAGATTCGACATCATTTCATTAGAGACTGTGTGGAGAAAGGAAAGGTCAGACTGGAGTTTGTGGTAACAAATGATCAATTGGCAGACATATTCACAAAGCCCCTAAGTGAGGAAAGGTTCTTTTATTTGTTAGGAGAACTAGGCATGCTAAATCCTTAATCTGTCATAAACATAAATCTCAGGCTGACCTGTCAGTCAACTTGTAAATTTTCAGTCTGACTCAATAGTCAGCTCCAGCTAATTCAGTCTGACCTAGTGCTCAGATTGATTGTATTTTTAGAACATATTTTTTTTTTTGACATCTCTTACATTTTTATTTTTTTTGTATATCTTTTATAAATCTTTCTCCTTCTTATTAGATATATCTTTTATTTTTTTTAACGAGTCAATGTACATTCAAGGGTCAATAGTGTCTAAACTGAAAGTCTCCTAACTTAGTTACATGTTTTTCGCTCTTTTAGTTTAAACGTAACTGAATTTCAAATTTTAACCTAATTTTTTTTTTCTCTCTTACTAATCTTCTGCTTGCTTGTATCTTTGATGGCGAATGCTAATATGATTCTTCACGTTACTCCAAGAATGATTCCTGGTGCAGATTTTCAACATAGGGTTCAAATTAAGGATAATAACAGAGTGGCGACTGCTGAAATTCCCGCCAATCGTCGAAACAGGGGATTTGAGCAACTGATTCAATATATGAAGGCACACCCTCTCTACGGCGCTTTCTTTTGCGCAAATACCATGTGTCCTCCAGTGCTATGTGAATGGTGGTACACTTGCATCGGCAATGCTGACAGGACTGCCCTCACTGGCACATACAGTGATGGGCGCGAAACAATCACGATCACTGAAGACACAATTCGTATTGCCTTACTACTCCCAACCCTCGATGAGGCTGGAGAAGGTGGGTTTCAGACCAGACGGAGCAAACAGCAAGCTAGAGATGAATCTTTTCCCCTTATCGGTCAGCCTGAAACACAAGGGGTTATTAAATACAATCTTTTCACTGGAAAATGGAAATTCTTGTTTTCAATGATTACAAGGTGCTTGGGGGGTAAATCGGGCAGTCTGGATCAGATGAATGAATTTGAAACTCATCTGTTTCATGCTATGGTAACAGGTAGACGAATCTCCTTCTCACAACTTTATTTTGATGAGATTCTCTCCCTAGCCCTAAAAACAAAACGACCGAATGATGTCCCATTCATTCGTGTTCTCTCACTCTGCTTTGAGGAAGCTCTGGGGAAGGAAACTTATGATCATCTTGAGCAAACCTTTTATACATGTGAACTTCCCAGGCTGACTCCCAAAATGTTTACTTATATAACTATCACTGCGGATGAAACTGAGCTCACACCTGTTATGCTTGAATGGATTGCAAATCCTTTCATCGATCAGGAACTGACTGAGTCTGACTCTTCAGACTCAGAGGTCCAAGCTGAACGAATTGACGGAGGGCCTAAGGGAAATATCCCTGCTGCAGATGCTGAGGTGGAACTGGGTGGGGCTGGGCACGATGAAGCTACCCAAGGTATGGATATTACACTTTCTTTACCTTAGTCTGAGAGTATCCCCTCTCAGTCTGAGCAGTCCACTCCACATCTTGATGTACTGGCTACACAAGTGACCCAACTGATGAACTCACCAAGTTCATTTGAAAAAGCTCTCACATCAAGCCCCACAACAAATCAAGCACTGATGGACTCATTATTCCATGAGGCTGAGAGTTCTACACTCCCCTCAAGTGCTGCAGTTCAGACAAGTCTCTCTCTGCTAGAGCATGAGTTGGATCTAACTGCTTTGACTACCCAAAGCCCCCTTAGGGTAGTAAACTTGGAGAAACATGTTGCTGCTACCACACAGACACATGTGACTAGCATTGAAGAAGATGTCCCACTCCTGTACATCCCTGTACTTAGTATGGGACCACCCCCTTCAGTCTCAAAGTCAGTTCCAACGGCTATTTTTACCAGCTCTGTGCTAGTTCACGATCAGGTACCGCCCTCATCTTCTATGGCTTATGATCATTCTCCTAAATCACAGGGAGGGAGTGAAGCTGTGCCACATGTTACAACATCTGTTGCTACTACTTCATCTCAGTCTGAGGTTGCCTTGACAGTTCCTGTGCTGTTACAAGCCCTTAAGGACATGATTTTAAAAATCACAATGCAGAGGAGATGAAGGAACTCAAGGAGCTGGTAATGAAACTGACCTCTGAGGTTAGTATGTTACGAAAGGGGAAGACTGTTGCAGAGGATTCTCACATTCATGGGGAGAACATAGATACAAATGTTGAATCTGAGAACCCCAATCAAAGTTTGAAAAGGAAGAGAGAAGAGGGGGAGAAAAGATACTATAAGACTACCAGGTTCAACACTAAAACTGGTCAGTCTGAGGTATTCTATGAAACTGACTGGAGTGAGATTTCAAGTGATGAGCCTGAGAAGGAAAAAAATCAAGGGAAAGGGAAAAGTGGGGTATACTAGTGACCCAGATCAGACTGAAGAAAGAGAACAAATGGTGAAACAGACTGAGCTTGAGACTGAGATAAAAAAGAAACAAGATGAAGCTGAGAAATTGGCCAAACTTCAGAGTTATGCACACAACGCGGGAATGACTGTGGAGCAATACAAAGAGTATGTAAAGGGGCTATACCAGGAGAAGTTTGAAGTCAATCCATATGATCAGTCATCAAAAGCTGCTGAAGATCTTGATGCTGAGATGAAAGCTGAGGAGGATCTGGCCATAGAAGAAGAACAAATAAGGGTTGAAGCTGATAGATTAATGGCCAAACAAGTTCTGAGAGAAGAAGCAAGAGTGGACTTCATAGAAAGAAATTTTACTCAAAGGAAGCACAAGAACAGAATTCAACACTTAGAATGCACAAATCCTGGAAGATCTGATCTATTGCTTACTTGCTATCACAAAGGAGGATCCTACAAAATTGGGCTAACCATGCTACATACTTTGGGTCTGGAGGAATGGAAAGACATAGCCAGACTGAGTGCAGGTATAACTAACTTTGAGCACCAAATGGCTGTAAAAAGAGAACCTATCTATAATGTCAATGTAGCCAGTATGTTGAAGCTGATAACTGATGAAGAATTCAGAGCATTCTGCACTATGCATAAAGTAAGGGCTGGAGCCAAATCCCTGGGTCTGGAATCAAGCAACTTGCATCCTGTTCCCAAAGGTGTTGTATTTCAGGACAGGACATATGTAGAGACTGAGAAACATGCAGTCTTGTGTTACATAGATTGTGGGGGAGAGGAAAGTTTCCAAGCTAAAGACAGACTCAACATGGCTTCAATTTACCACTGCATAGCCTTGCTAAGTGAATGTGAGTCTACTCAATGTCTCCCATTCAGAATGAAACTGATAAGCTGGCTGTTCAATAATCTCAGAAGGATTGAAGAGATTGGAACTTTGGCTGACAAAGTGGAGCTGATCAAGAAAGAGTATCAACTGCATTTCCACAAGTCTGATGCTGAAATGAAGAGATTACTTGATTGGAAGAATGAAAGGTTGAAGTGGTTAAATGAAGTAAATCAGCCTGTGCCATTTGAAACCTCTTTGAAGAAGAAGAAAAGAACCCTCAAGAAGAAAAAGTAATTTCTATGTGTCTTTTTGTTCACAAACAATATGTATTTTGACTATGTCTGTTTGTGTTTATTTTTTATGCTTAGTTTATAAAAGACTTTAACTGAAACAGATAGGGGGAGATTGTTGGGAAAAACAATGATTTAACCCAAATTAATAAATCTGTTAATTAAAGTCTCAGTCTGAGTGACATGAGTCTGAGTGACTTGAGTCTGAGTGACTGAGTCTGACTACTCAGACTCATGAAGAGACGTAAGGCGTAATTTTAGGCAGTCTAGGTAGATAAAATCTTCTATCTATTTAGAAGATTTCCTAAGATTTATCCTTATCAAGCTCACTATTATTGTGTATAAATAGTGAGCTTCAACGTTGTAAACTTTGTACCTTTTGAAGAAATATAATTGTGTGTTATTTTCACTGTTTCGTTATTATAATTCCGCTATAATAATTCGTGAAACTGAGTAATCAATCGATTAATAACAATTAACTTCTAAATACTTATTTGTGATTGATTAGCCATTGTTTGAGATCTTATTGAGACCTAACAGAACCCCATATGAATTAGTTTGGAATCATAAGCCTGAGTATGAACATTTAAGGATTTTTGGATGCTTAGCTTATTTTAGAAATACAAATACTAAGGGGGATAAATTTTAGGGGAAAGGGAAACCCGGAGTTTTTTTGGGTTATCCACAAGGAACGAAAGGGTATAAACTTTACGACATTGAAGACAAAAAAATCACCGTGAGTCGGGATGTGTCATTTTTTGAAAATGTTTTTCCTTTCAAAAACACCATAGAAGGTTCATATTGCGATTCTGATTGGCTTGGGTGCCCGTTTACAAGACGATCGAGAACGGGGTATTTACTTCTTTTAGGTGGTGGGCCTATCTCTTGGAAGACAAAAAAACAATCAGTCGTGTCTTGGTCTTCGGCAGAGGCAGAATATAGATCAATGGCTTCAACGGTAAGTGAAATCCTTTGGGTGCGGTGGCTACTCAAAGATATGCAGGTTCATATCACAGAACCTACATCCTTATTTTGTGATAATCAAGCAGCTCGTCACATTGCTAACAATCCAGTTTATCACGAGCGAACAAAACATGTCGAAATGGAGTGTTTCTTTGTTCGTGAACGAGTGGATACTAAAGAAATAATAACAAAGGCTATTGACAACAAACTTCAGCTTGCAGATTTGCTCACCAAGGGTCTTGGGACACCGCAACTTCATTTCTTACTAAACAAGATGGGCATTAAGGATCTACATGCTCCATCTTGAAGGGGAGTATTGGATTTATTTAGTCAAATATTCTCCAATATTTTCTCCTTATTTCTTGGTCTATGATTGATTTGCTTCCATGTTTAGGTGTCTATAGGCTCTATATATTTTCCTCCGATTGTACTAAAAACTTATGAGAAAATAAATGAAAACCTTGAATTCTCTCTGACTATCAAATTCAAGAGAAAATGGTTAAAGAATTTACAGATCTAAAAAACAACGAGTGACAAAAATTTATAGATAACATTTACCATAACTATTCAATTTGCTTTTGGTTCAAGTAACTATAATTAAGAAATGAAGGAGATATACATATGGGAATTAAATATGAAAATGAAAAAGTAGAAATGATCAAGAGACATTAAAATCATGAGTCTAATTGTAAATGGAAAAATAGTCACAATACTTGATATAGTGGTAAATCACTAAAACCTACTTTTTATAAGGTATGAAAAAACAATTGATATGGAGGTATAAACATACATATTATTATACATTTTAATATTTGTGATCGTGAGAAATAAGCTAGTTGATACATATTAACCACTCTCCCATTACCCCTTAATTTAAATTGCTAATCGTGCCGTTTTTTGGGCTTAGGGCTTATTGGGCCGGTTTACCCGGTTTTTTTGGGCTGAATTTGGGCTGCTTAGTCTTAGTCACGTTTCTACGTTTCCTTATAGACTTACACGTGTATTCTTCTTCTTCTACATTCTGTCTGGTCTTTGATGTTCTGCTGATTAGGTTGGTGTTGCTGAGTGTTGGAACATTATTGTCTGTAGATTGTATTCATTTGAACGTGTCGTAGAGTTAGAATGTAATTAGATCGAGTTGTAAAGTCCAAACGCATTTACAAAAACAGTTACGGTGAGTAACTGAGTTACGGTCACGTAACTGTCTCTCAGACAATTACGTGAACGTAACTAGAGAGTTACGCGCGTAACTATCTCCCAGATAGTTACGTGCTCGTAACTCTTCTAGGATTCCGTGCTGCCTATAAATAGCAGCCTCGGGATCATAAATGCGGTTGTTGAAAGTTGTCAGAGCTGTCAAATCAAGAATAGTTACGTGAGCTAGGGTTTGTGAGCGTAACTAGCTGCTCTTGTGTGTTAAAGTGTTGTAATCGATTGTTTAGGTTCTATTCGTGGTTGTAATCAAACACGTAAGCTTAATAGAATCAATCTTTTGATTATTGCATCTGTTCTTCACCGTTTACTTATACATACTAGTTATTCCGCGATTAGTGTGTTGTAGGATTCAAAGGAGATCGTAAGACAGGCGACCAACAAGTGGTATCAGAGCCTCTATACTTGCTATAGAGGTCTTTGAATCCGTTTGGTGAAGATTGGGGCTGTTTTGGGATAGATCTAGGTTTTGGAGTAATTTTACTTTATTTCGGGATTTTTTAGATCTAGGCATTTCTAGCCGGAGTTTGGTATTGGGGTTCAGATATTACGTCTACAGTTGGGTGTATTTGATATCTGCAGAAGATGGGTTCTTAGTTTTGGGTATTTCTTCGTTTACGGCCGTTTTAAGAAGTTTCTGCTGCACGTCACGTAACTGAGTTACTCGTTCACGTAACTAAGGTATTCAGTCACGTAATTAAGTTACTCAATCACGTAATTCAGTTACTTTGTCACGTAATTAAGGAGTTTCGCACGTAACTAAGGAGTTTCGCACGTAACTCTTAGTTACTTGACAGATTTGTTACGCACGTAACTAGGAAGTTACGCACGTAACTAGGTTGTTACGCGCACGTAACTAAGGTGCTGAAGACGTTCGTTTACTCCATTTTCTAGCCGTTACTCTGCCCGTTTTTCGTTGGAAACGTTAGGTGGGTGTTAGGTTAGGTTTTCGGGTATTCGTTAGTTGCTGATTTTGGGTATTGGTGTGGATTTGTGATGGCTCTCTCTACGAATTCGAATACATTCAACATGGAACCGAGCCGTAATCCTCAACTTCCTCCTTTATACAACCCAAACCGAAGTGTAGAGGATTGGATGATGAGCTTTACAGATCCGAGTATGTGGGCTCCTATCCTCACGAAGTATGAAGCTCCCTCCGACGTCAACACAGCCACCGGTGTTAGAACCTATCGGGCTCCATCTACATACACCGATGATGAGAAAGCTCTCTTTCTCAAAAATCAGAAAGCGTTGGGAACAATTCAGTTTTGTTTAACTGACGAGATGAGAGCTATATTCCGGATGATCGATAATCCCCATGATCTATGGAATGCTATCGCGAAAAGATATGGAGGTACGGAGGCAATGAAAGGAATCAAGGCCGATATCTTGAAGAGGCAATTTGACAACTTCAAGTGTGAAGAAAACGAGACTCTAGACATGCTGATCTCTAGATTTAGTCGGTTGATTAACGATCTTTATGAATTAAAGGTTGAGTTCAACAAGCTTCAGACGAACATACGATTCTTGGATAGCTTGCCGCCACATTGGGAAGTTCGTGTGCTTCTGTTGAAAGATAAACCTGAGCTAAGAGACTATGACTTTGAGGATCTTATCGACAAGCTACGTATAGCCAATCTGCAGATGCAAGAAAAAGCTTATGGTAGCAACGCGTTTGCTCAGAAGGTGCTTAGGGATAATTCGGGAGTTGCTTTCCTTTCGGATATCTCATCAACCCAAGTACCTCCATCCTTAAGCTACTTGCCTCCGACTCCCAGCTTTCCGAGTGTTCAAGACAGTCCTCCAGTGTCAAGCTCGACCGATTCACTCTGTCCTACATGTTCTACTTGTAGAACTTGTTCATCGCGACGGGAAATGAATACGGCATTTGCTGCTCCCCTCCTAAAGTCTCAAGGGAGAGGAAAGGAAACGGGATTTAGTGCTTCTAGTTCCCAGAATATGGAACCTGATCGCTTACAGTCATGTTTCGTCGCAGCCTATAACGACTTGATCGACGGAAGGATTGCAAATTCCGCTCTCAATGAGGAAGATTATGAGCAGGTCCATCCCGACGATCTAGAGGAAATGGATATTCGGTGGAACATGGCCATGATGACAAAGAGGATCAAAGGCTTTCTCAACCGCACAGGAAAGAAGTTTATCGGGGGTGATAGGAAGAGTGGCATGGGGTTTGACAAGTCGAGGGTCAAGTGCTTTAAATGCAACAATTACGGCCACTTCGCTCGTGAATGTGGTCAACATTCACGCGAAGACCCTCGACATGACCAGGGAGAAAGATATGGTCGACAACACCAAGGTCATCAAGCCCCTCATCAAGGAAGAAGCTTTCAACAGGGAGGATATCAAGGTCAAGCATCTTGGAATCTCAGAATTCAAGATGCAGAAAAGGATGCAAGTGCACTCATGGCTGTGGATAACAGGGTTGACTGGAATGCTTTTGAGGATATCGCACCGAGAATGGAGCACTTTGCCCTCATGGCCTCTACTTCAGATGTTACATCTCCTAAGCCTGAGGTAGATATCGATCCTTTCACTTCTGTTTGTACCAATTGCAGCGAGCTAGAGGCCCAGCTCGCTGTATGGAGTAACTCAGCTAGAGAGTTAAGTGTTGAGGCTAATAATTTTAGATTAAAAAATGATAGCTTGTCAAAAGAAAACAAAACATTAACTGTTTTTAAGAAAGAAAAACAAGTTGAAATTTCTGATCTAAAAATTATAATTACCCGACATGTTTCAAAAATCCAAGAGTTTTCTGATGCTCTTGCAGCTGAAAAATTAACTGTTGCAAAGAAACAGAGTGAAATTGATACTCTGCAGGCAAAGTTAGCTGCAATTGCAAACTCTAAAGAGATTTTGGCTCAATTGATCGAATCTCAACGGACGAACACAAAAGACAAGGGTGGACTGGGGTATTCTAGTATGCCTCCTCCAAGTCACTTCACCCCAGTCCCGGTCGATGGTTCGTCCGTAGAGGTAGCTCAATCTGCTTCTTTGACCTCTAAGGCTCCAAAAGCCGAAGAAACTGGTCCAGAAGTTAGTATCAGTGAAAATGAGTCTAAAGTGACCTTAGAATGTCCAGACCAAAAATCAAAAGACTTGACCGATTTAAAAGACGTCCAATTATCTAAATATCAAGAGAGTCTTTTCGAGAAAGTCTTTCAGCGCCTTGAAAGCCGTCTTATCACTAAGATGGACAAGAAGTTTGAACAACTTCAGGTGCGAGACGGTAAACGGATTGTTAAACAATCCGACTCTAAGCAGTCCGAGTCAAAGTCCACAAAATCAAAGTCTAAGGGTAAAGAAAAAGTTGAGGAACCAATTCTCACTATCCAAACCCCTATGTCCACGATCTTCACTAAGGGAGTGGCTTCTTCTTCTAAGCCTACAAATTTCCCTCCCAAAGTGTCTCGACCAACTACCTCTCGACCAGCTCCTCAGACCATGGCAACACCTCGTATTCCAAATGTGTCTCATGTAGCAATTCCAAACGAGAAGATTCAAACTTCTCCGACTCATATGGACATGTCAAATGATCCGAGAATTTGCTACTACTGTAGAAACGAGGGCCATATTGCCAAAGTTTGTCCACGTTTGCAAGGCTTAATCTTGAAACGCAAAGCATCCCCTAAGAAGGATCGACTAATCTCCAAAGTTGATTCTTCTTCAGACCAAGTCAAGACCGGGCCAAAACAAGTCGTGACCGAAGTTGTTAAAGAAAAACAAAAGTCACCCAAACATCAGAATGACACATCAACTTCAACCAACTACCAGAAAAACACCAAATTGGTTGATGTGATCATTCTCGATGTAAATGGACGACCCAAGTCTGTTAAGGCTTGGGTCCCCATTCAAAACTGATCCTCTATTTTAATGTGCAGGGACGACCTAAGCGACCGAGCGGCAAAAATATCTGGTGTGTCGACAGTGGTTGTTCCAGGCACATGACGGGAGATAGTCATCTATTGACCGATCACATTGAGGTTGATGGTGGCAATGTCCTGTTTGCGGGGGAAAAGGGTGGAAAGATAACGGGACAAGGAAATATCTCCAACGGCGTAGTGACTTTCAAAAATGTCAACTACGTTAAGGAGTTAAAGCACAATCTTCTCAGCGTTTCACAAGTGTGTGATGAGAAGTTCTCTACACTGTTCACAAGCAAAGAGTGTATGATTCTACGTGAAGGTTTTGTGATCGACCCATCCTGGGTACTGATAAGAGCTCCGAGAGGCAACGACATCTACTATCTGGATATGTCTAAAGCTACATCAAGCGAGGAGCATTTGTGTTTGGTGTCTAAAGCTTCAGAGCGGGAGTCAATTATGTGGCATAGACGGATGGCCCACGTTAACTTCAGAAGGATGAATTATCTGGTGAAGCACGAGCTTGTCACAGGAGTTCCCAAAATGAGCTTTGCGATGAATGACTCATGTATTTCATGTGTAAAGGGGAAGCAACACAAGAAGTCGCATCCGTCAAAGCTTGTGAACTCCATCTCGGCTCCACTGGAATTACTTCACATGGATCTCTTCGGTCCTGTCAGTGTAAAGAGCAAGGGAGGCAAATCGTACTGTTTGGTAGTCGCGGATGACTACTCGAGATTCTCATGGGTTTTCTTCCTAGCGAGGAAGGATGAAACAGCTGAACGACTAAAGTTTCTCCTTCTTCGACTAGAAACCCTTCTCGAGTTAAAGGTCAGATCTATTCGGAGCGATAATGGAACGGAGTTCGAGAACAACAACATGGAGCTGTTTTGTTTATCTAAGGGTATCTCTCATCAGTACAGCGCTCCTCGAACTCTGCAGCAAAATGGAGTTGCAGAAAGGAAGAATAGAACTCTCATCGAAGCGGCTCGTACGATGCTTTCGGATTCTAAACTGCCAGTTTCATTCTGGGCCGAAGCAGTCAATACAGCATGCTATGTTCTCAATCGGGTTTCTTTGGTCAAACGTCACAACAAGACCAGCTATGAATTGATCAACAAAAGAAAACCGAATCTGCAATTCCTCGAACCGTTTGGATGTCCTTGTGAGATCATGATCACAAAGGAACGGATCTCCAAGTTTGGTGAAAAGACGCATCCTGGATACT
This sequence comes from Senecio squalidus, assembly GCA_910822075.1. Lineage (NCBI taxonomy): Eukaryota > Viridiplantae > Streptophyta > Magnoliopsida > Asterales > Asteraceae > Senecio > Senecio squalidus. The sequence continues at coordinate 67,487,295 of CAJVGC010000590.1, read as the reverse complement.
TTCTCGGTTATTCGGCAGAATCTCCAAGTAGACGGGTTTTCGACAAGACTACGGGCACGATTGAAGAAGCTTATGAAGTGACCTGTTTCCGGTATACTCCATCTACACCGGGTGATGGTCCGGAACACTTCTTCGATTATGATTCGTTATTTCAGTCTTTCAACCTTGATTATCCTAGTGTCTCCATTCCGGTTGCAAGAAATGAAGCGGTCGTGATGCAAGGGGGAGGAATTGATGATACATTCTTTGATCAGTTTCAAAGTGAAGATGCATCACCGACCACTTCATCTGGTCCGATTCCGATTCAAGTAGTCATTGATCTTCCAGCTATTCAACAAGCTCCGACTCAGCATAATCCACTAGTCTTCAAAACTGCATCAGATAATTCAGATAATGATGACGATTCTTTTCAAGATTCAGCAGCCCAGCTTGACAATCCTCCGGAAGAAAGTGACGAAGAGGAATCAAATGACATCGAAAGTGCTCCTCAACCTTCTAATGCTGAGGTCTCGAATCCAGCTCCACCTTCTGACAGCTCCGGTCGTGGAGAATGTGATTAATCAGGAAGAAGGTGTACAAGAAAATGAAGGTGATGTAGAAAGAAATGAGGCTGAAAATGTCATCTCTCCGAGGAGATCAGTGAGAGAAAAGAAACGTCCTGCACACTTGGATGAATTCGTGGCAAGTCCCGCACTTCTGGAAATCTTCGAAGCATGCTTTCTATCCCAAATAGAACCAAAGAACGTCATCATTGCACTAGATGATCCGTTCTGGGTAAAAGCTATGCAAGAGGAACTTCAACAGTTTCTAAAGCTGCATGTGTGGGAAAGGGTTAAAGCTCCAAGGAGAGAAAAGATTTTGAAGACTAAGTGGGTATCCAAGATTAAGAAAGATGATAAAGGCGAAATTGTGAGGAACAAAGCCCGGTTAGTTGTTCAAGGTTTCGAACAAGTTGAAGGTCTAGACTACGATGAAGTCTACGCACCGGTTGCTCGTTTGGAATCAATTCGGCTGTTCCTTGCATTCGCTTCCCACAGGCGTTTCAAAGTTTATCAACTTGACGTTAAGAGTGCATTCCTGTATGGTGAAATACGTGAAGACATTTATGTCTCTCACCCACCGGGCTTCGAGGATTACGAACATCCTGATCACGTTTTCAAGCTGAACAAGGCCTTATATGGTCTTCACCAGGCCCCGAGAGCTTGGTATGGAACGCTCTCTGACTTCTTGACAAACAACGGGTTTGCAAGAGGCACGGTTGATCAAACTTTGTTCACAAAGAAAAGGAAAGAACACTTGCTGCTGGTCCAGATATACGTCGACGACATCATCTTCGGGTCAACTGATGACTCGATGTGTAAAGACTTTGAGAAGTTGATGACGTCAAGATTTGAGATGAGTGCAATGGGTGAAATGAACTTCTTCTTGGGCTTGCAAGTTCAACAATCGAAGAAGGGAATTTACATTCATCAGACCAAGTATGTGCAAGACATATTGACTCGTTTCGAGATGCTTGACTGTAGACCGGTTAGCACTCCTCTCGAGATCAATCACAAACTTGGTCCAGCACCTCATGATGAAGTTATAGATCTGAAGCTGTATCGGTCGATGATAGGCTCACTGATGTATCTTACGGCTTCTCGTCCGGATATCACTTTTGCTATGTCTTTGTGCGCGCGCTATCAAGCTGCGCCTAAGGCATGTCATTTGAAGGCCGTGAAGAGGATTCTCTGTTATCTCAAAGGGAAACCAACTTTGGGTCTCTGGTATCCTTATGACGATCAAGACTTCGAGTTGACGGCGTATTCGGATTCAGATTATGGCGGCTGCAATTCTGACATGAAGTCCACGACTGGTGGCTGTTAGTTCCTTGGATCGCGTTTAGTCTCGTGGTAGTGCAAGAAGCAAACCGCGGTATCCTTATCATCTGCGGAAGCTGAATACATTGCTGCGGGAAGTTGCTGTGCTCAGGTTCTTTGGATCCAGCATCAGCTACGCGATTATGGTTTGATTGTTTCTCGCACCCCTATTAACATAGACAACACAGCAGCAGTGTGCATCATACGCAATCCGGTGCAACATTCGAAAACGAAACATATCAGTATTCGTTTTCATTTCATTCGGGATTGCTATGATAAGAACTTGATCACGTTACTCCAAATCGCCACCGAAAATCAAAAGGCCGATCTTTTAACAAAAGCTTTTCATAAGGGGCGATTTGAAGAACTGATCAAGTTAAACCGTCTCACCGTTTTGGAAATCGCTTGACACGAACCACTATTTTTGTAAATATTTAACTCTTTTAAAATTAAAAAATTCAAAAAGATTTTTGGTTTAAGTTGTAGTTTAATCTCTAAGTTCTTTAAAATGAAAAATACAAAAAGATTTTTACTTTTCTTAGGTTTATAGCTTTTATCTTTCAATTTTACGGTTCTCGTGTTTTTTAAGTGATATGCAGTGACAGGAGGAATCATATGAGCTTACATACGTGTTATGAATCACGTTCTCCTGGATAGACGGTTTCTGGATAATTCTTGACGATTGGAAGGCTCCGAGTGCTTAAACATGCTCGACTGATCATATGCCTTCCCGTCAAGTGTAAAGGCTCTTTATCTCGAGATAAAGTGTAAAGGTTTGAGTGTATAATCGTTTTTATCTCTTGGATAGAGTTTAAAGGTTAAAAACTTGTTTTCTATTATTCGGTAATAGTTTAAAGATAAAAACATGAATTAAAACAAGTTTAAAATCGAGAAAACGCGCGAAAAACACAAGTTTGAAAATGGGTCACGTATCTCTAAGTTACGCACGTAACTAAGAGATACGTGCACGTAATTAGGAAGTTACGTGCACGTAACTTAGAAGTTACGGGCACGTAACTCTCAGTTACGTGCACGTAACTAAGAGAGAGAAAGGGGTATATAAAGGTTTGAAATCACTGTTTTATGTCACTTTTCAAAAACCCTTTCTATCAAAAACCCTCTTTCTCTACTTGGCGATTTGGCGAATTAGCACTCGATTTCATCCGTTTTCATTACATTTTGTCTCGGAATCATCATCTAAGACATCACGGTATGATTTCTCGACCTAAAATTCGAGTTAAAGGGGTGTTTGGGTGTTAAATGTCGCGGTTTGGGTAGTCTCAAATCAAAATCTGAAAATCAGTGTTTACAACTTGAAATTGATGATTACAAAACATCATAAACATGTTTTCGAGTACAATGGTAAAGTTTGATTGTTGTTTTCCGGTTTAAATCGACGGTTTAAAGAAAATTTTGATTTTAACCTAAAAATTAGGTTTAAACCGTGATTTTTCTACACAATCATCAAATGTGTGTAGTGTAAAGACTAATACTACTCGGAATATTGCTAATGACTTGATTTTAAGATAAAAACCATAGCGTATTTTGAGTTTTATTGAGTGTAAGAAAACGGAGGGTTGAAACCAGTTACGGGCACGTAATTCTTAATTACGTGCACGTAACTCTTAGTTACGGGCACGTAATTACTAAGTTACGTGCACGTAACTTTGACATTATATGGTCTTCATTGTCACGTAACTTCAGTTACGTGCACGTAACTCCCAGTTACGTGCACGTAATTGTTAAAGAAAAATGTTCTCGACCGTTAAATTGTCCAGTTATGCTGCCCAAATTTTTCAAAAATCTATTACGTAAGACAAGTTACGCGCGTAACTATACAGTTACGGGCGCGAAACTGTCAACAGATTCACGTCTGTTTTTGCAAATTCAATTTTCTTAACGTAATGGACTCTAACGATTGCAGCGTAACCCCATTTCACTCAAAAGTAGTCTATGCACGTCTAGGATGTTGTTTACAATGTTTTTTAGTAGTTTTTGTGCGTATACTAACTTTTGTGCGAGTTTTGTTGTCTTTTGTGTAGAATGGCACCTAAAGCACCTAAGACGGATGTTGCCATCAAGAGACATAACTCGGTAGCACTACTTTCTGCCGAGAAAGGGCCCGGGTTCGAGGGGATTATCAACTATTTGATTCGAAGCCCGATTGCTTATGCCCTCCGAGTTGATCCAAAGTTGAAGTTGGATCTTATTACTGAGTTCTGGAAGAACGCGAGAATCAACACGACGGTGTCTCCATCCTCCATAGATTCCATGGTGCGGGGATATCCGGTCGTCGTTACTGAAGCGGTGATCAGGACGGCTTCAATTCAATGATTCTGCTGAAGCTACCGATCTACTGCCAGATAAAGTGATCTTTGGGTGCTTCAAGAAGATGGGGTACTCTGGGCGTCTAGACTCCCTCCAGTTCTTGAAGTCTCAAATGCCGGTACTCTACCGCTTTCTCATGCACACGCTCATTATGTGCATGTCAAAGTGGAAAGGGGGTTACGATGTTTTGGATAGAAGGGGTCAATCGTTGATGGCGTCTCTGGTCTTCAAACACAAGTACAACACCTCCAGATTCATTCTCAACAGTATGCTCTGGAATCTGGAGGATAAGAAGAGGACTTTTGACCAGTACCCCAGATTTGTGACCTTGATGATTGATCATCTCTTACCGGATCTTCCTTATGACGATCCGTACGGAAAGGTTCAGCAGATAAACCCCCGTGTCTTTGCCGACTGCAGAGGTGGTGATGAGCTGGAACTTCAGGGTGCTTTGATAGATGCTGATTTTCAAACACCAGCGCTCAACGCTTTTGATGATCTGATTACTCCTGACTCTCCAAAGCAGACGAGATCTAGGAGATCTTCCAAATCGGTAGCTACTGATACTGAGGATGTTACGAGTCAGAGAAAGAGAAAGGATAAAGGGAAGAAAGCTGTCGAATCTGAGGATGTTTCAGCAAAGGAAAAGGGCAAAGGCAAGAAGAGAGTTGATATTGTTGATGAATCTGATTCAGAGGATTCTGCCTCAGGAGATGACGAGGGCAGTGAAAGTGGCGATGGGTCGGATGAGTCCGGTGAGCTCTCCGACGCCTCCAAGGTGTTGGAAGAAGAGTTGGATAACTTGATAGTTCTCAAGAGGACTATGTCAACGGCTGCCTTCAAAGCGCGACGTAATAGACTCATGAAGCAAATGGAGCAGGCTGCGAGAGCTAAAGCTAAGGCTTCAAAGGGGGTTACTTTTAAGGAACCAGCGGTTGTAGTTCCTTCGCCTAAGCCGGTTCGTACAGTAAGGATGAAGTCTGCCGAGTTCGTCGGAGTTCAACCAGGCACATATCCGCAACCTCCACCAAAGTCCACGGTCAAACGAGCTCGTCCTTCTTCTACTTCCCCAGCGGTCTCTCCAGAACGTCCGTTGGTGAAGAAGTCAAAACAAACCGCTACCACCACCACAACACCTCCTCCACCAGTAATTACCACCACTCCACCACCAATCATCACCACTCCTCCACCGGTCATTACTACTCCTCCACCACCACCAAAATTCACACTCACTCCACCGATAGTCACCACCTCTTCACCAATTGTGACTTCTACTCCGTCGGGTAGCTCCTCTCACCCGACAATTACAGTTGGGTTAAGTGATATGGTGAGGAATATGGAGCGACAGTTGGGAAGTCTTCAGGGTTCTCTCGGTGAGCATGAAAAGAGAATCAAAAAGCTAGAAGGTGAAGTCAAAGCTCGAGACTTGAAGATTAAATCTCTGGAGAAGAAGATTGAAGGTTATGAGCAAGAGCTTGAAACGGTTCGGGGTAACTATGATCTCGTCCAAGAGCGCCTTGATGAGTTGATAGATGAGAAGAGAGCGGAGAAAGGCGAGAATGAGGATGAAGCTGAGAAAGACGACGATGATGAGGATGAAGCTGAGAAAGACGAGGATGATAAGGGTGATGACGATGATACCCCGAAGGATGATAAGCCTGATGATGATGCTGGTGGTGCCGGTGCTCTTTCGCTTATGAGCTCCGGTGATCAAGGGCAAGCAGATTCTTCAGGACCGGGACAACACGGCGAATCTGCCTCCGGTCCTGCTAAGGATCAGGATTCACCTGCAAAGGACGCTCCCACTCAGGGGGAGTCCACTAACCCTAATCTTGCACTTGTTTTCTCTGTTGCAGGCAAACCTTCTCATCCACTCCAGCTAGCTCGGCCTACTATGTCTGCTCAGGGTTCTACTGCCGTAGTTCCCAGATTCGATGCCATGCCGATGCCAGAGGGTGATGCTGCCTCTATGGTCCGAGGGAGTTGTTTGTTTGAGGACTCCGAGGACGAGGTGGATTCAGCGAGATTAAAGAAGGCCACCGCATCACAAGCAGCCGGAGCGAAAGACACATCTGCTTCCCCTTCTGGTTCAAAGGGGAAGTCTAAAGAAGTAGAAGAACCGGAGCCCCCAGTTGTTTCCGCTCCTTCCGCTCCCGTGCAGATTCCTGTTCACTATATTGATAGCCGGGGAAGGAAGATAGATCACACATTATTTGGCGCACTTGGTGTTATCGTCGGTTGCAATCTTGTAGGCCAGTGCAAACGGCTCATTCTGTCATGGCGCTACATCGATAACACCGACTACTTTGCCTTGATGCGGATTGATGGGGTGCAGTATCTGCGGATGAAGTACGCTACGTTCAACTCTCTGCCTTACTTTGAGTTGAAGCGTCTTGCGGATATGGAACCAACAAACCTAACTTCGGACGCAGCCAAGCTTTTCTACAAACAGTTGAGATCCGACATCTTTTATGAAAAGTTTGTGAACTTCAAGCTCACCATGCCTGTGATCAAGAAGTCCAAGAAGAGGAATCCCAAGACGAAGAGGCGAGATGTGGAACACATATACCCTGAAGTCAAGCATCTTAGGCGGATCAGAATGCCCTCTTTGCCTCAGGATTTCTTGGCTGATTTTGAGTCTTGGGGGTTTGACGAGAAGACTCGGGAGGCAGTGGTTTTTGACAAAGATGGAAAAGAGTTGTTGAGGATCTATGATCCTATCCATCTTCTCTGCCTCTCCGAAGCAGACCTTAAGCGGCTGAATGAGAAGAAGATTTATTCGGCATGGAATGAGACATGTTTTGGTATTGTCTTTTCTCATGTGGTTCACATCTGCGTTGAAAGGGGGTATCATTCGCAGAATCTGCCGTTGGTGATTGAAGAAGCAGCATAGATATTAGTTTGCAGGTGTTAGCTGGTTTTGGTATTTTCTTATTCCCAGCTCAAACTATATTCTTATGACTGTAATATTTGTAAACATCTTTTGATATATCAATGTTTATTTTGCTTGATTGATTGTTTGTAATGTGTGTGATGCGTGATTCGGTAGGCTTTTGATTCCTATTTGATTTACGTGGTCCGGTTTGCGTTCAAACTTCTACTTTCAAGTTTAATTTACATGCTTATATCTTAAGTTTAAAGAGTTTAGACTTCGCAACATATAACAGTTGCGAACTCGAACAAAAACTGTTTTGCTTAAATGCAAAACTCTTTTCAAAAGAGTCTAAAGTTTTGAAACTCATCGAGTCTAAAGTTAAATAATCTCGGATGAGTCTAAAGTTTTTGAATCTCATTGAGTCAAAGTTTAATAATCTCAATTGAGTGTCAAGTGTCCAAATGATAAAAACCTAAATCTTTGATCGTGACTTCGAAACTTTTCTTTTTAAGTTTTTAGGATTTGCATAGTTATAAAAACAATAAAAATCAGAAAAACATAAAAAGAGGGGGAGAAAGTTTGTGAAAACCTTAGGAAATGATAGTACATCGCGGATTTTAAAAATCAGAACCATAAGTGTTTGTTCGATGTATTAGTAGGTACGACCAATATCATATAAACAATTTTCCGAACCTGTTTCTAATGGGTAACACGGTTAAGTTTGTTCATCTCAGTGATAAGCTGAAAACTTTCGGTGTGCCTGGAATCTGTCACCATAGGGTATTATATATATATAATTAAGTATCTGAGAGTAATAGAAAAAGCGAGGAAAAGAAAAAATTGAGAGAAAATCAAAAAAATAATAATAAATCGTTTTTTCTAAAACTCAAAGAGTTTTCTATTAATATAATTATTAAAAACTCAAAAATTCCTTGAGGCGCTCCTGGATTCTATAAGGTTGCGAAATCATAGTTTCCTTGAAGTTAGTATAAAGGTGAAGAGTTATAAATAATTATATCTAAGTAAAACTCGTATCCTTGAGGCGCTCCAGGATTCTATAAGGTTGCGAAATCATAGTTTCCTGCAGTTAGTATAAAGGGGAGAGTAGAGTCAAATAAGAATTCCGTAACTCTTGATGCTTACTTGATAAACGGCAAAGACAGAGGGAGGAGTTCACGAGTCAATAAAGCTTCTTAAGCTTATATAAATAAATAAAAGGGAAGAAAAAGAAAAAAGAGCTTCTTTAATTATGAAAAATGCATAAGTGCTTAAACTTTATACTATATGTATGCATTTTCAATACTTAGAGTAGTTAATAAAATAGGAATAAGGTGACGGGTTTCCTAAATAAATACTGGAAGTTTGATGACGCTTTGAGGGAAGTTCGGATTTAGCTAAGTGTAAATATAAGTGGGATCCATATAAACAGTTGTAATTTAAATAATCGGAAGATTTTTTGTATTATATCTATGTTGTATTTAAGAGGACAAATATACTAATAATCGGCTGATTCTTGTGATTCGACTTCTGCGATATGATCCTAAAAGCAAACTAATCCCTATCCAAAAAAGATTTGCCCTTTTGTAGGTTGCTAAAGTAGTGTGAATAGCTTATAGTTGAAAAACCACAAAAAGAGTTTCGGTTTTAGGTTAAGAAAACAAACAAAAATCAAAAATATTTTATTTCTATGTTTCTTTTCTTCGTTGACACGTATCGTTTATGGTTAAAAGGTTTTATCACGTATTTTCTGAAAAATGAGAAATTTTATCAGTTTAAAGAACAAAAACACGTATTTGGTCAGTTTTGTCTTTGTAAGCCAGGTTTTACAAAGTTAAGGATCGGATCTTGAAGAGTTTAGCACTTCTTGGAAGTCAAGGACTCGAAGCTGATATTCATGGAGCCGCGTTGCTTAATGATGAAGATTAGCTGACTGAAAGATTCGCAAGTTATCGGTTACAGACTGTACACCGTAGAAGCTCAGTGAAGTTTAAAGGAATCAACTCTCGATCTTTCGACACCAAAAGTTCAAGAAAATTTTGAAGAATACAAGCTACATCCAAGGGGGAGTTTGTTGGAACATTATTGTCTGTAGATTGTATTCATTTGAACGTGTCGTAGAGTTAGAATGTAATTAGATCGAGTTGTAAAGTCCAAACGCATTTACGAAAACAGTTACGGTGAGTAACTGAGTTACGGTCACGTAACTGTCTCTCAGACAATTACGTGAACGTAACTAGAGAGTTACGCGTGTAACTATCTCCCAGATAGTTACGTGCGCGTAACTCTTCTAGGATTCCGTGCTGCCTATAAATAGCAGCCTCGGGATCATAAATGCGGTTGTTGAAAGTTGTCAGAGCTGTCAAATCAAGAATAGTTACGTGAGCTAGGGTTTGTGAGCGTAACTAGCTGTTCTTGTGTGTTAAAGTGTTGTAATCGATTGTTTAGGTTCTATTCGTGGTTGTAATCAAACACGTAAGCTTAATAGAATTAATCTTTTGATTATTGCATCTGTTCTTCACCGTTTACTTATACATACTAGTTATTCCGCGATTAGTGTGTTGTAGGATTCAAAGGAGATCGTAAGAAAGGCGACCAACAAGTGGTATCAGAGCCTCTATACTTGCTGAGGTTTCGATCAAGTCTCTTAATAGACTAGTAATGGTTCTCTTAATCAACCTCAGTTCTCTTAATAGACTAGTAATGGTTCGGGCAAGTCACCAGGAAATACCTCCGGTACTCCCTTACTACTAATCGGTTTCCTTGGGCACCTTCTTGGTTAAATAGCAACGATCCATAACCTCGGTCGTAAGTGTTTTTCGGGTATAAGGTTTAACCTTGTCCTTTCCATGTCGCCTTGCGTGAATAAGGTCTTATTGTAGAGCAGATGTTTAGATAATTTCCTTGTAGAGACATGACTTCAACATGTTGGACAATTACTATTTTGTGGTTCATCGTAATCATAAGATTGTGATCGTATCTTCGTGATGATCTTTCGTTTTAGGATATACTTCCAAAACCTACCTTGGTTTGAAGTTACCTTAGATTCGTATTCAAGTCTAGGAATCCACAATGACCAACGATTCCCTAGATAAGTTTGCGATATCCTTGCGATTTCGTAGATGCCAGTCCTTAATCGAGTACCATCACTTATTGTACATTATTTCGCATGATTATGATGTCACTAAAGGAAAGTAAGGCATGCGACATACATGTTTATGCTAGGGTCATATCATGCGATTTAGATTAAGAATTCGTGTCGATCGAAGATTACTATATTGGGTGTACTAAGGCGAGTGAGCGATAATAGTGATTTTCAAAACTCTTACGTGTAGCAATTCCACCACTAGCATCGAGTCGTCCGGACTGCCCTATGTATCGTTTATTTGGTATGAAGTATGTCGAGTGATGGTTTTCGAATACGAGTGTCATGATACATCGGCTTCTGGATCATTTTTGGAGATCCGTAAACTTGTCGCGTTAACCCATCATGTCTTCCAGTGTCAATTCTTAGTTATCGGGTATCTTGGGTGCATCACTTAGTATGTCGAGTTGTAACTGCACTCATGTGTCTTATGTGGGAATACTTCCCAATTTCCATAAAAGGGTATCGCGTAAGGATTAGTGGGATAAGGCGTATACGGTGTCGATAGTCGAGAATGTGTTGTCTCCGCCTAAAGAAGGGGAGAAATAGTCGGCATGGGACAGTATAAACCAGTCCCGATCCGATTCGTTATACGGTAATGCAATAGTTTACGATTGTATGAATGGCTTTTGATAATGTTAATTCAACGCTCCTATACCTTGATAACGTATCACTATCGTATATCAGGTTCGTAGGGAAATGTGAGTTTTCAAGAGTATGCGTCGGGTATCTACCTCGTTGTCTGACACGATTGTATTCGTCCTTTCGTCGCATCATAGAAAGGTGAATGGGATCAAATTCCCACTAAGTCTTAATGTTATCTTAGTATTAGTCTAAATCATATAGCGTTTCGTTGTCTGACGTAGCTATCTCTTTCCCTCTCGGCATAGCCTAGACCGGAAACGAGTTGGCTCGAAGATACAGCTCATGTTAGTATTAGTAATAAGCTGAGCATATAGAGTATCTTAAGTATAGCATCTAGGTCTGTGTGGGTCTGACTTCAAGAATTCCCGGGGAGGTTCGTTTAATGTTTACCAATCCCGTTCTGGCATAATTTAGTCCAAATTATTCATAGGTAATCAGGCTACGAATAATTCACGTTAAACAATGCCTTCACGTTTTGGTTAAATAAAATCTTTCGTTTAGAAACTGGTTATAGTTTGATTTTTGAAAAATCGGTATTCACTATAACCTTGCGCTCTGATACCAAGTATGTCACACCCCGCCAAAGCGGAAACACGGAATGTGAAGAGCAATAGCATTCGATACACAAGTTTATAATTCCACACCAAATTATATTAAAAGAAACATAGCTTCAAAGGTTTACAAATGTTTAAAGCATCGTTTGCATATCCGAAATACAAGTTAAGTGTTCATAGCCAAGCCACCCGAACCCTTTCCCATTCTTGAAGTCATCAGCCCAAAGCATAAAGTCATCAGCAAGCTTAATCGTAACCTGAAAATACGAGTCAAGTGTTAACTACGGGAGACGTAGTTAGTGAGCTACAAAGTTTTAAGTAATCAAAGCGTTGACGCATAGCAATGCGTAAAGTATAAGTAATCAAGTTTCGGCGCATAGCAATGCGTAAAAATATAGCATTCATGTAGTTGTCGCATAAGCATGCGAAAAGTATAGTATTCAAAAAGTAGTCGCATAACCATGCGTAAAGTTTAGTATTCGTTTTCGTAGGCATTGACCACATAGCGCGACTATGTGACAATCCTATGTATTTCCCAATGATCGTTGCTAAGCCTAAAGCCTACCCATTTAGTATTATGCACCATCGTTATTTGGCGTTGTGGTGAGGGTCTCTCTACCCTAATAGCGCTATCCATATCTACTAACGGTCCTTTCCAAAGGGATTAATAGCAACTAATGTCCTTGGTAGTGTCGGGAATTTTAGTGGTTTCTCACGTCCATGTTGTACAAAGTCCGCAACATGACGATCGATTGTTTTAGTCATTGGGAAATATAGCTTTCGTATCCTCGGCATTGTTGGCAAAACCCTCAACAATGCCGGCAAGATAGTTATTCGTTTTAGTATTCAAAATATCAAAGCATTTCGTAGTAGCATTCAAAATACATACGTGTTTTCGTAATAGCATTGAGTATCAAATCGTTTTCATAAAAGTATTCAAGTATCAAGACGTTTCACAATAGTTTTCGAGTATCAAAGCGTTTCACAATAGTTTTCGAGTATCGAAGCGTTTCACAATAGTTTTCGAGTATCAAAGCGTTTCACAATAGTTTTCGAGTATCAAAGCGTTTCACAATAGTTTTCGAGTAACAAAGCGTTTCACAATAGTTTTCGAATATCAAAGCGTTTCGCAATAGTTTTCGAGTATCAAAGCGTTTCAAAGTTTGCTTCAGCTTAAATGTAGTGTCTAAACCTCAGACTCGTATTTCACCCCAAAATGTAATAAAAGCGTTTAAAAAGTAGGGGTTTGTAACTCACTGTTTGCGAAGATCGTAGCATGCTCGGAATAGCTCGAAAGGTGCTCGGAATCACCGAAATCCTAATATGTGCCAAATTCTTGGGTAAGTATGATGTTATTAGTTAACTTTGTTATTCGTATATCGTATAATGTTTTACAAGTTGCAATGTTTTGATTTACTCTTAGTAACAAAAATTGTTATGTCCGAAAATCGTTCAAAATTGTTATTGTTACGTCTTGTCCAAAAGTGTCCAAAGTTAATGTTATTATTAATGTGATAAGTTATGTTTTAGCCGCTGAAGTGTTTTATAAAGTTCTAACGAAATTTGGGCAGCGCTTCCGCGCCATAATTTTTATGTCCAAAATAATATCACTTTCCCGCTTACAAATCATATTTATATATTTAAACGAGTTCATTGATGCAATTTAAGTCCAATAAAATGCCTCAAATATAAGTATTTTACTAATCTCAGTTCAGAAACATTAGTCTCGAAAAGTCAGAATGTGTACCTAAGTTTTAAACGGCAAAAACGACGATTTTCGGAAGGACAGCATCCCGGTGCGCCGCACTAGGCAGGGGTGCGGCGCACTGCCTGCTGTCTTTCCCGTTTTTTGTGTTTTTCTTGCAAAATCGTTTATTCCAACCATAGATTTCGACATGCAATCGGTTTAGACTTCATAATATGTCATTTTGACAGTTTATACATAATTTTAACCACAAAATCAAAGATCTAAACCTTATTTAATACAAACCCGTTTTTGGATTTTAATGGTTATAAAACTTCATCAAAACTTGTTTTATAGTTTAGATCATACATGCAATGAGTTATAATAGTAACATAAGTAAAAAGGAAGAGTTTCTACCGAATGAAAAGGCTTAGATGATGTTTTAGAGGAGTTTTGAGCTCCAAAAGTGTAGAAAAGCTTTTTAACCGAAATCCTTTGCTTCTTCTTGCTTCCTTTTGATGTTTGAATGGTTTTTAATGGTGATTTTATGGATTATAATGGCTGTATTTTGAGGTGTCTTAGAGAGAAAATGGGTGTGTGTGTTTTGGAGTGTGTGTTTGTGTTTTTAAAAATGAAAAATGAAAATGAAAGGAAAGAAAAGAAAGAGGTGATAAAGGGGGTTTGGGTCTGCTACAATTCAGTAATAATGGGCAAAAGTCGTTTGTGGTTGGTTGGAATTGTTATAAAAACGAGATAAGAATAAAATTTTAAAAAAATTTGGAATTACACGTCCAGTGCGTCGCACTGGTCACCTGTGCGGCGCACTGGTCAGTTTTTCAGCATTTTTTTATTCTTCGCTTTTTACGTTTTGCTTTGTTGGACCTTTTCGTTAACTGAAAGTTCTTGATTATGACACGTTATGAACTTAGGAAAGTTCCTTAGTTGTTTTCTTGGTATATAGAGTTCAATTCTTGGTTTGATTCCGATTCCGAGTCCGTTTCCGAGACACACACGTTTAAAGTTTAAGTAACGTAAGCCTACGTTAAAGAGTTTTGTGTGAGTTACATCGAGCTTAGCTTAAAGAGTTATGTCTACGTAACCACGTAACACATAAAGTTAGTTAAAGCAAGTAGCAAGTATAGCGTATCGAGGTTATAACTTAGTGTTCTCGAACTGAGTTATGACGGTTGTCACACAATATCATACACGTAACATAACTTATAGCATTTAACAACAGTATAAAGTAAATTTTATAATTTTCAGTAATTTACGACAATGATCTACAGGCACTAGACTAACTAAGGACGGAGAGAGTGACGGTTGTCACATAAAACACAAAGATTTTGTTTGGGGCCATGTATTCACATGAAAGAACACTAATTCGTATAAAGCCAATATTTGTGATGATTACCCCCATTATGATTGATTTTTGGTCATAACTAATTCCCATAAAATATTTTGATTATGCTTATATGTTTAAATTGCTCCACCACAACGCATAAATATGAGACGTAAAAAATGTTTGGAATATATGTTTGGTATGAAACCACATATAATTACAATTTAATATGTCATCAAAGGGAGATTTATTTATGGCATGATTAATGATTGCAATAAATTAGTTATCCCCACATTAAGGGGAGAGAATGAGCAGCTAAAATTGAGAAATATTAAAATGAATTACCAATCCTCACACTAAAAAATATGAACCAGAAGTTCATGGGATAATTTATTTGCCATATTTAATAATTGCCAGACAATGTTACCGACCAAAGAGAGTAACCATGTCACATGTATTAGCTGCTAATGTTCCGATTAAGATGTGTCCTGGAAAGACAACATGATATTAGTAATAAATCTATGATACACATGAAGTGTGGTAATAAATCTATGACAACTGAGATTATTTGATATAAGGCAAGATGTATATATAATGATTATATGCAAAAACTGCAACTATTTGTATTGATAAGTCTGGAAATATAAAAGATACTTGATTCACGTCTAATTAATATTGTTAGAGCTCACTTGGTATTGAGATTTCTTGAAGGGTATAAAATGCGTGAAGCATGTCCCACGATTTAAATGCATGAAGCATATAAGAAAAGTTCTCGAGAACACTATTTGATTAAATGAAAAAGTCCTTATATCGACTGAAGTAATGATGATATATGTGATACAGTCGCCATGATAATTTATATTAATATAGCTATGAATAATTATGTTTGTGCATACAGTTTACAAAGAGATCCGGATCTATATATGTTATAATTATGATGTATGACTACATCTGGAATTCTTGATGAGATTCTAAAGGAGATTGAATAGTCATATAAGTATGTGAAAGGAAATACCTTTAAAAGACATAAGTTTTATCTTGATTTATATATTTACCATGTGAAGGATGAAATCCGTGCACACTAACAACAATTATGCATTGAGCACTTAAATGGTTAAGAGGTAACTTTATATTGATATGACCCCTTTTGAGAACCAAAAATGATTATGATATTAGTGGTCCTGAAGTACCATATGTGATTGATATTGAAGCATTGAGTTGCTTATATGAGATGTTATTACTTTCAAGATGTTATTTTCGAGATATGGTTAATATCTCATCATTATGGGGAAATGTAGTTGATCATCATATTAGTCGCTCATAAACCATATATGTATTGTGAAGAGATGACATTTGATAGTGTTAACTCAAAGAGCTTAAATGATGTGATCATCAGGGGGGAAATACGCGTTGCATTCTTTTTCCATTGATTGTGGTTTTGTCTCATTGGGTTTTTCTGACAAGGTTTTTAATGATGCAACATACTCAATCGTATTGAAAAGTTATGTATTTTTTTTCCTCACTAGATTTTTGTCCCGTTAGGTTTTATCTAGTAAGGTTTTAACGAGGCATACTATTTTTAACTAATGGATATCCAAAGGGGAGTGTTATGAATAAATATGGAATGGATGTCCATATCTTATAGAATATTAATAAAGATATATTTATTATAGTTAGAAAATTATTTCTTAAAGATTAATCTATTTGTGTACTATAAATATAAGCCTCCATTGTAAAATAAATATACAATTCTTTATTCTCTTTTTTTTTTCTATTATTCTAATGTTCTTTATTGTTTCAGAACAAATGATTTATAATTTATTAAAAAAAATAATAATAAGTAAAATGGAAAAATAATGAAAATTAATAGACTTAATCAAGGTTATAGATAACGTAAGGCGTGGCGTGGCGGCATGAGCAAGCCTCAAGCTTTGCAAGAAATGGCGAGACATGGCGTTTTTCAAGGCGTGAAAAAGCGGCAAAAAATTAATATATTTTATAATTTTATATACTTATATATTTTACTATTATTAAGTTATATCAACACCAATAAATTATAAAAGTTAATAATTTCATATATCAATATACAACTAATGTAAAATATAGTAACCAAGCTTTACAAAGAAGTTATCCATCATTTCGTGTCGGCTACTCCAAGCCTTGAGAAACGGCGAGACATGGCGGCGCCATGGCGGCTACTCCAAGCCTTGAGAAATGGCGAGACATGGCGGTTTCATGGCGAGTTATTTAGAACACTGGACTTAATTGAGCAGGTAAGGTTTGGGTTTGGAAAGAGGTAGATCGGAAAAGATGCATTTGAGTGAGAATGAAGGTATAGAAAGGAGGTCGTTTGTGGTCACTGGTGGGTTAGGTTTTGTTGGTTCTTCTCTTTGTTTAGAAGTTGTTCGCAGAGGCGCTCGTCTCGTTCGTGCTTTTGATCTTCGATCAACTTCTCCTTTTCACCATCATCTTCAACTTAATGGAATCCACTTTCTTAAAGGTGACATCTCTAATCGAAACGACGTCGAAAAGGCATTCCGTGGTGCTAGTATAGATTGTGTTTTTGTTAGAAAAGACGTTTACGTTTAGTATTGAATGTAAGCCCAAGCCCGTATGTGGGCTTGGGTCCGTTAGGTTTATTTTTTCTATAAATAGGCCTCCTATGTAAACGTTCTAAGGTGATGAAATATAAAAATTCTTCCACAAATCCCGATTATTAATTTCTACATGGTATCAGAGCAGGTTACTGAAAAAAAAGTACCTGTTCGACTAAACCATTCGACCAGAAAAATAACGCATTCGACCTGAAAAATAACGCATTCGACCAGAAAAATCAACTCATTCGACCAGAAAAAAATCAACTCCTTCGACCAGAAAATCAAGGCAAGCGAACTACACCCTTCGACCGAAATTAGAACCTACACGAATTTGAATTCAAAGCTCGGATAGGAAGTCATAGTCATTAGATCACAAAACCTTCATACACGAATACCTTTCCCTGCTAGCTCCCATTCGACTTCAACATCATCATTCACGAATACCACTGCCAACAATACACGAATTCTTTAGTTCGACTTAGCATTCGATCTTATTCACACGAACTCAAGATTTCTAACTAGTCTTGACTTGGCATTCGACTAGACTAAGCATTCGATCCACAATCAGATTGTTTTTTCAATTGCTCTTGTTTTTTTTTTGTCGCCGAAGTTAGATTCCCAAATTAATTGTTTGTTAATTGGAATCTCAGCCACCATTCTTTGTTTTTTGACTGTTTGTTACCTAATCCCTTTTATGACTAACGGATTATAATTTTTTAGCCCACAAAGTGGTAAAAATTTGAGCCCACTAAAAGCACTAAAAGCCAAATAAAACACTTTGCCAAATATTCAGCCCACTTTATTCACAAACTTGTTTATTCACACGGACTATTATGGCTAACGAAGAAAATAATAATCTCGGAATGAAATTAATGAACATGCTTCGTAACGGAGTTCAGAACCAATTTCAAAACCCAAAACCTCCTTTCAAAAATCATCGGTCAGACAAGCCGTTTTTTCGAACTCAATCAAAGGTGGATAAGAGGAAGCTCAAGTGTGAAGAGTGTGGTATGTCGAAACACACCAAAGAACAATGCTTTAGGATCGTTGGATATCCAGAATGGTGGAATGATAACCACAAAACCTCCAAGACTGAAAAAGCCGCCGTAGGCAGCAGAGAGATTAACGGCGGAGGAAAGGTGTTAATGTTAAACGCGCATGATTTCAAAGAGGAGAACGCTTCTTCCCGATCTGGAGAAGTTAATGTTGCCACCAAAAATGCCAAGTGTAACTCATGGATTTTTGATTGTGGTGCCACTGATACAATGACGTTTGATATAACTGATCTAACGTCAAACTCGAAAGTTGACAAAACACGAATTCACACAGCTAACGGGGAAATTCTCCCAGTTAAAGGAGGGGGAACCATTGAAATATCGAAAGAATTACGACTCTCGAGATGCCTTTATGTGCCATCATTATCACACAAACTATTATCCGTTAGTCATGTTACGAAAGAATTAAACTGTGTGGTATTAATGCACCCCACTTTTTGCATTTTGCAGGATATCAGGACGGGAAGGATCATTGGGCGTGGTACTGAGAGACAAGGATTATATTACGTAGATGAAGTCACTCAACAAGGCTCAGTAATGTTGACTCATGGTTCAAATGATAGGAAAGAATGGTTATGGCACCGACGATTGGGACATCCGTCCACTGGTTATTTACGTCAGTTATTTCCGCATTTATTTCCTAAAAATAAAGATTTTCATTGTGACACTTGTATTTTGGCAAAAAGTCATAGACATACGTTTAAACCAAATGATACTAGAGTTGATTCACCTTTTTTGTTATTTCATTCTGATGTTTGGGGTCCCGCTAAAATTGAAGGAGGACAAAATTTCCGCTATTTTCTGACATTTATAGACGATTGTACTCGAATGACTTGGACTTATCTTTTAAAAAATAAGTCTGAAGTTTTTACGAAGTTCACATTCTTTTGTAACATGGTCAAAACCCAATTCAAAAGTGAAATCCAAATTCTTAGGTCAGATAATGGGGGGGAATTTTGTAACACCTCCATGAAAAACTTCTGTCAAGAACGGGGAATCATTCATCAGACCTCGTGTGCTCACACCCCTGAACAAAATGGGGTTTCAGAACGCAAAAATCGATTCTTGTTGGAAATCACTCGTGCTCTAATGCTCGAATCCCAAGTCCCAAAGTCTTTTTGGCCGGAAGCAGTTGTCACTGCCACGTATTTGGTTAATCGTCTCCCAACCCGAGCTCTAGCTCTCAAAACTCCTCTCCAAACACTGTCACACTTCCATAAATTACCTTCAAATCTCACTCTTGAACCTCGAGTATTTGGGTGTTCTGTTTTTGTCCATATACCAAAAATAGAGCGTTCAAAACTTGATCCTTGTGCAGAGAAATGTGTGTTTCTGGGGTATGGTGTCAATCAACACGGGTATCGGTGTTACAGCCCAAGTCGACGTCACATGTTCACAACAATGAACTGTGACTTTCTTGAAACTGAGTTCTTTTACCAGACCCATCTTCATGGTCAGGGGGAAAAAGAAAATGACGCATTAAGATGGATGAGTTGGGCGCCACCTGTGAATGGTGCTTCTACTGATACATCCATTCCGGAGACTGATAGTCCTGAAGAACCTGAAGACAGTACCACTCCCACCAACAATGATCCTCCTCAACTGATATCCGAGGTAAGTGGCTCTGAATCTCCTGATACTTCAAATAACTCTGATATGTGTGCTGATGAACAACAGGTCGAGACGGAAACTCCGAGTGTGACTGAACCAGCTCGGTATGATCTTCCACCTAGATCAACCAGGGGAATTCCGCCTAACAGATACTCACCTGAAAGAATTTCAAGAGGGTCGAGATATCCAGTTGCAAATATCGCAAGAAGGAATTTAGTTCCGGAAGCCAAGTCCTTCGCAAACGCGATATGTTATGAAAAAATACCAACAAGTGTTGAAGAAGCACTCAAGTATAAAGAATGGAAAGAAGCAATTGGTATTGAACTTGAAGCCCTGAAAAGAAGTGAAACATGGGAAGAATGTGAATTACCTCCAGGAAAGAAACCTGTTAAATGTCGGTGGGTGTTCACTATCAAGTATAAACCCGATGGATCAATCGAAAGGTATAAAGCCCGATTAGTCGCAAAGGGGTATACTCAGACTTATGGAATTGACTACTGCGAGACATTCTCACCGGTAGCCAAAATTGATACTATTAGAGTTCTTTTCTCAGTTGCGGCAAACAAGGATTGGCCATTACACCAGTTCGATGTCAAGAATGCATTCTTACACGGAGAATTAAAGGAAGAAATTTACATGGAAACTCCACCTGGAATTCATGATAGCTCCGAGTCTAGGAAAGTTTGCCGACTAAAGAAATCTCTGTATGGTTTGAAGCAGTCCCCACGAGCGTGGTTTGGTCGGTTTACCACAGTTATGAAGAAATATGGCTATAACCAGAGCAATTCCGATCACACTCTCTTCTTGAAACGAAGAGGTAAACTCATAACCTGTTTAATAATCTACGTTGATGACATGATCATTACAGGGGATGATTCAGAGGAAATGACAAAATTGAAAGCTAATCTTTTCAAAGAATTTGAAATGAAAGATCTGGGAAGACTCAAATATTTTCTCGGAATTGAAGTTCTAAGATCAAAATTAGGGATCTTCATTTGTCAGCAAAAATATGTTCTGGATTTATTAGCCGAGACGGGAATGCTAGATTGCAAACCTGCAGACACTCCCATGATAGCCAACCAAAAATTGTTCATGGAAGATGAAGCTGAAATGGCAGATAAAGAAAGATATCAGAGAACGGCGGGAAAGCTGATTTATTTAGCGCATACTCGACCAGACATTGCATACGCTGTGGGGGTTATAAGTCAATTTATGCACCAACCTCAAGTCCAGCACATGGAAGCAGTTTTACGGATTATCAGGTATCTCAAGGGAACTCCTGGACACGGTGTTCTATTCAAAGCAAATGGGCACCTGAAGATTGAGGCTTATACCGATGCTGACTGGGCAGGCGACAAAGGTAATAGGAGGTCTACATCAGGGTATTTTACCCTAGTGGGTGGAAATCTTGTTACATGGAGGAGTAAAAAGCAAAAAGTTGTCGCCCTCTCAAGTGCTGAAGCTGAATTCCGAGGAATAGCACGAGGATTAGCTGAAGTCCTATGGTTGCGAAAACTGTTGTCAGAAATTGGGTATCCCTCACTGGAAGCAAGTAAGATTATGTGTGACAACAAAGCTGCTATCCAGATCTCAGGAAATCCAGTCCAACATGATCGCACAAAACATGTTGAAGTTGATAGACACTTCATCAAAGAAAAACTTGAAGATGAGATTATCGAGCTTCCGTTTGTTTCATCAAAAGATCAGCTTGCAGATATTCTTACAAAGGCGGTTACCGGAAAGATCTTCGCTCACTGTCTTGACAAGTTAAGCATTGGAAATCCCACTACTTAGCTTGAGGGGGAATGTTAGAAAAGACGTTTACGTTTAGTATTGAATGTAAGCCCAAGCCCGTATGTGGGCTTGGGTCCGTTAGGTTTATTTTTTCTATAAATAGGCCTCCTATGTAAACGTTCTAAGGTGATGAAATATAAAAATTCTTCCACAAATCCCGATTATTAATTTCTACAGTTTTCCATCTAGCTTCTTTCGGTATGTCTGGTAAAGAAATGCTTCAATATGCCCGCGTTGACGATGTCAATATCAACGGAACCTGTCATGTCTTGGAAGCTTGCCATCACAATGGTGTCAACAGACTTGTATATGTCAGTACATCCAATGTTGTCTTTGCGGGAAATCAAATTCTTAACGGCAATGAAAGCCTTCCTTATGTCCCCTTGGATGACCATGTTGATCCGTATAGCCGAACCAAATCTATTGCTGAACAGCTTGTTCTTAAATCCAACGCTCGTCCTTCTAAGTATGTTGTATTGTTTGTAAGCGCTACTATCTATTATATCCAATACTCTAAAATATTATGCTGCTATTGTTGTATAGGAACAAGAACGGGAAATGTCTTTACACATGTGCGATTCGTCCAGCTGCTATCTATGGACCTGGTGAAGAAAGACATTTACCTAGAATTATCAATCTTGCCAAATTAGGACTGCTTCCGTTCAAAATTGGCGAATCAACTGTGAAAAGCGACTGGGTGTATATTGATAACTTGGTTCTGGCATTGATTCTTGCTAGCATGGCACTTTTGGATGACATTCCTGGACGAAGAGGAAAACACCCGCTTGCTGCTGGCCAACCACACTTCATATCAGATGGTAATTCCTCATTTACTGCTTATACTTATTTCTAAAGTTGATACTTTTTAGGCAATTTTTTTAGTTCGTTTTTGCTTTATTGGTCCCACTGTTGACAAAGAATGAATAATGGAGGAACATATACGATGTATGGACTTTGAGCAACGAGCTTATTAAGAAGATGTAATTTAATATACTAATGAAGGTTTTTCTAAAATATTTTACCTTTTTTGTTACTTATCGTGTTCAAGGCTATCTAAATTGAATTTGCTTTTGGAGCGAACCTGTTTGTAGATATCCTAAATTTATAAAGAAGTTTATTTAGTAGAAGCATTCACGTTGGAACTCTAATTACAAAAGATTTTCAGTTTCTGATTCCAGTTTGAGTCATAATTCCAGTTGTTCCTGAACAAGTTCATGATTCAAGTTGGAGTTTGAGTTCCTCATATCTGGTTTTTGTTTCCTGTCCTGGTCTTTGTTATGGGTGTCAGGATCGTATTAGTTAACGTAAACTAATATGTTTGCCTTCGTTAAGATCGAGATCTATTGAAGAAGTTCAGCAGCGGATGAACACTTCAATATTACGAGTTATCGAACAACTAATAATGAATAATGAATAAACAAATTATTGTCGAATTGTAAGCCTCAATTGCATTAATCAATAATATCAATACAACGTGTTTTTTCTATTCTCCAAGGATCTATATTTATAGACCTTGAGGCTCGTTCTAGATAAACTAGAATTCTACATCTATCCTTATCTAAATAAACCGTTATCTAGATTTAAGGAAACTTTATCTAATTAACAAAAGGAAATCTAATCTAATTATAACTATATCTAATTAGATTTGATACTTGCAAGATAAGTTTTGTCTTCCGTGTCTTGGCTTGACTTCCTCCTTATCTTGACTTTGACTTTGTCCGTAGTAATTTCATCTTCCGTAGTAACTTGACAAACAGTAGTAACATGTTGAACAGCCGCACTAACTTGTTCTTGTGTTCTTCCGTAGTAACTTCTTAACTTCAAACTGAATGTTTAAGTTACTTTCCTTTGTTTGTTAGGTTTCATTGTTTATGGTTAAACTATATTGACTAAGTTATAACCCAACAATCTCCCCCTAACCTTGAACTTTTATGACACATCAAAAGTACAAGTTTTATGCTCCAACAGTACTAACTATTTCATTAATAAAACAATATTAACTATTTTATTACAACTACTTGTTTTGCAAGTCAGTTTCTAACTTGTTCTTTTCTTCTATTCGTTGACACAAGACTTTCCAAATAAGTTCCTGGGCAAGCAGTGAATCTCTTGGTCCATTCAGCTTCAATTCTATAAGCTCATCCAATGTCTTCAATGAGTGTGGATACTTGTGACTTACCAAGTAGAATTCCCTTGCTCCATGTCTTCTTATAATCGAGTATACTTCACTTTTCTCATATACATACCAGTAGAGTACAGGATTATTAGGTCCTTCTTTCTTGAAGACTGAACTTGTTTTCTTGTATCCAGGATCAAACAACCCACACAGAACATCCATTGCCAGATCAATACCAGGACATACTCCTTTTCTTTGATGAGAGTATTTCCTTATACCAATCTCATACATCCTCTCCAGATCATCTCTATCAAAATCTCTGAATACCCAATGAAAACCTATAAGATTTTTCTTTGACTTGTCTGCTCTTGTAACTTCATATTCGGTTTTCAAAGGTCCACCAATATATTTCCAATCAATGATCACTGGAGGTTTCACCTTCAATGGAGTATACTTCAAACCATCAACATGGTTGATATATGCAGAATAATCTCCCCCTTGAGTAGTACTAGGAGGGTCTTGTTCCATATCTTCAGGCTCAGTTTTAACATCAGCAAATGGAATTTCTGGGCTTTCTTGAGAGGAAGTAGCAGCATCACTCATCTTTTGTCTTTTAGATGGAGGAACTGGAATCCTTTTTGATGACAACTTCTTTCTTTTCTGCTTCTCTTCTGATTGTTTGACTTCAGGAACAGGTTCAGGTTGAAATACCTTCCTTCCTGTTCTAAGGGCTGCAGCCACCACTTTTTCTGCATTTAGCTTCTTTTTCTCTTCAAGCTTTGCAAGTGCTGCTTCCCTTTTGGATTCCTTTTGTCTTTCTTCCTTCACAATAGTTCTTGACATTTCTGTTCTTATAAGAACATTTGCAGCTTCTTCTTGATCAATGGTGAAAGGAGCTTCTGTTACAATGGTGGAAGGAGTTGTAGCTTCAGATTGAATTGCCTGGAATTGTGAGGAAGCTTGATCGAACGTGGGAGGAATGGTTATGAATAGGTAGGAATGATCTTCCTCCTCTGTTTCTGGAGCTGGACTAATGATCATTGGCTCCGTAGTAACTTGTTCAGTATCAACTATGTCCGTAGCAACTGGACTAGTTACCATTGGATCCGCATCAACTTGGTCCGCAGCAACTTTGTCAGTAGTAACTTCCTCCGTAGCAATAGGATCCGCAGCAACCATTTCAGCATCTTGATCCGCAGCATTACTTTCAGTAGCAATTGGTGAAGTTTCATCTTCCATCCCGTCTATGGTTTCTTCAACCATTTGCTTGACTTCTTGCTGCTGCTGCTCCCCCTTAAGTGGAGTATCAACTTCCATTTCTTCACCCTCTGCATCTATCACCATATTTACATCAAAGTCTGTCTCCCCTTCAACTATATTGTCTGTCTCCATCTCTTCATCTTGATTGGAGGTGGCAGTGATGACAGTATTTGTGCTTCCCTTGTCTTCATCACCTTTGCTCTCTCCAGATGATAACACATCTATTTCTTTCTCCCCCTTGTTGTCATCTGCTGGGGAGTCATCTGAAGAGGATGAGCTGGATGGCTTTGGTGAGGTTCCAGCATTTAGTGTGGTGATTCTTTTGGGCAGTAGCTGGACTGATATCAAAGCTTGTTGTGCCAGTACCTGTTGCACCAAAGAAGTTAAAGAAGACATCATCTCTTCTTGCTTTTCAACCCTCACCAGTAGATTTTGGTACATACCCATCAATTCATTAAAATGACTACCACTACCCTCACCCCTTTCCTGTTGGGTACCAACAGGTGGAAGATCCTCGCGAAAAGAGAAACTCTCCTGCCTAGCAGAAGCAGGTATCTCCCCCATGGTCTCTTGGCGCCAGGGACCACCTTCCTTATCTGAGAACAAGTTCTCAGCAAGTGTAGGTGTTGTCGTAGTTTGGGTCTTAGTTATGTTGATACTGTCCTGAGCTCTACTATAAGAAGTAGAGGCTGCAGTAGTATCATCCCTCCCCACATGGTCTTCCCTCTCCTTAGTGACCAACTCAGTGAACAAGGGGGTATGTTCAAGGTTTTCCCCTAATGTGTGATACAATCCTGAAGATGTTTCAGGGATTGCTTTTGCAGTAGTAGTATGAGGGATGGTTGTAGAAACAAGAGGCTGGGTAACCCTCTTGATTCTCTTAGAAGCAACTTTGAGGGGTTTGTGAGGCGCAGAAACTTTGGGTTTAGTCACTTTAGCAGTAGTGACTGAAGCAGTAGCAACTAGAGTAGAACTCACAGTAGCAACTGGAGGTACAGGGGCGGTAGCAACTACCGTAGTAACCTCAGGGTTTCCACCTTCAGTACCTGCTTCAGATATGGCACTAGTGCCCTGAGTAAGTGCAGTGGTACTGATGGTGGCAGCTGTGGGTTGGGACAGAGGAAGAGTTTCTTGTCCTGCAGCTGTGGGAATCGTGACCACCAACATTTTTGAGAATAATGGTGTCACATGAGATGGTCCACCCTTGTTTATTTGTCTCATATTAGTAAAAACTTTTCTTGAGTGAGCGTGTGAGAGAAAATGTTTTTCAGATCTTGGGAGATCTTTGTGAACACAATTTATACAATGTTGAAGAAATCTAGGATACATGAGAAATTTATTTGGGTTGTCAAGATTTCTTCTCATTGCATCAAAAATCATGTAAGAAAAATTAAAAGTACCCCCCGTAGCCAAGCATACCATTGCATTGGCTAATGTTGAACTTCCTTCATGCCACCCTGTTCTTTTGGGAGACATACATTGTTGCAAAGTATGCAACATGTATTTCCATTGAGGGGAAAGTTTTGCTTTTAAAAATGTGGAAACGTTTAGGTCCCCCTCATATCCCATGTTAGTAAAAGCAGTTACCAGGGTGTCATAAGGGACATGTTCTATACCTTCCTCATCGTCAAGGTTCAGATGTACTCGGAGAGAGGATTCTGTCACTTGGATTGCTTTACCTCTCACCACAGCATTGATGGCAATATCATCGTTGTCCAAAGTGGCAGACGTCCAAAAATCCCTAATGTGGGATTCATCAATCTCCGGATTAATGGTTAACGCCGTCTTGATCTTTGATTGATTAAAGAAATCAATTATTTCATGGAAATCGGCGTTATCGGTAGTCTTTTCCAAGCAGGCGACCATGTTGTGAGTCTTGTAGAATTGCAATTGTTCCGCCATTGTTGATCTGTGATTGAGTAGAAACAGTAATGCACAAGAATGTAAAAGATTAGTCACAACGAAATTGAAAAATGAATGATTTTAGGTCTAACGGTAACTTTTGCTTGGAAGATTTAGGGGTTTTTAACAACGGTAAGTATCAAACTATTCAATTTACCCCCTTTTATACCGAAAATTTTTAACAACTTGACTCCCCTGATTAGACGCGGGTAATCATTCAAAAGTAACGGTCCAATTGAAGAACGCCACGTGGCACTAGTAGCTGTGCCTCGCGCCTGAATTTCAAAATTTAGGTCCAATCAGGTTTTACCACGTGTTATTGTTATGTCCTATTTGCTCGACACGTGTAAAGTGGGGATACAAGTTGTATTCTGACTTGTCAAATCATCATTAATTAGGGCATTCTTATTGATTAAGAAACCTTATTAATATAATAATCTGCAGTATTAACACAAAGGTCCGTAGTAAGTAGGTTAAAGGTCCGTAGTAATGGTTTCATGGGCCGTATTAACTGGACTGTCCGTAGTAACTTGAGTTACTGGCAGTATTAAACCAGAGGGCCGTAGTAACACATTCTTGGTCCGTATTAACCATTCCGTTCAAATTTGTTGACATAGGGCAGTTGTAGTTAAACCTTCCCGTAGTCCTAACAATTTGATCGTACTATTCATACTTTGGACACTTTTTGATTTTACTGTTAATGTTGCAGTAGTAACATAGTACAATACTAGAGAGTAAGGTACTTGATTTTCATCATAAGGTTACTACTGCTTCTCGAAGGGACTTGCATTAAACAAAATAGAGATAATAAGAGAAAAGTATATGAGTTAGTCATCCGTGTTGATCATTCCAATGCTTGTGATTAAGAATGTGAATCGTCCAACATCAAACGCCTTTGTGAGGAGGTCAGCGAGTTGATTGTCAGTGTGTATCTTCTCAACGTGGATCAGTTTCTTCTCGTTGCAATCTCTTATGAAGTGGTAGCGTATCCCTATATGTTTTGTTTTGGAGTGTTTGACTGGATTGTTGATGATGCTGATTGTGCTTTGATTGTCAATGAAGATTGGCGTGTTCATGAAGGAATAGCCATAGTCCATCATTTGATTTTGAATCCAAAGTACTTGAGCACAACAGCTAGCAGCGGCAATGTATTCTGCTTCAGTGGAAGATGTTGACACCGTTGTTTGTTTCTTGCATTGCCATGACACCAGTCTTGAACCAATAAATTGGCACCCTCTAGTTGTTAACTTCCTGTCTAAATTTTCACCACCATAATCACTGTCAGAATAAGCAATTAGATCAAATGGAGATTCTTTAGGATACCATAAGCCTAAGTTAGGCTTGCCCTTAAGGTAGCGAAAGATTCTCTTGACCGCAATTAGGTGTGACATTAAACATGATGTCTGGTCTTGAAGCTGTGAGATACATGAGAGATCCAATCTGTGACATTCGCGAATTTCTAGGTATATTTCTATCGACACGTATTCATTTTATTTATTTATGTTATTGTTTTGACCCTATCGTATTTCTATTATGTTTTATCGTATTCGTATTTTATGAGTATTGTATTCGTATTTCTCGTATTTATTGAGTATCGTATTTGTATTTATGTGATTCGAATCTCTATGTCGGGAACGTGTAGTCTTAAGTGCCTTTAGTATAAGTCTAGTATGCTCTTATGATAAGTTTAGGGGAATTATGCCTTATTTATACGATTAAGATTAACGTTTAAAAAGTATTTCATTTTTAGTCCTTTCAGAAATTTATTACAAAACTAGTCCTATGGGAGAAATTCTATTACAATTTTAGTCCTTTTCAGATTTTTATTACAAAAATCGTCCTAAAAGGGTCTACCAACCTTTTTGTCTTAACTATACCAAACTTTTGTCTTTATCCATCATTTTCACCTACACACTTTCTCTCTCAAGAAACACACACACATAAACACTCCCCCTTCTCTCTACATTTTTCGGCGATCCGACCGTTGAAATCCAAATCCGAGACTAGATTATTGTTCACCGTTATCACCTTCATCTATCCTCCAATTTTCGTTACGATCGGGTAAGTATTTCTCGGATTTAGTTTTAAACTTTATTATTTTGATTCAATACCGAAAATACCATCTTTCACCGTCAAAACTCGAATTTTATTTAAGATTATTATACCTAAACACATTCTGGACATAGGGTTTCATTTATGGATCATTTGGACACCTAAAACACTCAGAAATCGAGTCCCGAATGTAATTTTTCGTAAAAACTCAGTTACGTCACGTAACTGTGTTACGCGCACGTAACTGATCAAGTAACTCTTCATAATCGCGTAACTAAGCTGGTAGATCACGTAAGTAGTGACTTACGTGACTTGAATGTCACGTAATAGCTTGAAAGTCACGTAATTGACTTGGATGTCACGTAATACCCGCTTAGCCCCGTAACTCCTCACGTAAGTCTTGCTTGGCACGTAATTGACACTCTTGCACGTAACTTCTTGTTCACGTAATAGCCATGGTCACGTAATTGATCCCTTGTCCGTAACTCCCTTGTCTTGATCACGTAACTTTCTTGTTTGTCAAGTAACTATGTCCCGTAACACCTCTTGATCACATAATTCCTTCCTATGGCACGTAACTTGTTTAACACGTAACTCATTACTGAACTTTCCGAAACGTTTATAATCCCGTTAAATCGATGTTCCTATTGGTCATTTCAAAACCCGTATAAAACGTTAATCGTTAAGGCATACCCTACTAGATTTAGAGATACTTAGACATGTTTATTTACGTGATGTTTAGGGCACTTAGACGTGGGAGCTTGACGGTATTATAGTATTTCCCGACATATCGTGATTTGGATTGCTTTGCTATTCTGTGAGTTATTCGTTGCCCTTTTTACTCTTTTTACACTTTTTGGGCATGATTAGCGTTGTATAAAGGTATTTTATGTATATGTATTATGGTATGTATTATGGATATGAATGCTTTAGATGGTCTTACCCAAACTTGTACCGCCTTTGTGGTAGTACAAGGCCCCGTATACACACTTGTTAGCTTTTAGCCACCGGTTCGTATATATAGCGCTATATGGGTCTAACAAACCCTCATTTCTAACACGATGGATGATGGATGCACCCTGTCCGTGTTAGTAATGTTATGACCGATGATTTTCGAGGACAACCTAGCTTAAGACACTAGGTGGGGTTAGTTGCCAGTATTGTTATGGTTCAGGTGTATCGTATGTTCCTAAAGCTATTATCTATCCAGTATGTATTTTATGATTCAATTATGGTATTTATGGTATATGTATGAGTATTTTATCAAAAGGTTTTGTATACCTCACGTATATTTTGAAACATCATTTTCAAATGACTTATCTTCAAATCATAACACTTTTGGGGTCAAAACGTATTGAAACTCTTATCCTATTATGTTTTTATTTACTATTGCGAATAATTCACCAACTTTATGTTGACGTCGTATTTTAACGCTTTTCAGGGATTTGAGGTTACACTTTATGATGCTATGCTTGATTGGCTACGTGGATCTTTTGCATGGAATTTATTTTGCTTATGTTAATTCCTTAGTATCCCAAACGCTGTAGCCGTATTTTGATATATTCGGATGATTGTAATAACGTATTCTATTTTCAAACTCTTTAATCTATGTTGATGATGTATGGCTTACTTATGTTTATGTAACCTTTGAATCTCTGATACCGTATACACTGTACACCTCGGTTCCGCCATTTTGCGGGGTGTGACAGAAGTTGGTATCAGAGCCAATGGTTATAGCGAACTAAGTGACCTTACGGAATCACTTAGACTATGACCTAGGCTTTTGGACCTATCTGATTTACTTTATGTGCGCATTTCTTTCTTTTGTGGGAATGTATGTGATTTGTATGCTTTATGTGCTTTTGTTTTGCATTTTATGCTTTGAGGCCTGTTTGTTTTAGTCGCACATCCGGTTATCGTTCTGATTTATTCTGTTTGACATTCGTAGAAGATGCCGCCTAGGAGAGCTTCTACTAGGTCTACCCCGGCCGTCACTGCTACGAGAAGGTCGACGAGACGAGGTCGCGCCAGTGTGAGAGCGGGTGCTACGCCTCAGAATACCACTGCTGCCCCCAATGCTAATACCGCTACTCCGAACATCAGTCAGTTGATTGCGGAGCAGATAGCAGCAGCAATACCCGTGATTGTGGCACAGCTCAAGGAGACACCGGTGCAGGATGCCGATTTAGGGTTTGAAGAACCTGAGATGCCCGGTATTAGATCAGAGGGTACGGCGTCTGGGCGCGATGGTTCTGATGTGGGAAGAGCAGTGCACGTGGGAGTCGGTGGACCGAGTATCATTATTGAGGATCCACCCCGAGGCTGTTCGTATAAGGCTTTCCTGGATTGCAGACCTACTGAGTTTAAGGGTACTGAAGATGCTGTTGCTACCCTACAGTGGTTTGAGAGGATTGAGTCGGTATTTGATGTCTTGGGATGTGCTGAGGAAAGCAGAGTTAAGTATGCTACGTTCTTGTTCCAGGGTAAAGCCCTAACTTGGTGGAACTCAGTGAAGCGAGCTCAGGGCCGAGCTGCTGTTACCTTGATGACCTGGGAAAACTTGAAGGCTATGATGAGGAAAGAGTATGTGCCGTCATCTGAGACGCAAAGATTGGAGAATGAGTTATGGAACCTGACTATGCAAGGTGCTGATTATCGTGGGTATGTGAATCGCTTCTATGATTTGTGTGTTTTGGCTCCTCGTTTGGTTCGCACGGAGAATGAGAGGATCGAACGCTTCACTCATGGGTTACCCCAGACTATGCGAGATCACATTATTTCTCACCTTCCGGGTACCCTACAGAGTGCAGTTGATATTGCTGGTCGGTTGACCGCAAGTATGGTTCGTGGTGGTGTTCTGCAACCTGTTGTGAGCCGCAGAGATTCTGGAAGGTCTGATAGGAGAGACATGGGTAATTCGAGGAAGAGAAGCCGTGGTCATGATCAGAGACCCCAACTTCCTCAGGTGTATGCTTTGACTGGGTCTGGAGCTGGTTATCAGGGCGTGCGCCCTAAGTGTGGTACTTGTGGCAGTGCTCATGCAGCGAATGTGGCGTGTTGGGTTTGTAAGCGCTGCAAGAAGTTAGGCCACACTGAGCAGTTTTGTGGTAGAGCTAATGGAGCATGCTTTGAATGTGGAGAAGTGGGTCATCGCCGTCATCAATGTCCCAAACTTATAGCACCTACTCCCCTTCCTACTCATGGTGCTGGTACTAGTGCAAGAGGAAATCCTGCCAAAAGCCGAGCTTTCGCCATGGAATCTTCCGAAGCTCACCAGGATCCCACTGTAGTCAATGGTACATTTCTTGTTGATGATTATCCTGCTTTTATCTTGTTTGATTCGGGTGCCGATAGAAGCTTTATTTCTAGTGATTTCCGCCCCTTAGTAAACCGTGCTTCTAGTCCTTTAGAGCCTGCTTATGAGGTAGAAATAGCTGATGGTAGATGTGATTGTGTTAGAGAAGTTATTCATGATATTCCCCTCGTATTAGCCGATATTCCTTTTTCCATCGACCTTATTCCTATGAAACTCGGTAGCTTCGATGTCGTAGTCGGTATGGATTGGTTAGCAAAACATAAAGGAGAAATAGTCTGTTATGAGAAACTCATTCGTATTCAGAAGCCGGATGGAGATCAGTTGATTGTACACGAAGACAAGGCTGGGAAACGTCTTAAAGTCATCTCTAGTTTGAAAGTTCGCGACTATATCCGTCAAGGTTGTTCCTTATATCTCGCTCACTTGATGAAGAAAGATTCTACGATAAAGATTGATGGTGTACCGATTGTTCGCGAGTATTCTGATGCCTGGACTCCCTCCCCAGAGACAAATCGACTTTCGTATTGATCTTGTTCCTGGAGCAGCGCCTATTGCTAAAGCTCCGTATCGTTTGGCTCCTTCCGAGATGCTCGAGTTGTCGAAACAAATTCAGGAACTGGTCGATAAGGGTTTTATCCGTCCTAGTTTCTCCCCATGGGGTGCTCCTGTCCTATTTGTTAAGAAGAAGGATGGCTCCATGCGTTTATGTATTGATTATCGGGAGTTAAACAAGCTGACTGTGAAGAACCGTTATCCCCTTCCTCGTATTGACGACTTATTCGATCAACTTCAGGGTTCTTGCTATTTCTCTAAGATCGATCTCCGCTCTGGTTATCATCAGTTGAGAGTTCAGGAAGATGATATACCTAAGACTGCTTTTCGTACTCGGTATGGTCATTATGAGTTCATGGTGATGCCGTTTGGTCTGACAAACGCCCCTGCAGCATTCATGGATCTAATGAACCGTATTTGTCGTCCGTATCTTGAAAAATTCGTTATCGTATTCATCGACGACATTCTAATCTATTCCCGAAGTCGTAAGGAACATGAAGAGCATTTGCGTCTTGTTCTAGAAGTGCTTCGAAAGGAAAAGTTGTATGCGAAATTCTCTAAGTGCGAGTTCTGGTTATCCGAAGTTCAATTTCTTGGCCACGTGGTTAGCGCGAAGGGTATTCACGTTGATCCTGCTAAGATTGAAGCTGTTAAGAGTTGGGTTGCACCAAAATCTCCGACCGAAATCCGTTCGTTTTTGGGTCTTGCTGGGTATTACCGTCGATTCATCGAGAACTTCTCCAAGATCGCTTCGCCTATGAAAAAGTTGACACAGAAGAGTGAACCATTCGTTTGGGGTTCCGATCAGGAGAATGCCTTTCTGGTATTGAAGCAGCGGTTGTGTGACGCTCCTATTCTTAGTCTGCCAGTTGGTTCCGAGAATTTTGTTGTTTATTGCGACGCTTCGCACAAGGGTCTGGGTTGTGTGCTTATGCAGAATGGTAAAGTTATAGCTTACGCTTCGCGTCAGTTGAAAGTCCATGAGCAGAATTACACGACACATGATCTAGAATTGGGAGCCGTCGTATTCGCATTGAAGATTTGGAGACATTACCTGTATGAGACCAAGTGTACTGTATTTACCGACCACAAGAGTCTCCAGCACATATTCGATCAGAAGATGCTGAACATGAGACAACGGCGCTGGTTGAGTTATTGAACGACTATGATTGCGACATTCGCTACCACCCTGGTAAGGCGAACGTTGTTGCTGATGCACTAAGTCGTAAGGAAACAGTCAAACCAGTCCGTATCCGTTCGATGATGGTATCTATTCAGACGAGCTTGAAGGCTCGGATTATTCAGGCACAAGAGGGTATTATGACAGAGGACCGTATTAAAGAAGAAAGATTGTATAAGTTGGCGTTGGAATTAGAACCGAAGGACGATGGAGTTCTGTATTTCCTCGAGCGTATTTGGGTTCCGATTAGTATCCGTCAGTTGATTCTGGACGAAGCCCATAAGTCCAACTATTCCATTCATCCGGGTTCCGACAAGATGTATCATGACTTGAAAGATTTCTATTGGTGGCCGGGTATGAAGCGTGAGATCGCCGAGTATGTTAGTCGATGTTTGACCTGTTCCAAAGTGAAGATTGAGTATCAGAAACCGTCTGGGCTACTCCAACAACCGAAGATTCCCGAGTGGAAATGGGAGCGTATTACTATGGATTTTGTTACGAAGCTTCCGAGATCTTCGAGTGGTTATGACAGTATCTGGGTTATTGTTGATCGATTGACGAAGTCTGCTCACTTCCTACCGATTCGTGAGAATTATCCGATGGAGAGATTCGTGCGTTTATA
>CAJVGC010000590.1:67422291-67444791 GCA_910822075.1 Senecio squalidus | reverse complement strand
TATGATTTTTGTGTTTTTCTTTTTGATTTTAGGTAAATATACATCATATAACATAGTTAGGTTTTAAAATTCACATTTAGTGTTCATATCACATGTGATTTTACCTTACCAATATCAACATTTAACCAAGAATGAAGGGGAAAAAAAGTCGTCAAAATTCGAATTTGTTTCCCGTGTCTATATGATTATACCTCATATAGTATTGTTATGTTTTAAAATTTACATTTAAAGTTAAAATCATGTGTGTTATTGGCTTATTTGTTTTAAAATTCTACGTATATTATAATATCATATATGATTTATGTTGGGCCAAGAAAGTAAATGGATGAAGCTATGGAGACTTCTGTGTGTTTGAATAAAGATGATTTTAGTTCGTGGAGGGTCCGAACTAAAATCATCAAGAATAATCCGAAGTGAAATTTTCAGTTCGGAGAACAAGTTAGTTCAGATACTCTGAACTAAATGAAGTTCCTCCGAACTGAAAATAAACTGAAGTTTAACTTAAGTCAACAGAAGTCAACATTGAAGATATCAATTCGGAGGATGAAGACTTTGATTCAGAACTGAAGTGAACTCCTCGGGTTGAAATTAAGATGATGATATGTTGTAATAATTTAGTTTGTAGTGTTTTAGATTTTGTCTATAAATAGTGTGATAGGTTGTTATCAGTTTATTGTCTTTGAACCCAGAACTCTCTCGAAGAGGTTCCGTCGAGCTTGAATGTCGGTTGTAACAAGCTCGATCCAAAACCAGTTCACACTATCAATGAAATCTTAAACAGATACGCATTTTGTTGTTTATCAGCTCTTTCAATTACCGTTACAAATTTGATTTCATGTTTCTCGTTTGGATTCCAACTCAGGTCATGAGATTCCGCATCATGACCTGTTTCATTTCGATTCGATGAGTGAGAGGTGAGAAATTCAGGACATGTCAATTTACATTAATATAGCATGTCATTTTAGTACTATCACATATGATTTCGTTGATTTTTTTTATAGGTTTAATTGAATTACATATAACAATTTTAGATCTTTAAATCCACATTTTATGTTAAAATCACATGTGATATGATCTTACGAATTTAAACATTTTTCCAAAAACGAAAAAAACAAAAGTTGTCAAATTTAATATTTTTTATTGGTTTTAGATAAATTATACATTATATAACATTTTTTGTTTTTTTTTTAAGTTTACTCATTTATGTTAAAATCACATGTGATATTAACGTTACAATTTCAATACCCACCCGAAAATCCAAAAAATATAAGTCGTCGAAAGTATATATAACCACTGCTCTAATTAAATAGGAGAACACGACGGTAGTAACGGTGTAATTTGTTTTGTCTAACGATTAACGGTTTGCGAGATAAACTAATTTTAGAAAAAATTTAAAACTGCTTTTTGATTTTAATTTTATGTATTAGGTTGAAAATAAATTAATGATGTAGATTGAGTATTCCGGTCTTTAGAAAATTAGTAGTTTTTATTGATCTTTTCCCTTGATTATAAAGTCTTAAAATTTAAATTTAAGCATTACAAAATTATTAAATTATCCTTTAAACTAATCAATTATTAATAATTACAAATACAAATATATAAAACACTTACTATATATAATTGAAATTTTACAATAGCTGAATATTTTTTTTTTTTCAATTTAAAACAATTAGTTTTAATTTTGTAAATTTCAAATAAATAGATTAAACTTTAGAAACGAATTGCATGCTTATAAACCAAAATTCTCCATTATTTGTAAAATTATTTGTAACATAATAAGGTTGACTTTGTTGACTTTGACTTTCTTTCAAAATGGTCGACTTTCGTTGACTTTGACCAAGTCAACTATTTTTTGATATTGACTTTGGTTGACCTTGACTAAATCTAATATTCCTTTCAACTGATATTCATGTTAGTCATTTTCGGCTGGGAATATCATTCCTTTCTAATCGTCTTTATAGACTTAAACGATTGATATCTTCTAAGTAGTCATTATTGACTCGAAAGATCGAATATCGTTTATTCGTCACTTTGACACGACTATCGTTATTTTATTCGACGACTTTAAATCGATGTATTATTCGTTCGAACCATTCTAAATTTTAATAAATAATATAATACAACGTTAATCATATAAGGCTAAACCTACTACATTATAGATGATACTTAGACTTTTATGTCTTTATACTATGGCACTTAGGCGGTGGAGCATTATTCTCGGTTTGTGTCTACTCGACATACTTATCGCTGATTCGTGAGTTACTCGTTGCCCTTTTTACCGCTTTTTTTTTACACTTGGGCATGATTAGCGTTATCTTAAACTTAATTATATCTTGATTATGCATGTATAGATTATGATGCCTTTGAATTTATGGTTACCTTACGTATATGGCCTTGGTGGTAGTATAAGGCCCTCGATTAAACACCTGTTAACTCTAGTTGAGCCATCGGTGCGTATATATAGATCTATATGGGTTTTACGAACCCTCATCACTCACTTTGCGAGGGGATGTTATGACCGCTAAATTTTCTCGTGCTACCTTAGTTTGACACACTAAGGCAGAGGGTTATTGTTGTCTTTTTTGTAAGGATCAGGTGTAGATGATTATCTAAGGTTTTTGCATATATCTTACTTTGCTTAATTAAGATATTATTTATTTCACTATTGAGTTTTAAATATATTTCGAATGGGTCAAAATTTTCAAAATATTATATTTTTTTTATAAAAATGCGAATAACCCACCAACTTTATCTTGACGTCGTATTTTTAACGCTTTTCAGGAGGTTGAGTTTTGCATCGATTGTGGAGTTACTATATTTGCCTTGGATTTGTGTGGACTTTCGAAGTAACTTAGCTAGACGTAGTTAGTTTCTAATTAGGCCACGAACTTATTTATGTATAATTATTTTGTATTATTGTAACTCCTAAACTTCATTTAATGTAAACTTATTGTTGTAGTATTTATTCGATGTAATACTTGGTCTTCTGATACCTATTATACTGTACACCTCGGGTTTCCGCCTGAGCGGGGTGTGACAAATAATTACTAAGAAAACACGTCTTTTATCATCTATGCAGGGCCGGCCCTGGGCCTGGGCCACCAGGGCTACCGCCCAGGGCCTACGAAATCTAGGGGCCCACTATGGTGTATATCAGTTTTAAGCAGTGTTCGGTAGATTACATTTCAATGTACATCTTTCTTTTTAGGGGCCCATTGCCATGTTTAAATCATAATTACACCCTCCAACTTAGCTCATTGAAGTTCATAGAATGGATAATTAATCATATTAAATTTAGATACCCAACCATGATAGCTCGAGAGACGTGAGTGGGGTGGCTCACATTTTCGATAAAATATAAATATGAGTAATGATATATATTTTTCTAACGGTACAAAATAGTTCCGCACAATCCCTTTATGATAAACATAATCTTCATTTAGGGTACAAATACATGTTCTACGTGAATTTTACATATTTGATTATTTTTTTTAACTTTAGGGCCCCTTTTTTATATTCCGCTCAGGGCCCAAAAAGTTATTGGACCGGCCATGCATCTATGTTTACAATCTTTTAAACTTTCATTTACTATTTAAGTCTTTTTAATTGTTTTTTATTAAATTGAATTTCAAAATACATTAGTACGGAACTAAAACACCCTCCATTTTACTCGTTTTAATTGCATAAGTTTAATCTTCTAATTGAATAATTAATTATTTTACTCCGGTCCCCAAGTGTACGACACTTTAACTTATCAACACTATGCTATTGCAAGATAGGGTATATTTGCCTCTAATTATATTTTAGTAGCTAAATTAGGTATTTTCGTTTTACAAATTAAAACACTTAATAAAAAGAACATCATAAACTAACAAAGATTCT
The DNA here is from genome assembly GCA_910822075.1 of Senecio squalidus. NCBI lineage: Eukaryota > Viridiplantae > Streptophyta > Magnoliopsida > Asterales > Asteraceae > Senecio > Senecio squalidus. Next base: position 67,440,909 of record CAJVGC010000590.1, on the reverse strand, counting down.
TTATTAAAGATCAAACAGATTCAACGATTACGTGGAATAAACTTAGAAAAAATCGAATCGTTTCAATAATTTAGCTAACAGTTAAGCATATATATTGAAGGCTTAAATAATCAGTACAAACTTTGGCAGCAGGACTCCGTTGTGTTACAGGATTGATCTGGTTCAACTGACAAGTGAAAGATAGATCCATGAATATCGCTTCTTGTCAAACTATCGTCAAATCTTGATTTTCTTGACCATGCTTTGTACAAGGCTTTTACCGATTCCTCATCGAAACCATTAAGGCTAAGGTCAAGTACCTGAAGTCTCGTTGCCTTAGAAATGGCAGTTGAAAGTCTTTCAACACATGTAACCTTTTCGTTTAGGTCGTCATCCTTGAACATATTATCTGACAAACTGACCTTATGCATAATGTCTTTGTTTGCTACAGCCTCAACAACAGCCAGTAGACCTAAAAGCCCAAGTGAGCATCTGCTCAAATCAACGACTCTTATACGACAATCGGGTCTGTTGAACAATTCTGATAAAGCAATGCCGCCCTGCAGTGCAATCATGAATATTTTAAGAATATTTATATTTTAAATCATAATAAACTAATCCGACCAACCAACCTCTTGGTTAAGTGGATTCCCTGCAAGATTTAACTCAGAAACACGAAGGATAAAAGAACTATCACTAGTGATTTTTCTGATATAGTCTGAGGTCAACACGCACCCAGATAGATCAAGCTTGAGTAGTGAACGTCGCCTAGCGTTTAATGAATCACCCAACTGTATAGCCCACTCCTACAGAAAATATGATGCAAAACATTAATTAATTAAATACATCTTTTAGTCCGAAGACAAGATTGCACGACTAGACATTGCACTCACAGTTCCAATACATGTATCTCGAAGCAGTAGTGTATCCAAGGATTTTTCTGTGATGAGTTTGCAAAGGCTATCAATCACATCCTTGTTTAAGGCTAAGCCGCTTAAACTCAGATGAGTGAAGCTAACAAAAGCAAATTGATAGATGTAATTAAGTAATGCATTACTTAAAAGCAAACAAAGAAATATATATACCGCTTTAGAATGACAAGTTTGTCCAGGAATTTTGCTATGGCATATCCAGATAAGGATCTATTGTATCCTGTTAAATGGTACTTGAGAAAGTTAATCATTTTTATTTATTCCAATGTGTTCAATAACATACTTAGTCGCACCTATAAAAAGTTGTTCAAGAGAGGATCCATAATGGAGTCAGCCAGACTTTCGATTATTTGAGGTGTGAGAGAACAACTCTCTATAATTAACTTGTAGAGCACTGCAAATTAAGCAAAAAAAAGTTAGTATATTTTTAGACTCATTGTATACAAGACTAGGTCATCATGATTTGTAGTAACAGATTACAGATACTTGTATGAAGGTAAATACAGTATATATTTTATTCTAATAATTGAAAATAAAAATAAATAAAAGCATTAGCATTTTGGGTCGGAATCACCTTTACAGTTGAGCAAGATTTTGGAAAGGTGAGAAGCACAAGGCAATCGATTGTAGGAGATATTAAGTACTTCCAAGTGGGATAACAACCAAGGGGATTCACAAATCTGTATTTTAATGTTGTTTAAGAAACTCGTACGTACAACTAAATTGAAATAGAAAAAAGAACCTCATTTAAAGAAGGTAGCCCAAAGCGATTGCAGTGCAAATCCAATGTCAAAGGAACATCCTTACTTGATGACATAAATAAGTTTTCGGTACTCCAAAGTATGAGTTCCTGGGAAAAGATAGATGACAACATTTGTACATAATCCGCCATTTTTCAACAACTACTATAATTAAATTACCTAAATTATTGTGGGAAATGTTTATCACAGAGAAATACTTGCTTAAACGTAACGCATTTATAAATGGTACTACTGATAGATCATCCAAGTCACACCCAGAGACATCAATAAAATCATCAACCTGAAAATAACCATCCATTCTCCATTTTATACAAAAGTTATAATATAAACAAAATACAAGCATCTCCTTTTTACCCGTAAATTAAATAGCTTCATGAGCACTTTCAGGTTCTGCGGTTCATTGATATCGTTGCAACACTCAATGTAGTGTACAAGCAATCGCTTAGGTGCGACCCAACCTAGAAAATATAGAGTATCTCAATATATATTTTTCCCGAAACTACTTCAACAATGCATACATTTTGAAATAAAAGAAATTTACTTACAATTGGTAAACCTATCAATTATACAAAAATAGTTATGCTAAGAGAGACACATACTTTCAACTTTAACATGAAGACAGCATTTCGCACCGAGATAGTCCTTTAGGGTGTCCAAAGATTGTATATCTTCTCCATCACAATACTCGCGAAGTTGAATAATTGGCAAGTAGCCTACCAATACATTAGTTTTAGATTAATATAGTTATTTGGATATAAAAAAAGAAATACCTGTATTGGGTTTGATGAAATATAAACAAGCTAGTTGAAGCTTAAAGTTGTCCATGTTTAGATGAGGATCCCGGAAATTGGGTACAAGTGTATAAAGTCACCCAAAAATTGAAAGATAATATGATTCTGTAACAAGAAACAAATTAATAACATGGTTCGTTTTAAGAATAAAAATGAATGTGATTTGACTTACACAAGAACAACGAAGAAAGGGATGTTTGACAAAACTATGACTATCAACAGAAGACCAGATGAATAAACAATGTCGTAATTCCGACAAGTGAAGCTCTCCTGTAGCAACCATAGTAATTAGCTAGAGAAATATAGCATGTAGATGATAATAACAATAACAATAACAATAACAATGATAATAGTCACCTGATCAGAAGGAGCTCTTTCTTGTCGTCTACGTTGTCTCCGGTCTGCAATCGATCAATCAATTAATCAAAAACATCAAACATCATATACAGTATATAATGCATTCTACTCACATTCTTCATTATTAGCAGCCATTGATATCTGTCAATACAAACTATGGAATTAGAGTGAGCAGTTTGAGTTCTTATAGCATTAATTCGGATTTTGATTTTATTCTTCTTTCTCATTATAAAACGATTTCATATTATTATAAATCCCGCCAATACATAATTCTCCAATCACTCCCAATTATAATAAATATTCGCCCTGAATATCTCTTCTAATTAGAATGTTAATATTTACTATATAATAATTATTTGTCATAAAATATAAGAAAAGTACGTTTCGAATATAATTATTAAACTATAGTTTGTTTTGTGGGTATTTAAGGAGCATGGTTGCATGTTATTTAAATGAGTGTTACAGTTTCTGTTAAGACATGTGCTACTCTAAATAGAAATATAATATGCAAAACCGACCATTAATAATAGATTGATGCAAAAATCACAAATTTTTCATTTATGATGCAAGAATCAACTTATTAAAAAAAATTAAGTTTAGTTTTCTCTCTATATAACTAAAAGATGATATGTTGTTGTTTATGTGGCATTAATGTTGCGCCGCCACCTCATAATTTTGCTAAGTTGTAATTTTATCGGTTTCTTGCTTTCACCGACAGCCACGTCAGATTAATAGTGGAGTAATTCTTTTTCACTAATTCTTGTGAAACGTAGCTTTTAATATTGGGTAGTAATTTATGCTATATTTTATTATAATTTTTTATTAGTCAATTTTTATTTTAGGATGATAATAATGAAAACAGTTACAACCTTTATTCAAGAAACTCTATTATATTTGTATTGAGCTATTAATGAATAACTTAATGGTTTTAAAGTAAATGTTATTGCAATTTATATAATCACATGTTTTAAATTAGGAATACATGTGAATTAGAATGAGAATTTGACTACTCTGCATCAGTCAAATCATCAATCATATTGAATGTCAATATCCAAAAATTGATATAAAATATATTAAATTTATGTGAATGTCATATCTTGTTAAATTATTAAATAATTATATATAGCAAAAATTAGTCACATAATAAATAATAAATCGGAAATAAAGTGTGTACCTTATTGAGGAAAAATAATGAAAACCTAACGTAAGGTTTTTACCACGATTGCGTACGCGACACCCTCTTTATCGACAGACCAGTATGCTAGTACTTGTTTAAGCTTTGTACAACAATTGTCTTAGCAGCAACTCCTTATTACAGAAACAAAAACCCTTTTTAAAAAAAATTAACCGATTGGCTAAAAGTTTAGTCGACTTTTTAATATTTGTAATTAGGGGTTTATGTTTTATTTACAGGTTTTCAAATCCTAGAGTTTGAGTTTTATTACAATAAGGAAACCTCATTATTTACATAATAAACCCCTCCGTTTAATAACCATTATACTTAACCCTTTAAGTAATATTTACTAAATATATTAAACTAGTAGTCGTGTCTAAATGTCGATGTGTGCGCTCCCGTAGTCTCACACATTTACAGTCACATATTTATTCGACACTATTCAAATACATACAGCTCCCACTTTTGAATAAGTTCAAATAAACATGATAATATTGATTAATGTCTAGAAACATATCAATGCTCCCATAAATGCACGAGTGAAATTTCTCCAAAGTCATTGTGAGTCTATAATCGATTTATATCCATTTGTTACAGATACTATAGTTAAAATATATAGATGGATCAAAATCATTCATTTTAACTACTGTTTCTCATTTCGCGAATCACTTAAAGATTATCAAATATAATCGAGACACATCTAGATTTATTTGGGTCCGACCAGACAAACATCTTAAGTATTCATAAGTGGCCCAGTAACTTCAGTTTTCACTGAAGGAACAAATCCTATCTTGAATACAACTGGTAGTCATCGTATTTCGCAACATTACCAAAAATAGCCTTTTGTTGCCCTTATCCAGGAATAGTATTGACTATGATCAAATAATGCTCTACGTACATGAGTAGCAACTTGCATCTAAAGTCTAAGGATAATTAAACCTTATGAATTATACTTAATGACAAGGATCCATAAGTAATAATTCATGTGAGATACTTCAATATGCATCATAATGGATACCATGTGAGTTAGTGAGCCAAGGTGACTAAACACTCACATATTGTCTTAATTCAATCATATTCTCATATGATCAATTGACAATGGATATTTAGAATGATATTACACAATATTATTCAAGGATAAAACATGAAAAATAGGATACCAATATTATAATAAATGAAAACAAAATATCACAAATATTATTTCATTCATAAATAAATTTGTTTATTACATCCATATATCCAAATACTAAATCCACGGATTTACATGTGACTAGATAAACGAAGTCCCATCCCCTCAAATAAGTGAGTTAAATTCGCCTTTGCCAGCACCTTTGTTAAAGGATCTGCTAAGTTATCATCCGTGTGAACTTTGAGCACTTGAATTTCACCTCGTTCAACTTGTTCACGAATATAGTGAAATTTCCTCTGAAAGTGTCTAGCTCCCTTCTGAACCCCGGGTTCATTGGCTATGATTATTGCACAAGTGTTGTCGCAATACATATCCAAAGGAGACTTGGTAGTGGGAACAACACCAAGTCCATAAATAAATTTCCGGATCCAAACAGCTTCCATTTGCAGCTCCATATGAGGCAATGTACTCAGATTCTGTCGTAGAGATGGTTGTTTCTGAAATACGACATCACAATATCTAATATTATCCTCGGGATTTACACCATACATAAGAACCATATCTTTAGTAGCCCTAAGGTACTTCAAATGTTCTTTACAGCAATCTAGTGTCTTTCGCCTGGATTCTGTTGAAACTTGTTAACAATGTTCTGTGCAAAACCATATCAGGCCTTATGCATCTCACCACATTCATAATAGATCCTACTGCCGAAGCATAATGTATCATATGCATGCGCTACACCTTATAAGGTGTAGAAGCATTGTCCTTGATGTTGAGTTTATGTCTATCTTTCATTGGTAAATTTCCACGCTTGGAATTTTCCATACTAAATCTCTTTAGTAATTTATCAATGTAAGCCTTTTGACTTAACTCAATTTAACTGCTTAGATCTATATCTCGAGATCTTGATTCCCAAAATAAATGCTTCTTCACCTAAGTCTTTCATGGCAAAACATTTTCCAAGATGAGATATAACATCTTCAAGCATTGGGATACTGTTTCCCATTTACAATATGTCATCTACATATAAGAATAAGATAGTAACATTACTCCACTGAATTTTTGATACACACATGGGTCATCGAGATTCTGAACAAAACCAAACTTTTTGATTTCTTCATCAAATCTTTATTCCAACTTAAGTCCATAAATGGACCTTTTTAGCTTGCACACTTTGTTGGAATGTAATGGATCAATAAAACCTTCTGGCTGATTCATATATACGTCTTCGTCTAGATGACCATTCAGAAAGGCTGTATTAACATCCATTTTTCATATCTCATAGTCATAGAATGCGGCTATGGCTAAGAGAATTCTAATAGCCCTAATGTCTGCCACTGGGGAAAAGGTTTCCTCATAGTCTATACCATAGACTTGAGTAAAGCCTTTTGCCACGAGACGAGCGTTATAGATGTGTATATTGCCGTCCCTGTCGGTCTTTATCTTAAAGAGCCATTTACAATCCACTGTTTTGGTATTTGGAGGACGATCCACCAAATCCCAAACGTCGTTGTCTTTCATGGACTGCATCTCCACATTCACAGATTGAAGCCATTTATCAGCGCCATGCCCTGATAATGCAGCTTTCAAGTTTCGAGGTTCATTAAGATCTCCTGATACATGATCCTCATTATCTAAAGCTACATTTAGGTTTAGTTTTGGGGGAAACGTATTGTCTTTTCGGACCTACCAAATGGAGCATCAACAATTTGATTTTGAGACCGAGTCATGTCATGAAGCTCAATCGCAACTTGAGGATTAGATTGAGGCACATCATGAGTCTCAATTCTATCCCCCCCCCCCCCCCCCCCCCCCCCCCCAAAAAAAATTGTTGATCACCAGTGTGAGTAGAAGGTGATGTATCTTCCTCTAGAGACTCGTCAAGTTCTCCAACCCTCCCACTGTTTCCTTGAGCGATAAGCCGTGTTTCGAAAAACTCAGCATACCGAGCAATTTTCACAGTATTTGAAGGACTATAGAAGTAGTAACCCATCGTTTCCTTTGGGTATCCTACGAAGATACACTTAACAGATCTTTGCACGAGTTTGTTAGGAGAATCGCGTTTAACGAGTGCCTCACATCCCGAGACCTTTAAATAAGACATATTAGGGGCTTGTGATATCGCATATTTATATAACCATTTATATGCGATATTTGGTCACATTTCATAGTAAACACGATGGATAAGATAGGATTTTTGCATTTAATTGTGTGGAAAAGTGTTTTTGTCCATTTTACAGGTTTGCATGTTCGGGAAGTGGAAACGGTGGAATAAACGGGCTTAAACAAGTAGAAATGGTGAAAATACAACTTACAACGGCGCACATAGGCTTCAGACGACGCAGTCATTTTTTTGAAACAATCACAACGCCGCATATACAAATTACAACGGCGCACAAGGTGAAGTCAACGCAACAGTCTTTGTTAAAAATACAATCTGGACGACGCATAAAGAAGTATCAACGGCGCAGTAATTCAAAATTCATACGCTGCCAGTATTTTTGGAGTTTTTCGAGTTCAAGTCGAATACGTTTTCTACACGATTTTTGCCTATAAATACAAGAGTTTTTCCAGCCAGAAAAAACGATACAATTATTATTCTAAGGTTCTGGAGCTGGTTATTACGTTTAGAAGCAAGATTCAAGGCTAGGAAGATTACTTTTCGGCTAACGGCGATCACGACACGTTTTGTCGAATTCTTCGTTTGTTCTTTTCTCTTTTAGACTATTATTCCAGTATGATTTCCATAACTTTATTTGTTGTTTCAGACTTGATCATGAGTAGCTAAATTTCTTTTATGCTTGTTTGAACTACGGATCTTGTTTGAAGTTCTGGTTTTCGTAATCGATTTAATTGTGTTTTTGTGTTTAATCGGTGATCCTTACTTGCTTAAATTTTAGTATATTATCAGAGTTGTTTATATATAATTTGCTTAATCAACATTCTAGGTATTCGAGAGAAATCTGGATAGATTAAATAGGTTGTATGAAATAATCGGTCGGTCTATAATCGGTTTAAAATTATTAGGATTCGGGAGGACCTAGTAATCACAACTTAGGTAATTAAACTTAATTGAGTAAGTCTATTTGTTAAGATTCGGAAGGACTTGATAATCAGAGGAGTTATTCGAGAGGAAACTCTATAAGATTAAATCACTAAAAACAGGCTTGGTACTTATTGCTTAATTATTAATAATTATAACTGTATTCGAGAGGAACGGTGTAGTTAGAGGTAATTAAAGTTAATAAAAGATTCGAGAGGACTTTTACTATATTTTAGAAGTTTAATATTAAATCGATTTCCTTAACTTGAATGGAAAACAAGTGAAGTTTCAAACAAGTGTATTCTCTTTATTATTTGATTACATCAATTACTTTTTCGATCGATTTTAATTAATCACTTTCTTTTTACTAATTACTTGCAAACTTTTGTTACGATAAAACCCTCACAAATACTTAGTATTATTAATTCGGAAATTTAAAACAAATTAGTCCCTGCGAACGAACCTATACTTGCCTTTAAACTATATTATATACGGATAGGTCCACTGTCTAGAAGTGTGTAATTGCGTGAATTAGTAGGTTAGATTTAAGACTAGATTTTATACATCAGCTTGTCCATGCAATATTTCATGTGTCTTATCAACCTTCTTGGTTGGAATCATGTTGAGAATGCGGACAGCAGACACTAAGGCGTAATCCCAAAAAGATAATGGTAAAGTTGTAAAGTTCATCATAGATCGTACCATGTCTAGGAAGGTTCGATTTCTCCTCTCCGATACACCATTGTGCTGTGGAGTATAGGGAGGAGTAAGCTGTTGGACAATTCCACGTGCTTTAAGATGATCCTTAAAATCTAGGCTTAAGTATTCACCACCACGATCCGATCGGAGGATCTTGATGGTTTTACCGAGTTGGTTTTCTACTTCGTGTTGAAACACTTTGAATTGAAAGGTCCTGAATCTCTCTCCTCACTCAGTGAATCGAAATGAAACAGGTCATGATGCGAAATCTCATGACCTGAGTAGGAATCAAAAGGAGAAACATGACTGAAACTGAACTTGAGACTGATAAAACAAACGATATGCGTAATTGTTTAAGATTTCATTAATAGTGTGAAATGGTTTTGGATCGAGCCGTTATATCTGACATTGACAAGCTCTACGGAACTCAAAATTGAGTTCCGGGTTTAAAAGACAACAAACGCTAACAACCTATCACACTATTTATAGACAAAATCTAAAACACTACGAACTAATTATTACAACATGTCATCATCTTAATTTCATCTCGGGGAGTTCACTTCAATTCGGAATCAAAGTCTTCAGCCTCCGAGTTGATATCTTCAATGTTGACTTGAGTTGACTTAAGTTATTCTTCAGTTTATTTTCAGTTCGGAGTATCTGAACTGACATGTTTCTCGAACTGGAAATTTCACCTCGGATTATTCATGATTTCAGTTCGGACCTTCCCCGAACTGAAATCATCTTTATTCAAACACACACAGAAGACTCCATAGCTTTGTCCAGTGAATTTCTTGGCCCAACAGCTCCCCCTCAACATATGCATGACAAAAACGTTTTTGATTATAGTAAGTCGTTTTCGAAAATACATTTGATGTGTTCATGAAAGAATATTGCATTTCGAAAGATTTATTTGAAAAATTGTTTCGTTGAAGCTCATTTGAAAGATTTAGGAGGTAGTTCGAAAAATGATTTTATGAACTCCCCCTCAAATATAGATTCTCCATGTTTGATTAAGCAAGTGTTTTGAAAAACTAGTTGAAATAAGAAAAATCGCTACTAAATCTTCTCTAAAAGATGAAATAATTCTAGTCGAGATTCAAAATCCGCTAGTAAATCATCTTTTTCGATTTAATCTAGTTCTAGTCGAGTTAATCAAATTTGCTAGTTTAGAATTTTTAAGAGATTTGTCATTTCGAAAACACTTTTTAATTACGAAAATACTATCAAACATAAAGATAATACTTTGAATATGTTAGTTCTAGTGGAGATTGAAAATCCGCTACTATTCACATTCATCATATTAAACTTGTATTTAGATAAATAAATTCGTAATTTTCCGGTTTTAGACGGGTTTCAATTTGAAATAATTGAAAGCCTAAAGAAACTCAAAATATCATATAAGAAAATAATACCTAGAAGTGATAGTTCTTGTAGAGAATTAAAAATCCGCTACTAAACACTTCCAAATATTACGTCTCTCAAGTGATAAACTAAGTTTGTAATTTTGTTCAAAAAGGATTGTTCCGAAGTCGTCGTGTTCTAATCCTTCTTGATATCTCGTGTAAGGACTCCATAAAGTTGGAGTCCGAAACTGAGTTGTTCCGGAGTCATTTGGATAACCTACGTTTCTCCACAATTAAAACAAACTTTTTTTGGTAACCATTGCATTTTGGGTCCTTTTTGGTTAGATTTGTTTGAAAACCATTGATAAGTTGTATTGATTATGTGCAAAGAATATGAATTTCCATTTCTCCGGTAAAAACACATTTGAGGTAGTTGATTTTGCAATCGATGTGTTTGTTTTTGAAATTGGTGGAGACTTTGGAATCCATTTCCGTTCATAAGTTGGTGACGGAGTTCTTGGGACAAAATTATTTGAAGAATGTACCGTTTTTGATTCATTTGATGGTACATTTGGAAATAATTGTTGCTTTGATTTGAATGAATTCATTGAAGTTCGTTGTTTAATTTTAGAAACATAATTATTCACTTTTTGCACCGAATATTTAAAATGTGATGGTGCAAATTCAAATAACTCGGGTATTGAATAAGTGAACGATTTCGTTTCCTTCTTTTTCATTTGAGGACAAAGTGCTTGTTTTTCAACATGTTCGCTTGATATGCTTGTTGATTTAAAACTCGAAGTTGTCAAAGGTGGTGTAAAAGTTCCATTCGTTTGTGATTTCGGAGAATACTTTTAATTCTTTTTCCGGATAGAATTAGTACTCGGAGAAACCATTTTTGATAATGTTTTGGAAGATTTACCGTTGTAAACCTTCAATGGAATTTTAACCGTCATTTTCAATGAATATTTGTCATTTGAAGTTGGAGGTTTATCAAGTGATGCTTTTTCAAAAGACGCAATTTTCTGTAAGAAGTTACGTTTTTCATTCTCAAAGTAATTAGTTCGACATTCCAACTCTTGTTCGAGTTTCGAAAATTGTTTTTCTAAAATAAGAGTCGCAACGTATACTTTTTGAAAAACAACTTGTTCCAAAACATTATCGGAATGAAGTTCCTTTTCTTCATAATTTGGAAAGTAATCATCTGAAAGAGTAATTTTCCTAGTAACTCTCATTTAATGATTTGTAATCAAAAGATAATTGCGTTTTATAAAAGTGGTCGTTGTATCCTCCTGTTCTTCAATTTATTTTGATGATCTAATGAAAGCCATTGTAACATTTGTTTTTCCCAAATATTTTGTGTCGTAAAGACCGGGAGCATGATACATAGCTTTCTTTAGATATTTTGGATAATCATGACCCAACCCTTCTTGTGGATTTTAAAAACAAAACTTTTTCGGTTTGTTTGGAAAAATGAGTTGATTCGTTTGTTTTCTCAAACCATTTTGCTTTAAAGTTTCAACTTCAAGTGCTTGTGATTTTAAAGATTTAATTTCTTTTTTATAATCTTCAATTTGTTTTCTTAAAAGCATAAGATTATCGTTAACATTCTTTTAAATCGGTGATTAAATCCGTTCTTTTAAATCTTTCATTCATTCGTTTTCTTTTAAGATTCTCGAGTTCCAATAAAACACTTTGATTATATTTATCCTCATCAAACTTTATGACTTTTGATTGCTTTTGAAGTGTATTGATTAAATCCAATTTTTCATTAAGTTTATTTGTAAGGATTTGAATATTAAACACACTTTGGTCATATTTCCCCTTCTAAGAAGTTGCTAACTCTTTAAATTCTTCGAGTTTGGAATTGGGAAGGTTTAAAGCTTGAAGTAGAGATGTCAAAACTTGAATTTCATTTGAAAGCTTAGAATTCTCATTTAAAAGATTAGCCTTTTCGTTTGAAAACCTTAAAACCAATTCGGGGTTAGTTTGCAACTTCTTTTCCAACTCAATGATCGTAGTTTCTACTTTAAAAGATGATGATTGTACCTCATTAGTGTTGGCTTGACATGGTGAGAAGTTTGAACGCATTACCGTTGACAAAAAATCTGGTGTACGTTTAGCAACGTTTCGCATTTGATCCAATCTAACATGACCGTTCCAATTAGAAGGAGACAATTTATTTTCCGTTTCATGACACAACTTCTCTAGTTCCTCTAGTTTTGTCCAAGCTTGATCCGGAGAACAATAAAATGTAGGCCCTTGATCGATGTCGATTGTGAAATCCAAAACACTTCCCAAAATTTCTTTCTTCATGATATAAAAATTGATGGCGAAAATCCCTTAAAGGTTGGAAGAAACTTTCCCAATGCTGAAATTTGAAGAAAAAGTCAGATAATCTTGACCCGTGGTGCCTCACGCTTGTACAGTCTTTTTCCCGAAAATTGATGAACCAATCGATTAAAATAACACCGTTGAATTCTCTTTTCAATTTCGATTCCAGAAATGTCAATCTCGTATTTTTCCAATGCTCAAATCTTGTCAAATTCGTCGCGTAATTTTAACCGATATCCGAAAATCTGTAGGAAAAAATAAAAATCTCTCTCTTTGAAAAAGTTCTTATTTTAGATTTTGTCTCGAATGTGAAAACATGGAATCGCGAAACTTCACTTTTTCTCGAGGTAAAAAGTACTCTTTTTTTTATTTTATTTTTAGAGAAGTCTCGAAATCCTCGTTTTCAACTGATCGTGATCTTTTGTGCTCGTTGTAAACAGCTCTTCATGTTCGAATGACTTAGTCGAATCACTCCTCTTCTTATATGATGAAATACTGGTCGAATGCCTCCTATTCGTGTATGCACAAGACCTATTCGAATGGGTTTAATTCGTGTAAGGCTAAAACCTATTCGAATGGTTTAATTCGACCTATTCGAATGGTTTAATTCGTGTAAGGCTAAAACCTATTCGAATGGTTTAATTCGTGTAAGGCTAAACTTTGTTCGAATGATGACTTGGTAATTTTCTTTCAACTTCTTCACTTATTGTGCAATTCGAATTTCCAAGCAAATCACCATGACCGATCAATTCAAAACTGAGTTCGTGTACTGAATTCCTATTCGTTCCAACACTTATCCACATCTTCTAATTCGAATAACTCTATTCGAATACCCTTATCCGAATAACTCTATTCGAATACCCTTATCCGAATAACTCTATTCGAATACCCTTATCCGAATAACTCTATTCGAATGACTTCAAAATCATCAAAATCGACTTCAAAATCAACACACAAAAATACACTTCCTATTCATGTTAGTTGAAATTCTATTCGAATGATTCTATTCGTGTAGACTTATTCGAATGATTCTACTCGTGCTAGTTAAAAAACTGGTCGAATCTCTAGTCGAACAAGTGAAAAATCTGGTCGAACGAAGTGTTTTCGAACACCCCGCTCTGATACCAATTGTTGGGTCTGGTCAGTCTAGAGAGAGAAAGTAGATTTAGCATTGAGCTCCAAAAGTTACCTTAATCACACCCCACACTCCTATTTACAAAGACTTCCTAATTATTACAATTATGCCACTAAAAACAAATACAAATACAATGTTATGAATATTCTATTCCTAACAAACTGCTAATGAATACAAGGCTACGTATTTATACAAATGTCACACCCCGCTAAAGCGGAAACACGGAATGTGAAGAGCAAAGAATCATTTCACGAGTTATACAAAAGTCAACGGTTCAAGTCATTTCAAATTGAAATTTAAAAAAGGTAACCATGTTCGAAAGATACAACCAAGATCCGTAAGTATAGAACGACAAATACATAATAAAGTATTTTAATAAAAATTCCCAAGTATCAAACGTCTTTTCCCGTATTACTCTTCACATAACTAGCTTGACCCGCCTGAGCAATGCACTTCATAACTTACGCTTAGTTTCCTGAAACATGAGATAAAGTGTCAACTACGAAAACGTAGTGAGTGAGTTACAGTTTATAAGTTGACCAAAAAGTTCCGATAAAAGTTTGACGAGTATATAGATATATATAAGTACAAAGTTTTCCAAAAGGAGTAAGAAGATAAGCAATCGCTTAAAGGTAATTTATATACTGTCGTAAAGGTTCGAATCAAGAGTTCAATGTTCGTAAAAGTCCGAGTCAAGTTCAAAGTTCATAAAGGTTCAAGATAAGCTCAGAGTTCATAAAAGTTCAAGATAAGTATATAAAAGAAAAAGGGTTTCCCAAAAGGAGGTTAGCGGAACAAGTCGCTTAAAATTTATATACTTTTAAAGTTCAAGTAACGGGCGAACCGATGCCCAAAAGTTAGAAAAGACCAAGTAGAGTCAAATTTAGTCAATTCATGGTAGCGGAGCAAATCGCTAAAAGTTCGTAAATTTATGCGTATAAGTAACTAATTAGATTTCTTGTATCAACCTCTTGGCATCTATAATTTAAGTGTTCACACTAATCCGATTGTTCAACCGTGGTGCCCATCTTCCCGCCTCTCAAACGGGAAGATTGTCTAATTCTTAGTAATATGTACTTAGATTGCCATCTAAGCAAGGAACGGTTCTTTCCTAAGTATCGATACCCATAATTACTATACGGCTATGTAGCTAATAGTGTGTAAGTACAAGTCCAAAAAGTCGTGGGCGTCAAATAGTTTTGTCTAAAAGAGAGGTAGTCGTCCGTCACTTAAGCACGTATTATAGCTCCATCAAGGGTTGGTACGTATACAAGCATCAATAATTAGTCTAGTACAAAAGAGAGCGAGCCAATCAGTCCAAGTCGAGCAAAAATGTTTTACGCATAAGAGTTCAAAATAGTCGTACAAAATAGTTCCATAAGTTCCAAAATAAGTCCAAGTACGTTCCAAAATAAGTTCAAAATAAGTCCAAGTACGTTCCAAAATAAGTTCGAAATAAGTCCAAGTACGTTCCAAAATAAGTTCAAAATAAGTCCAAGTACGTTCCAAAATAAGTTCAAAATAAGTCCAAGTACGTTCCAAAATAAGTTCAAAATAAGTCCAAGTACGTTCCAAAATAAGTTCAATAAGTTCCAAAAGCCCAAAATGGTTCATAAGTTCAAAAGTCAAAATAGTTCATAAGTTCAAAAGTCAAAATAGTTCATAAGTCCAAAAAGTCAAAATAGTCGTACAAGTTCACAAAAGGTTTGATCTCATGTTTCCCCCAAAAAGAGTACTTAAAATGTAAGAGTAGAGAGGGGTGTAACTCACGGATTGCGAAGAGAACGAGAACTCGAAAACTCGGTCGGAATATGAAAGCCGGAAATCACGGATTGCCTATTATTACCAAGATAGTCCAAAGTTAATTCCTTATTAGGTTCCTTTATATAAGAGATTAGTAACTTTTGTTTAAGATTAAGTGTTAAAGTCCAAAGTGTCCAAAATTGGTCCGAAGCGGTTAACGTTTGGTTTTAGTCAAAAAGTCCAAAGTCGATGTTATTGTTATTATGTTGACTATGTTTTGTTTGCCCAAGTGTTTTATATTTTCTAATAGAATTTGGGCAGCGCTTCCGCGCCCAAATTCTATGTCCAAAAATATCAACACTTTCCCGCTTACAATTTTCATAACACTAATTGTATTAGTTCATCAAGTTCAATCTAAACGTAATATGTCAAATAAGTCATCCCAAACACAAGTATTTGTTTATTACAGTAGCTTTTATTCAGATTCGAGATAACAAGTTCAAAGTGGCGGTTTTTATCGAGTTAACAACGATTTTTGGGGCTGCCAGCAGCTCGGTGCTTAGCACCTGTTTCCAGGTGCTTAGCACCTGCTCGGTGCTTAGCACCTGTTAGTAGGTGCGCAGCACCTGCTTGCTGGACTTCTCCAAAAATCGTTTTTGGTGGTTAAATCGGTTATCTTGATGGTAGATTTCGACATGCAATTGTTATAAACCTTATTAATCATCATTTTCTCAGTTTATATGTAACTTTTATCCATAAAAACAAAGATCAAAGCACCATTTATTAAAATCCCGTTTTTGTATAAAACTGGTTATAAAACTTCATCAAAACTTGTTTTTATTGCTTTGATCATACATGCAATGAGTTAGATTGATAATATAAGTAAAAATGAAGATTTCTACCGGATGAAAATGCTTAGATGATGCCTTAGAAGTGTTTTGAGCTCCAAAAATGGTGAAATAAGCTTTTTAACCGAAATCCTTTGATCATTTTTCTTCCTCTTGATGTTGGGATGATTTTTAATGGTGATTGTATGGATTATAATGGCTGTAAATGATGGATTCTTGCAGAGAAAATGAAGAGGAAATAGGAGAAATGGAGAGAAAATATGTGTTTGTATGTGTTTTTAGTTTATAAAAATGAAAAATGAAAGAAAGGGAAAGAGGGTAGGTAATAATAACTCTTGGGACAGTGAGAAGTCAGTAATGCAAGTCACATCTCGTTTTTGCTTGGTTAAAATTTGTATAAAAACGAGACAAGGACTAAAAATGTAAAGTTTTTGAATTTTGGCAACAGGTGCTGCGCACCGTGCACTAGGTGTTGCGCACCGTGCATAAAATCAGATTTTATATGATTTTCGTTTTTACGTTTTTGCTTCGTTGGACCTTTTTGTTAATTGAAAGTTCTTAAGTATGATTTGTTATGAACTTAGGAAAGTTCATTAGTTGTTTTCTTGGTATTAGGACTTATATAATTGATTCCGGGAGTGATTCCGACACTGTCGCGTATCCGGTTATTGATCAGTTAAAGGTAACGGTAGACAATAAGAGAGACATAGAGCATAAATTGCACCTAGAATTTGACGGTTGTCACATTCTCCCCGGGTTGAAAGAAATTTCGTCCCGAAATTTAGTTCGTACCATCATGGAGGAATGTTCTGGAACCGAAGTGGATATTTCTGACGGATTTGGTCCTCACGTTCCCATGTGAGATCATGACCACGTCGAGAATCTCCACTGAAACTTGATGATGGATGAAAGACTTGTCTGGGTTGTTTGACCTCTCGGTCAACGGCCTTAAGCGGTTCATCAAAGAGTTTGAGTTCAGCATCGATTTTGACTTTGTCGAGGGGGGTGACGATGGTCTCATCAGATAGATGCCTTTCGAGGGTGAGACATGGAAATATGTATGTATGAACGTTAGAAGGAATCAGGTGGGGCTGAAGGCGATGAGCGGTCGGACTAATACGTCCTAAGACTTAGTTTTGACTGGCGTACTTAGGGCTCAGTCTGCCGCGTCTCCAGAAGCAGGCTATCCCTTTCCCATGGCGATACCTTGGGAGGTACTCTATCGCCATCTTGGGACTCGGGGGTTTTCTTCTGGTTGGTTACGTAGCTTTTCTGACGGGTACGGGATGCTTTCAGTCTTCCACGGATGGAGGGAGGCGTCGGACCTTGCAAGTCGTCAATCGTTAGCTTCTAGCCAACAGAGCGGTGACCGACACTTGCGTCCAAATAGGTATTGAGGGGTTCGCTCTTGGTGCTGGCATGGAAGTCGTTGTCATAGGTGAACTCAGAGCATATTGGCCAACCAATGCTCAAACAAGCGACTAGGACACCCCATTATACAATCACGAGCATATTGGTCAACCTATGCCCGAGCAAGCGACTCTGACAACCCAGCATACGATTACGAGCATACTAGCCGACCCATGCTCGATGAAGCAACTCAGACAACCCAACATACGATTTCGAGCATATTAGCCAACCTATGCTCCAACAAGCGACAAGGACAACGCATCACACGATTACGAGCTAGGGGAGCCAAATTTGCTCCGACACCTACGATTACGAGCATACTGGCCAACCCATGCTCGATCAAGCAACTCCGACAACCCATCATACGATTTCGAGCATATTAGCCAACCTATGCTCCAACAAGCGACTAGGACAACGCATCACACGATTACGAGCTAGGGGAGCCAACTTTGCTCCGACACCTTCTCTCAACCCACACCTCCCCCCTATATATACATATTGTAAAAAAAGTAAAGTGACAGGAACAGACATTGAATTTGAAAAACTTTCACACTTTTTTCAAATCATGGGCGCCCGGGCCAACTTTGCTCGGTAACGGGGCCATTTACCCGGTGACGGGGCCTTGATCACTGGTCGCGACTTGAAAATAGGGCGCCGGGCCATTTTACTCGGTGACGGGGCATTTTACCCGGTGACACTGGTCGCGACCAGGTCATCGGGCCACATTTACTCGGTAACGGGGCCATTTACCCGGACACACTGGCGCGACCAGGGCGACCAGGGCGCCGGGCCACATTTGCTCGGTAACGGGGCCATTTACCCGGACACACTGGTCGCGACTTGGGATTTACTCGGTAACGGGGCCATTTACCCGGACAAATTGGTCGCGACTTGGGCGACCAGGGTGCCGGGCCACATTTACTCGGTAACGGGGCCA
>CAJVGC010000590.1:67389791-67412291 GCA_910822075.1 Senecio squalidus | reverse complement strand
GGGGTGCTAGGTGTCGGGGCACATCTCTCGGATCCCGGACACGGGGCCATGTTTCCCGGATACGGGGCCATAGTGCCGGGACACAACTCCCGGATCCTGGACACGGGGCCATGTTTCCCGGACACGGGGCCAAAGTGCCGGGACACAACTCTCGGATCCCGGACACGGGGCCATAGTGCCGGGACACAACTCTCGGATCCCGGACACGGGGCCATAGTGCCGGGACACAACTCTCGGATCCCGGACACGGGGCCATGTTTCCCGGACACGGGGCCTGGTTCCCGGACACGGGGCCTGGTTCCCGGACACGGGGCCTGGTTCCCGGACACGGGGCCTGGTTCCCGGGACACGGGGTTGGGTTCCCGGACACGGGGCTGGGTTCCCGGACACGGTGCCTGGTTCCCGGACACGGGGCCTGGTTCCCGGACACGGGGTTGGGTTCCCGGACACGGGACCATTTTGCCCGGAAATGGGGCCTGGTTCCCGGACACGGGGCTTGGTTCCCGGGATACGGGGCTTGGTTCCCGGGACACGGGGCCTGGTCTCGGGTGCCGGGGCCATTTTGCCCGGCCTGGTTCCGGGGCCATTTTACCCGGAAACGGGGCCGGGTGCCGGGCCATTTTTTCCTGGTCGCGGGGCCTTGTGTCAGACGCCGGGACGAAATGTCCAGATGCTGGGGCCAAGTGTCCGGACGCCGGAGCCTAAGGGCCGGAGCTAGGAGATAGCATGCAACCTTTTGTAAGTCAGGTTATGTGTTTAGGGGTTTAATGGGCTATGTGTATGAGCCATTCCCTACTAACACTATCATGCCCCCCAGTTAGGTTTTAAAATGGTTTTTTTGAAGCCTAACTTTTTTTTTTTTTTTTTTTTTTTTTTTTTTTTCTTATTGTCTCTTCCGGCTATTTTTTGGCCATGCCTTTCTTGGCCGCTTGAGGTTGCCTTGAGTTGTTCTGACCGAGGCCATGTCCAATGTGTCTTTGAAAAATAATGTTTTATTGGGTGATCAAGCCAATAACACATTTTTAACCTGTTATCTTGGATGTTGTGTCACACCATCTTGGGTGTGCGTAAGAGTGATTGAGTTGTGTCTATGACAATTATTTGAGTACCTATGGTTCTTTTGTATGCCGATGACATAGCTAGATGTTGGCATCTCATGTATATTTCATATCGTGCCGATGGCACTTTTGTTGGTTAACCTTCAATTTGTTTTACTCGCGAGTGATGTCGCTTCCCAATGAGAAGTGCTTGCCTTTTCCCGGTAGGTAAAAAGACGAATATGTGATTGCATGTTTGGCGTAGATTTAAGATGTCTATATGTGCCTTTTGCTAAATTTCCCTCAAACGTAGTTTGGGGTGGTGCATCAGGTTTGTTGCCTTGTGGGATACATAGATCAGACCACTTTGTATTTTGAGGTGCATTGCTGTGAATGACTCTTTGAAGAGCGTTTTCTTATGGTTGGCCAAATCCCTGATGAGTGAGTTGGCCAAATACCAAAGTTTGCCAGATTTCCCAGATATCCCGACTTGGCTAGTTGTTGATGGTCAAGGTGTACATGTTGCAGAGACATCCAGACTGGCCGGCTGTTTTTTTTTTTTTTTTTTTTTAACTTTCAGCATTGAAACAACTGTTGGCTAGGCACATCCTGACGGGTGTTGTGGTTGCAAGTGCTGACAATCAGCAATAGTATGCAAATATTAAATGTAGCACCTCTTTAGATTCATTGCATTCCATGTCCTGGGTAATGGTTGTCCATCTAAGTCAGACAGGGTGTAGGAGCCAGTTCCATGTGCTTCAAGGACACTATATGGGCCTTCCCATGTGGGTCCCAACTTGCCCAAGTTTTCGGTCCTGCTAGCTTCATTCTTCCGCCATACGAGATCTCCCACTTTGAAAGATGTGTGTCGGACTCTTTGGTTATAATACTTAGCCATCTGTCTATGGCTTTCTGCTTGTCGGATGAGAGATATTTCTCTTCGCTCCTCGATGATATTCAAGTTCTCTCTTAGGGCTTCTTCATTTAGCTCCGGATTTAAATGAAGAGTCCGGTGAGTAGGGATTGTAAGTTCTGGTGGGATAACTGCCTCAGTGCCATAGACTAGGCTGAAAGGGGTTTCAGATGTAGTTCTGCCGGGGGAAGTTCTATGTGCCCAAAGAATGCCTGGGATTTCGTCTACCCATGCCTTTGCATATTTTCCCAATCTGGCCTTAATTCCCTTGACGATTGCTTTGTTCATGACTTCAACCTGACCATTAGCTTGTGGGTGTGCCACAGAGGTGAATCGTTGTTGGATATCCATATCCTGACACCAAGTCTTAAATGGATTATCTGCAAATTGTTTTCCATTATCACTGACTAGGACATGTGGAACTCCAAAGCGACATACTATTTGTTCCCAAACGAAGCTTATCATTCGAGGCCCGGTGATAGTTGCCAAGGGCTTAGCTTCAATCCATTTTGTGAAATAGTCCACAGCCACTAAAAGGTATTTAACATTGCCTACCCCAGGGGGGAATGGTCCGACAATGTCGATTCCCCATTTGTAAAATGGCCATGCGCTAGTCACTGGAATGAGGTCCTGCTTTGGCATTTTTGAGACTGACGCATGTTTTTGGCATGATTCACATTTTTCAATTTCTTCCTTTGCATCTCTGTGCATGGATGGCCAGAAGTATCCAAGTCTCATGACCTTAGTGGTTACCGAACGAGGGCCTGCATGCATGCCACAACTTCCACCATGTACATCCTGAATTAGATCCTTTGCTTGTGTTGGGTCGACACATCTTAGATGTGGACCCAAAAAAGACTTCCTAAACAGGTAGTTGTCTATGAGGAGATACATTGGTGCCTTCATTCTGATTTTCCTTGCTAGTTGTTTGTCTTCCGGGAGTTGTCCGTTCTGAAGGAAGTTTTTTATTGGAGTCATCCAACAGTCTTCCTCCGTTATTGCGGCCACTTCCTTTGTTGGCACTATGGATTTCTCAGTTAGGACTTCCACCAACAATTCTTTCTTGAGGTGGGCGAAGGAGGATGCTGCAAGTTTGCTCAATGCATCTGCTATTTTGTTACGGTTTCTTGGCACTTGCTCTATGGTAAATTTTGAGAAGTCCGAAATGATTTTTCTGGTTTCTTCCAAGTATTGTTGCATGGAACTTTGATTTGCTTCATAGCTACCATTGATATGATTAGCTACCAACTGGGAGTCCACAAAAGCTTCTATATTTTGAACTCCCATCTTTCTAGCTATTCGTAGCCCTGATAAGAGAGCTTCATATTCGGCTTCATTGTTGGTTGCCGGGAAGTCAAACTTAAGGGCGTAGGTATACTCGTTTTTATCTGGATCGGTGAGTATGAGACCAGCTCCTGACCCTTCTAGGCTGGATGCGCCATCTGTGAAGAGGGTCCAAGGAGGGCTGTCTGTCACTAATGGATCCTTTGGTTCTTCCATTCCTTCGATTTCAGCCAGGAAATCTGCCAAGATTTGTCCTTTCATCGAGTTTCGAGGTTGGAAAGAAATTTCATGTTCTCCCAGTTCAATTGCCCATTTTGCTAATCGTCCCGACACTTCTGGTTTACCCAATATTTGTTTGATTGGTTTGTCTGTTAGCACTTGGATGGGATGTCCTTGAAAATATCTCCTCAAACGTCTAGACGCATGAACCAAAGAGAGTGCCAATTTTTCCAAACATGGATAATTAACCTCTGGGCCTTTCAGTGCCCTACTGATGAAATAGATAGGCATTTGTGAGTCGCCCCGTTGGGCTACTAAAACTGCGCTTACACATTCCTTGGAAGCAGCCAAGTATATAGTTAGTGTCTCCCCAGCTATTGGAGCCGTGAGTGTTGGGAGATTGGCCATGAATTTCTTCATTTCTTGAAATGCCACTTCTGCTTCTTCAGACCATGAGGAGTTTTCTTTTCGAATGCATCCCTTTAAGGTATTAAAGAAAGGGAGGGATCGATCTGCGGCTTTGGACAAGAAACGGCTAAGTGCTGCTAGCTTGCCATTTAGGCTTTGGACTTGCTTTTTGGTGGAAGGAGATGGCATGTCAATGACTGCCTGAACCTTCTTAGGATTGACTTTGATGCCATTAGGTGTAACAATATGTCCCAAGAATTTTCCTTCCTCCATGCCAAAACTACACTTGGATGGATTAAGCTTCATGTTAATATTATGTAATGTTTGGAAAGTTTCCAGGATATCAGCCAACATGATGTCTTCCGTATTGCTTTTGATAACTATGTCATCTACATAGGCTTCTATGTTCCTTCCCACTTGATTTTTGAAAGTTTCATCTATTAGACGTTGATAGGTTGCTCCAGCGTTTTTCAAGCCAAATGGCAATTTTTGGAAACAAAATATGCCTTGGTCTGTGTGAAAAGCTGTTTTGTCTTCATCACCTTTTTTCATACAAATTTGGTGATAACCTTTATATGCATCTAAAAAGCATTTGAGTCTAAATCTATCCAAGGATTCTACTTTCCAATCGATTTCTGGTAAAGGATAGTTGTCCTTTGGACAAGCTTTGTTAATGTCTTTGAAATCAACGCATAATCTCCAAGAACCATCTCCCTTCTTTACCATAACTGGATTAGCAATCCAAGTTTGGTATTTTACCTCTCTGACAATCCCTGCTTCGACCATTTTGTTTACTTGGTCACATGCAGATTTACTACGATCCGGGGCCATGCCTCGATTTTTCTGTCGGATTGGCACAATATTGGGATTCGCGTTTAGGGAATGCTCTGCTAGTTCCCTTGGGACACCAGTCATGTCTGATGTCTGCCATGCAAAGACATCAAGGTTTGATTCTAATAACGCTATGAGTTTAGTCTTTGTCTGTGTTGGGAGTTGTGAACCAATGGTCACTGGTTGTTCAGGGAAATGTTTATTAATAATAACTTTTTGTTCCGGACCATCAATGATTTCCATTGCCGGATCACTTTTGGGACCCTCTACCAGTTTTGGTTTCTCTGCCTGTTTGCACTCTTTAGGCCATGACGTTCTAGCCCTGACTGTGGCTATGCGAGCTGGGGTAGGGAACTTTATCATGCCATGAATGGTTGATGGAATTGCTCCAAATTTTTGTAATGCAGGCCTGCCCAGTAGGACATTGTAGGCCGATGGTGCCTCAATGATTGCAAAATTAATCATTTCTAACCTATAGTGTGGATATTCTCCTAACATCATGTTTATTGCTACCTCTCCGATTGGCCAATGCGTCTCCCCTGAAAACCCCACTAGAGGGAATTGTGTTGGACGCTTTGAATTTTGTACTTTTTCAGGGAGCTGCCTAAAACAGTGGGCATAAATAATGTCCATTGAGCTCCCTGTATCATCATATGCCTTGCTCACTTCATAGTTGGCTAACCGGATTTGTATTACTACAGGGTTGATGGAAGGAGTTTCAATTGGTGGGAAGCCAATAGGCTCCATCACCCAATCCTGAAGGACTGATGCCTTCCTTTTGCGAGATGTAGTTTCTTCCTGCGCCATGTATATGTAATTAGGTGGGGTGGTGGATGGGGTATTGGTGGTTGTCTTTGGCTTAAGTGAAACGATTTGTGATGAGGAATTTCCTTCCATGGAGAAGAAAAAATGGTGGTGAAACTAAGAAATGAAATGAAAAAAGATAGAAATGAAATGAGACACCGTTGCTAAAACGTGTCCCACGGATGGCGCCAATGTTTGAGCAAATAGTAGCAGGCTCAGTAACTTGGGTGTTTGGGATTCAACCCCTTGACCTCCTGCTTAGCAGTGCAAACCTATCAAGCTCTTGGCGAGCCTAAGGTGGTCAAGTGGTTGGTTGAAGAAGATGATCGGAATATGTTTACTGCGGGAAGTGTATGAATACTCCGGCCAGCTACTGTGTGTAAGTTAGATGGGAATGATGATGATGATCAAGCTGGCCTGAAGTGTTGAGTATTTATACCCAACACTACGAAGTATCAACAACGTATGGCAATGATGACCATTTATGGCTCATCAATAGGGTTCCCACGGCTATTAACGTCTATATCATTATATAACTTTATTAATGCTCTGACGGTTACACTCAAGGATTAGGCTTGAGTGTCTGACTGAGCGTCGGATGCCGGGGCAGATCTCCGGACACGGGGGTGCTAGGTGTCGGGGCACATCTCTCGGATCCCGGACACGGGGCCATGGTTCCCGGATACGGGGCCATAGTGTCGGGACACAACTCCCGGATCCTGGACACGGGGCCATGTTTCCCGGACACGGGGCCAAAGTGCCGGGACACAACTCTCGGATCCCGGACACGGGGCCATAGTGCCGGGACACAACTCTCGGATCCCGGACACGGGGCCATAGTGTCGGGACACAACTCTCGGATCCCGGACACGGGGCCATGTTTCCCGGACACGGGGCCTGGTTCCCGGACACGGGGCTTGGTTCCCGGACACGGGGCCTGGTTCCCGGGACACGGGGCCTGGTTCCCGGACACGGGGTTGGTTTCCCGGACACGGGGCCTGGTTCCCGGACACGGGGCCTGGTTCCCGGACACGGGGCTTGGTTCCCGGGACACGGGGCCTGGTTCCCGGACACGGGGTTGGGTTCCCGGACACGGGGCCATTTTGCCCGGACATGGGGCCTGGTTCCCGGACACGGGGCTTGGTTCCCGGGATACGGGGCTTGGTTCCCGGGACACGGGGCCTGGTCTCGGGTGCCGGGGCCATTTTGCCCGGCCTGGTTCCGGGGCCATTTTACCCGGACACGGGGCCGGGTGCCGGGCCATTTTTCCTGGTCGCGGGGCCTTGTGTCAGACGCCGGGACGAAATGTCCAGATGCTGGGGCCAAGTGTCCGGACGCCGGAGCCTAAGGGCCGGAGCTAGGAGATAGCATGCAACCTTTTGTAAGTCAGGTTATTTGTTTAGGGGTTTAATGGGCTATGTGTATGAGCCATTCCCTACTAACATTATCAAACACTATGTGTATAAACGTAAAAGTATATATATATATATATATATATATATATATATATATATATATATATATATATATATATATATATATGTTTACACGTACAACGTTATTTTCTCATAATAAATTAAAATCTACATAAATATAAAATTTATGATTCAATTTTTTTTTTCGCGCTATCGCGGAACAATAATCTAGTTTATTACTATAAATAGAGTTAGTTACAAAATTGTCCCCAAAGTTTATCTCAAATTACCGATTTCGTCCCTAAGTTTAAAAAGTTGCATAAATCATCTACTTTTAGAAACTAATTACCTTTTTCGTCCCTAAGATTTGCTCCAAATACGAATTTTGTCCCTACAGTTTGTCCTCATTTACGGATTTGGTCCCCAAGGTTTGCCACAATTACGGGTGCAAATTAGAAATTAGGGACAAAAGCGTAATTATTTCTAAACTTGGACGATTTATGTAACTTTTTAAACTTAGGGAAGAAATCCATAATTTTGAGTAACTATAAGGACAATTTTTGTAATTAACTCTTATAAATATTAGTTCTTTTAATTTGACTAGACAATTAAACGTGTAAAATTTAAAATTATGCCGCACCTTACGGGTTAAAAAAACTTATACTAACTATAAACCATTTGAATATAAGGAAACTTTTATCAAATTGTAATGTTTGACCGTAAGTATAGCTTGTCATGTTTGGACAAATCACAATTTTTTTTATTATAAAAGTTTTTTTTTATTTAAAAATTAATTATTTTAAAAACTGTAAATATATTAAACAAATAAATTACACAATTATAACGGGCATTATTTCATCTTTCTATAGAAAACCCACTTGATAAAAAAAAATTCGAGTTTTTTTTACGGGTTTAGAAAATTTATATAATAAATCACAGTTTTATCACATGTGACTTTAATAGTTTGAGTTATGATTTTTGTGTTTTTCTTTTTGATTTTAGGTAAATATACATCATATAACATAGTTAGGTTTTAAAATTCACATTTAGTGTTCATATCACATGTGATTTTACCTTACCAATATCAACATTTAACCAAGAATGAAGGGGAAAAAAAGTCGTCAAAATTCGAATTTGTTTCCCGTGTCTATATGATTATACCTCATATAGTATTGTTATGTTTTAAAATTTACATTTAAAGTTAAAATCATGTGTGTTATTGGCTTATTTGTTTTAAAATTCTACGTATATTATAATATCATATATGATTTATGTTGGGCCAAGAAAGTAAATGGATGAAGCTATGGAGACTTCTGTGTGTTTGAATAAAGATGATTTTAGTTCGTGGAGGGTCCGAACTAAAATCATCAAGAATAATACGAAGTGAAATTTTCAGTTCGGAGAACAAGTTAGTTCAGATACTCTGAACTAAATGAAGTTCCTCCGAACTGAAAATAAACTGAAGTTTAACTTAAGTCAACAGAAGTCAACATTGAAGATATCAATTCGGAGGATGAAGACTTTGATTCAGAACTGAAGTGAACTCCTCGGGTTGAAATTAAGATGATGATATGTTGTAATAATTTAGTTTGTAGTGTTTTAGATTTTGTCTATAAATAGTGTGATAGGTTGTTATCAGTTTATTGTCTTTGAACCCAGAACTCTCTCGAAGAGGTTCCGTCGAGCTTGAATGTCGGTTGTAACAAGCTCGATCCAAAACCAGTTCACACTATCAATGAAATCTTAAACAGATACGCATTTTGTTGTTTATCAGCTCTTTCAATTACCGTTACAAATTTGATTTCATGTTTCTCGTTTGGATTCCAACTCAGGTCATGAGATTCCGCATCATGACCTGTTTCATTTCGATTCGATGAGTGAGAGGTGAGAAATTCAGGACATGTCAATTTACATTAATATAGCATGTCATTTTAGTACTATCACATATGATTTCGTTGATTTTTTTTATAGGTTTAATTGAATTACATATAACAATTTTAGATCTTTAAATCCACATTTTATGTTAAAATCACATGTGATATGATCTTACGAATTTAAACATTTTTCCAAAAACGAAAAAAACAAAAGTTGTCAAATTTAATATTTTTTATTGGTTTTAGATAAATTATACATTATATAACATTTTTTGTTTTTTTTTTAAGTTTACTCATTTATGTTAAAATCACATGTGATATTAAGGTTACAATTTCAATACCCACCCGAAAATCCAAAAAATATAAGTCGTCGAAAGTATATATAACCACTGCTCTAATTAAATAGGAGAACACGACGGTAGTAACGGTGTAATTTGTTTTGTCTAACGATTAACGGTTTGCGAGATAAACTAATTTTAGAAAAAATTTAAAACTGCTTTTTGATTTTAATTTTATGTATTAGGTTGAAAATAAATTAATGATGTAGATTGAGTATTCCGGTCTTTAGAAAATTAGTAGTTTTTATTGATCTTTTCCCTTGATTATAAAGTCTTAAAATTTAAATTTAAGCATTACAAAATTATTAAATTATCCTTTAAACTAATCAATTATTAATAATTACAAATACAAATATATAAAACACTTACTATATATAATTGAAATTTTACAATAGCTGAATATTTTTTTTTTCAATTTAAAACAATTAGTTTTAATTTTGTAAATTTCAAATAAATAGATTAAACTCTAGAAACGAATTGCATGCTTATAAACCAAAATTCTCCATTATTTGTAAAATTATTTGTAACATAATAAGGTTGACTTTGTTGACTTTGACTTTCTTTCAAAATGGTCGACTTTCGTTGACTTTGACCAAGTCAACTATTTTTTGATATTGACTTTGGTTGACCTTGACTAAATCTAATATTCCTTTCAACTGATATTCATGTTAGTCATGTTCGGCTGGGAATATCATTCCTTTCCAATCGTCTTTATAGACTTAAACGATTGATATCTTCTAAGTAGTCATTATTGACTCGAAAGATCGAATATCGTTTATTCGTCACTTTGACACGACTATCGTTATTTTATTCGACGACTTTAACTCGATGTATTATTCGTTCGAACCATTCTAAATTTTAATATATAATATAATACAACGTTAATCATATAAGGCTAAACCTACTACATTATAGAGATACTTAGACTTTTATGTCTTTATACTAGGGCACTTAGGCGGTGGAGCATTATTCTCGGTTTGTGTCTACTCGACATACTTATCGCTGATTCGTGAGTTACTCGTTGCCCTTTTTACCGCTTTTTTTTTACACTTGGGCATGATTAGCGTTATCTTAAACTTAATTATATCTTGATTATGCATGTATAGATTATGATGCCTTTGAATTTATGGTTACCTTACGTATATGGCCTTGGTGGTAGTATAAGGCCCTCGATTAAACACCTGTTAACTCTAGTTGAGCCATCGGTGCGTATATATAGATCAATATGGGTTTTACGAACCCTCATCACTCACTTTGCGAGGGGATGTTATGACCGCTAAATTTTCTCGTGCTACCTTAGTTTGACACACTAAGGCAGAGGGTTATTGTTGTCTTTTTTGTAAGGATCAGGTGTAGATGATTATCTAAGGTTTTTGCATATATCTTACTTTGCTTAATTAAGATATTATTTATTTCACTATTGAGTTTTAAATATATTTCAAATGGGTCAAAATTTTCAAAATATTATATTTTTTTTATAAAAATGCGAATAACCCACCAACTTTATCTTGACGTTGTATTTTTAACGCTTTTCAGGAGGTTGAGTTTTGCATCGATTGTGGAGTTACTATATTTGCCTTGGATTTGTGTGGACTTTCGAAGAAACTTAGCTAGACGTAGTTAGTTTCTAATTAGGCCACGAAATTATTTATGTATAATTATTTTGTATTATTGTAACTCCTAAACTTCATTTAATGTAAACTTATTGTTGTAGTATTTATTCGATGTAATACTTGGTCTTCTGATACCTATTATACTGTACACCTCGGGTTTCCGCCTGAGCGGGGTGTGACAAATAATTACTAAGAAAACACGTCTTTTATCATCTATGCAGGGCCGGCCCTGGGCCTAGGCCACCAGGGCTTTAGCCCAGGGCCCACGAAATCTAGGGGCCCACTATGGTGTATATCAGTTTTAAGCAGTGTTCGGTAGATTACATTTCAATGTACATCTTTCTTTTTAGGGGCCCATTGCCATGTTTAAATCATAATTACACCCTCCAACTTAGCTCATTGAAGTTCATAGAATGGATAATTAATCATATTAAATTTAGATACCCAACCATGATAGCTCGAGAGACGTGAGTGGGGTGGCTCACATTTTCGATAAAATATAAATATGAGTAATGATATATATTTTTCTAACGGTACAAAATAGTTCCGCACAATCCCTTTATGATAAACATAATCTTCATTTAGGGTACAAATACATGTTCTACGTGAATTTTACATATTTGATTATTTTTTTTAACTTTAGGGCCCCTTTTTTATATTCCGCTCAGGGCCCAAAAAGTTATTGGACCGGCCCTGCATATATGTTTACAATCTTTTAAACTTTCATTTACTATTTAAGTCTTTTTAATTGTTTTTTATTAAATTGAATTTCAAAATACATTAGTACGGAACTAAAACGCCCTCCATTTTACTCGTTTTAATTGCATAAGTTTAATCTTCTAATTGATAATTAAATATTTTACTCCGGTCCCCAAGTGTACGACACTTTAACTTATCAACACTATGCTATTACAAGATAGGGTATATTTGCCTCTAATTATATTTTAGTAGCTAAATTAGGTATTTTCGTTTTACAAATTAAAACACTTAATAAAAAGAACATCATAAACTAACAAAGATTCTTTATTAAAGATCAAACAGATTCAACGATTACGTGGAATAAACTTAGAAAAAATCGAATCGTTTCAATATTTTAGCTAACAGTTAAGCATATATATTGAAGGCTTAAATAATCAGTACAAACTTTGGCAGCAGGACTCCGTTGTGTTACAGGATTGATCTGGTTCAACTGACAAGTGAAAGATAGATCCATGAATATCGCTTCTTGTCAAACTATCGTCAAATCTTGATTTTCTTGACCATGCTTTGTACAAGGCTTTTCCCGATTCCTCATCGAAACCATTAAGGCTAAGGTCATGTACCTGAAGTCTCGTTGCCTTAGAAATGGCAGTTGAAAGTCTTTCAACACATGTAACCTTTTCGTTTAGGTCGTCATCCTTGAACATATTATCTGACAAACTGACCTTATGCATAATGTCTTTGTTTGCTACAGCCTCAACAACAGCCAGTAGACCTAAAAGCCCAAGTGAGCATCTGCTCAAATCAACGACTCTTATACGACAATCGGGTCTGTTGAACAATTCTGATAAAGCAATGCCGCCCTGCAGTGCAATCATGAATATTTTAAGAATATTTATATTTTAAATCATAATAAACTAATCCGACCAACCAACCTCTTGGTTAAGTGGATTCCCTGCAAGATTTAACTCAGAAACACGAAGGATAAAAGAACTATCACTAGTGATTTTTCTGATATAGTCTGAGGTCAACACGCACCCAGATAGATCAAGCTTGAGTAGTGAACGTCGCCTAGCGTTTAATGAATCACCCAACTGTATAGCCCACTCCTACAGAAAATATGATGCAAAACATTAATTAATTAAATACATCTTTTAGTCCGAAGACAAGATTGCACGACTAGACATTGCACTCACAGTTCCAATACATGTATCTCGAAGCAGTAGTGTATCCAAGGATTTTTCTGTGATGAGTTTGCAAAGGCTATCAATCACATCCTTGTTTAAGGCTAAGCCGCTTAAACTCAGATGAGTGAAGCTAACAAAAGCAAATTGATAGATGTAATTAAGTAATGCATTACTTAAAAGCAAACAAAGAAATATATATACCGCTTTAGAATGACAAGTTTGTCCAGGAATTTTGCTATGGCATATCCAGATAAGGATCTATTGTATCCTGTTAAATGGTACTTGAGAAAGTTAATCATTTTTATTTATTCCAATGTGTTCAATAACATACTTAGTCGCACCTATAAAAAGTTGTTCAAGAGAGGATCCAGAATGGATGGAGTCAGCCAGACTTTCGATTATTTGAGGTGTGAGAGAACAACTCTCTATAATTAACTTGTAGAGCACTGCAAATTAAGCAAAAAAAAGTTAGTATATTTTTAGACTCATTGTATACAAGACTAGGTCATCATGATTTGTAGTAACAGATTACAGATACTTGTATGAAGGTAAATACAGTATATATTTTATTCTAATAATTGAAAATAAAAATAAATAAAAGCATTAGCATTTTGGGTCGGAATCACCTTTACAGTTGAGCAAGATTTTGGAAAGGTGAGAAGCACAAGGCAATCGATTGTAGGAGATATTAAGTACTTCCAAGTGGGATAACAACCAAGGGGATTCACAAATCTGTATTTTAATGTTGTTTAAGAAACTCGTACGTACAACTAAATTGAAATAGAAAAAAGAACCTCATTTAAAGAAGGTAGCCCAAAGCGATTGCAGTGCAAATCCAATGTCAAAGGAACATCCTTACTTGATGACATAAATAAGTTTTCTTTTAGGTACTCCAAAGTATGAGTTCCTGGGAAAAGATAGATGACAACATTTGTACATAATCCCGCCATTTTTCAACAACTACTATAATTAAATTACCTAAATTATTGTGGGAAATGTTTATCACAGAGAAATACTTGCTTAAACGTAACGCATTTATAAATGGTACTACTGATAGATCATCCAAGTCACACCCAGAGACATCAATAAAATCATCAACCTGAAAATAACCATCCATTCTCCATTTTATACAAAAGTTATAATATAAACAAAATACAAGCATCTCCTTTTACCCGTAAATTAAATAGCTTCATGAGCACTTTCAGGTTCTGCGGTTCATTGATATCATTGCAACACTCAATGTAGTGTACAAGCAATCGCTTAGGTGCGACCCAACCTAGAAAAATATAGAGTATCTCAATATATATTTTTCCCGAAACTACTTCAACAATGCATACATTTTGAAATAAAAGAAATTTACTTACAATTGGTAAACCTATCAATTATAGTTTGGCAAAAATAGTTATGCTAAGAGAGACACATACTTTCAACTTTAACATGAAGACAGCATTTCGCACCGAGATAGTCCTTTAGGGTGTCCAAAGATTGTATATCTTCTCCATCACAATACTCGCGAAGTTGAATAATTGGCAAGTAGCCTACCAATACATTAGTTTTAGATTAATATAGTTATTTGGATATAAAAAAAGAAATACCTGTATTGTGTTTGATGAAATATAAACAAGCTAGTTGAAGCTTAAAGTTGTCCATGTTTAGATGAGGATCCCGGAAATTGGGTACAAAGTGTATAAAGTCACCCAAAAATTGAAAGATAATATGATTCTGTAACAAGAAACAAATTAATAACATGGTTCGTTTTAAGAATAAAAATGAATGTGATTTGACTTACACAAGAACAACGAAGAAAGGGATGTTTGACAAAACTATGACTATCAACAGAAGACCCAGATGAATAAACAATGTCGTAATTCCGACAAGTGAAGCTCTCCTGTAGCCAACCATAGTAATTAGCTAGAGAAATATAGCATGTAGATGATAATAACAATAACAATAACAATAACAATGATAATAGTCACCTGATCAGAAGGAGCTCTTTCTTGTCGTCTACGTTGTCTCCGGTCTGCAATCGATCAATCAATTAATCAAAAAACATCAAACATCATATACAGTATATAATGCATTCTACTCACATTCTTCATTATTAGCAGCCATTGATATCTGTCAATACAAACTATGGAATTAGAGTGAGCAGTTTGAGTTCTTATAGCATTAATTCGGATTTTGATTTTATTCTTCTTTCTCATTATAAAACGATTTCATATTATTATAAATCCCGCCAATACATAATTCTCCAATCACTCCCAATTATAATAAATATTCGCCCTGAATATCTCTTCTAATTAGAATGTTAATATTTACTATATAATAATTATTTGTCATAAAATATAAGAAAAGTACGTTTCGAATATAATTATTAAACTATAGTTTGTTTTGTGGTTTTGTATTTAAGGAGCATGGTTGCATGTTATTTAAATGAGTGTTACAGTTTCTGTTAAGACATGTGCTACTCTAAATAGAAATATAATATGCAAAACCGACCATTAATAATAGATTGATGCAAAAATCACAAATTTTTCATTTATGATGCAAGAATCAACTTATTAAAAAAAATTAAGTTTAGTTTTCTCTCTATATAACTAAAAGATGATATGTTGTTGTTTATGTGGCATTAATGTTGCGCCGCCACCTCATAATTTTGCTAAGTTGTAATTTTATCGGTTTCTTGCTTTCACCGACAGCCACGTCAGATTAATAGTGGAGTAATTCTTTTTCACTAATTCTTGTGAAACGTAGCTTTTAATATTGGGTAGTAATTTATGCTATATTTTATTATAATTTTTTAGTAGTCAATTTTTATTTTAGGATGATAATAATGAAAACAGTTACAACCTTTATTCAAGAAACTCTATTATATTTGTATTGAGCTATTAATGAATAACTTATTGCATCTTAATGGTTTTAAAGTAAATGTTATTGCAATTTATATAATCACATGTTTTAAATTAGGAATACATGTGAATTAGAATGAGAATTTGACTACTCTGCATCATTCTGACTCGGCCTGGCCCGGTCGCCCTACGCGACTGGCGCTTCAAAAGGCGAAAGTCAAATCATCAATCATATTGAATGTCAATATCCAAAAATTGATATAAAATATATTAAATTTATGTGAATGTCATATCTTATTAAATTATTAAATAATTATATATAGCAAAAATTAGTCACATAATAAATAATAAATCGGAAATAAAGTGTGTACCTTATTGAGGAAAAATAATGAAAATCTAACGTAAGGTTTTTACCACGATTGCGTACGCGACACCCTCTTTATCGACAGACCAGTATGCTAGTACTTGTTTAAGCTTTGTACAACAATTGTCTTAGCAGCAACTCCGTATTACAGAAACAAAAACCCTTTTTAAAAAAAAGTAACCGATTGGCTAAAAGTTTAGTCGACTTTTTAATATTTGTAATTAGGGGTTTATGTTTTATTTACAGGTTTTCAAATCCTAGAGTTTGAGTTTTATTACAATAAGGAAACCTCATTATTTACATAATAAACCCCTCCGTTTAATAACCATTATACTTAACCATTTAAGTAATATTTACTAAATATATTAAACTAGTAGTCGTGTCTAAATGTCGATGTGTGGGCTCCCGTAGTCTCACACATTTACAGTCACATATTTATTCGACACTATTCAAATACATACAGCTCCCACTTTTGAATAAGTTCAAATAAACATGATAATATTGATTAATGTCTAGAAAGATATCAATGCTCCCATAAATGCACGAGTGAAATTTCTCCAAAGTCATTGTGAGTCTATAATCGATTTATATCCATTTGTTACAGATACTCTAGTTAAAATATATAGATGGATCAAAATCATTCATTTTAACTACTGTTTCTCATTTCGCGAATCACTTAAAGATTATCAAATATAATCGAGACACATCTAGATTTATTTGGGTCCGACCAGACAAACATCTTAAGTATTCATAAGTGGCCCAGTAAGTATCTAACTTCAGTTTTCACTGAAGGAACAAATCCTATCTTGAATACAACTGGTAGTCATCGTATTTCGCAACATTACCAAAAATAGCCTTTTGTTGCCCTTATCCAGGAATAGTATTGACTATGATCAAATAATGCTCTACGTACATGAGTAGCAACTTGCATCTAAAGTCTAAGGATAATTAAACCTTATGAATTATACTTAATGACAAGGATCCATAAGTAATAATTCATGTGAGATACTTCAGTATGCATCATAATGGATACCATGTGAGTTAGTGAGCCAAGGTGACTAAACACTCACATATTGTCGTAATTCAATCATATTCTCATATGATCAATTGACAATGGATATTTAGAATGATATTACACAATATTATTCAAGGATAAAACATGAAAAATAGGATACAAATATTATAATAAATGAAAACAAAATATCACAAATATTATTTCATTCATAAATAAATTTGTTTATTACATCCATATATCCAAATACTAAATCCACGGATTTACATGTGACTAGATAAACGAAGTCCCATCCCCTCAAATAAGTGAGTTAAATTCGCCTTTGCCAGCACCTTTGTTAAAGGATCTGCTAAGTTATCATCCGTGTGAACTTTGAGCACTTGAATTTCACCTCGTTCAACTTGTTCACGAATATAGTGAAATTTCCTCTGAAAGTGTCTAGCTCCCTTCTGAACCCCGGGTTCATTGGCTATGATTATTGCACAAGTGTTGTCGCAATACATATCCAAAGGAGACTTGGTAGTGAGAACAACACCAAGTCCATAAATAAATTTCCGGATCCAAACAGCTTCCATTTGCAGCTCCATATGATGCAATGTACTCAGATTCTGTCGTAGAGATGGTTGTTTCTGAAATACGACATCACAATATCTAATATTATCCTCGGGATTTACACCATATATAAGAACCATATCTTTAGTAGCCCTAAGGTACTTCAAATGTTCTTTACAGCAATCTAGTGTCTTTCGCCTGAATTCTGTTGAAACTTGTTAACAATGTTCTGTGCAAAACCATATCAGGCCTTATGCATCTCACCACATTCATAATAGATCCTACTGCCGAAGCATAATGTATCATATGCATGCGCTACACCTTATAAGGTGTAGAAGCACTGTCCTTGATGTTGAGTTTATGTCTATCTTTCATTGGTAAATTTCCACGCTTGGAATTTTCCATACTAAATCTCTTTAGTAATTTATCAATGTAAGCCTTTTGACTTAACTCAATTTAACTGCTTAGATCTATATCTCGAGATCTTGATTCCCAAAATAAATGCTTCTTCACCTAAGTCTTTCATGGCAAAACATTTTCCAAGATGAGATATAACATCTTCAAGCATTGGGATACTGTTTCCCATTTACAATATGTCATCTACATATAAGAATAAGATAGTAACATTACTCCCACTGAATTTTTGATACACACATGGGTCATCGAGATTCTGAACAAAACCAAACTTTTTGATTTCTTCATCAAATCTTTTATTCCAACTTCGTGATGCTTGCTTAAGTCCATAAATGGACCTTTTTAGCTAGCACACTTTGTTGGAATGTAATGGATCAATAAAACCTTCTGGCTGATTCATATATACGTCTTCGTCTAGATGACCATTCAGAAAGGCTGTATTAACATCCATTTTTCATATCTCATAGTCATAGAATGCGGCTATGGCTAAGAGAATTCTAATAGCCCTAATGTCTGCCACTGGGGAAAAGGTTTCCTCATAGTCTATACCATAGACTTGAGTAAAGCCTTTTGCCACGAGACGAGCGTTATAGATGTGTATATTTCCGTCCCTGTCGGTCTTTATCTTAAAGAGCCATTTAC
Organism: Senecio squalidus; assembly: GCA_910822075.1. Classification (NCBI taxonomy): domain Eukaryota; kingdom Viridiplantae; phylum Streptophyta; class Magnoliopsida; order Asterales; family Asteraceae; genus Senecio; species Senecio squalidus. The sequence goes on along the minus strand of CAJVGC010000590.1, from coordinate 67,393,836 downwards.
AATCCACTGTTTTGGTATTTGGAGGACGATCCACCAAATCCCAAACGGCGTTGTCTTTCATGGACTGCATCTCCACATTCACAGCTTGAAGCCATTTATCAGCGCCATGCCCTGATAATGCAGCTTTCAAGTTTCGAGGTTCATTAAGATCTCCTGATACATGATCCTCATTATCTAAAGCTACATTTAGGTTTAGTTTTTGGGGGACACGTATTGTCTTTTCGGACCTACCAAATGGAGCATCAACAATTTGATTTTGAGACCGAGTCATGTCATGAAGCTCAATCGCAACTTGAGGATTAGATTGAGGCACATCATGAGTCTCAATTCTATCCCCCCCCCCCCCCCCCCAAAAAAAATTGTTGATCACCAGTGTGAGTAGAAGGTGATGTATCTTCCTCTAGAGACTCGTCAAGTTCTCCAACCCTCCCACTGTTTCCTTGAGCGATAAGCCGTGTTTCGAAAAACTCAGCATACCGAGCAATTTTCACAGTATTTGAAGGACTATAGAAGTAGTAACCCATCGTTTCCTTTGGGTATCCTACGAAGATACACTTAACAGATCTTTGCACGAGTTTGTTAGGAGAATCGCGTTTAACGAGTGCCTCACATCCCGAGACCTTTAAATAAGACATAGTAGGGGCTTGTGATATCGCATATTTATATAACCATTTATATGCGATATTTGGTCACATTTCATAGTAAACACGATGGATAAGATAGGATTTTTGCATTTAATTGTGTGGAAAAGTGTTTTTGTCCATTTTACAGGTTTGCATGTTCGGGAAGTGGAAACGGTGGAATAAACGGGCTTAAACAAGTAGAAATGGTGAAAATACAACTTACAACGGCGCACATAGGCTTCAGACGACGCAGTCATTTTTTTGAAACAATCACAACGCCGCATATACAAATTACAACGGCGCACAAGGTGAAGTTAACGCAACAGTCTTTGTTAAAAATACAATCTGGACGACGCATAAAGAAGTATCAACGGCGCAGTAATTCAAAATTCATACGCTGCCAGTATTTTTGGAGTTTTTCGAGTTCGAGTCGAATACGTTTTCTACACGATTTTTGCCTATAAATACAAGAGTTTTTCCAGCCAGAAAAAACGATACAATTATTATTCTAAGGTTCTGGAGCTGGTTATTACGTTTAGAAGCAAGATTCAAGGCTAGGAAGATTACTTTTCGGCTAACGGCCATCACGACACGTTTTGTCGAATTCTTCGTTTGTTCTTTTCTCTTTTAGACTATTATTCCAGTATGATTTCCATAACTTTATTTGTTGTTTCAGACTTGATCATGAGTAGCTAAATTTCTTTTATGCTTGTTTGAACTACGGATCTTGTTTGAAGTTCTGGTTTTCGTAATCGATTTAATTGTGTTTTTGTGTTTAATCGGTGATCCTTACTTGCTTAAATTTTAGTATATTATCAGAGTTTTTTATATATAATTTGCTTAATCAACATTCTAGGTATTCGAGAGAAATCTGGATAGATTAAATAGGTTGTATGAAATAATCGGTCGGTCTATAATCGGTTTAAAATTATTAGGATTCGGGAGAACCTAGTAATCACAACTTAGGTAATTAAACTTAATTGAGTAAGTCTATTTGTTAAGATTCGGAAGGACTTGATAATCAGAGGAGTTATTCGATTAAAATAACACCGTTGAATTCTCTTTTCAATTTCGATTCCAGAAATGTCAATCTCGTATTTTTCCAATGCTCAAATCTTGTCAAATTCGTCGCGTAATTTTAACCGATATCCGAAAATCTGTAGGAAAAAATAAAAATCTCTCTCTTTGAAAAAGTTCTTATTTTAGATTTTGTCTCGAATGTGAAAACATGGAATCGCGAAACTTCACTTTTTCTCGAGGTAAAAAGTACTCTTTTTTTTATTTTATTTTTAGAGAAGTGTGACGTCCCGTCTATTTGAGGTACTTGAGTTACCGTTATTATTTTAATATTATTCGCAATTGTTTTGACCCTTGTATTTCGCTTTGTTTTACTCACGATTTATTATAGACAATCGGGTTTTATGTGATTATTTTGATTAGTCCCTTGAGACGTAAGTTGATTTTATCTAAGTGCCAAATAGTTAGTATGCTCATGGAAATAAGTTAGGAGGTTTATGCCAAATTTGTCGGTTAACGTATCCCTATCCTTAAGAAATCGTGCTTTGCTCGTGTTTATGTTTTTACCGATAAGTACGTATTTCCATTTTGGAATTTAAATCGAATCATATAATGAATTACAATACCAAGAATACCTATAATGAACTTGTCTAAGTTCATATGTAAAACAATCGGGAACTCTAAACAACGAACGTGCGTAACCATAACTTATAACGAAAAATGAAAATTTGCTGTTTGGAGGCCTAGTTGCGCCGCAACTGATTGTCTTGCGCCGCAAGAGGATGCAGATCAGCAACTTGTGTTTTTCAAACTTTTGCAATTTCTCCTTGACGGGCCTAACTTATCCATTCCGGGTTTGTACATGAGTTAAGGCCTTTTTGGGTCCAGAACTTGTTACTAACACCCCTTGATTGAGTCCCTTTCATTCCTCACTTTCACACACACAAATCATCTCACTCTCTCTCTTTTCTTTGAAGAACACACACACAAACACAAAAATATTTCTTCCTTTTCTTCTTGAACCTGTGATTTCCAGAGCTTAAACCACATTTTCCACCACCATAAAAGTGTTGTTTTCATCAAGAGGAGTAAGGTTTGATCATCCATTTGAAGATTTACTTGGGTTATTCCGTTTTCGGGTCGAAATCACCGTCTCACATCAAGATCTTCATCACTTCTAGCTTGATCTTCACATCTTCACTTTCTTTGGGGTATAATAACTTAAACTTTCTGTATTTTATAAGTTTTATTCATTGCATGTAACATCTAATTAAAGAAAATGAGTTTTATAAGAGTTTGATGGTAAAATATGTATGAAAATCAAGTTTTTGTAAAAATATGTATAAATCTTGATTAAATGATGATAAAAGCTTTACAAAATGGTTATTTGAAAGTGTTTTTGAACATATTATAACTTGCATGTCCAAATCTACCATCAAAAGACGATTTACTAAACACGAAAAACGTTTTCGGTGGGAATCTGCCAGGAGTTGCGCCGCAACTCTCCCTGTTGCGCCGCAACCTGGGGACAGATTACCCGTTTTCGTTTGTTTCACTATTAAACGTAACCGTAAGATTGTATTCGTAAGAACTTGTATTAACGGATGGTGTATTGTGTTTGGAGTTAGAAATCTCATCACCACACCATCAAAGGATTTTGTCTCGGGTTCTTAACTTGCTAAATTGCGTTTGCTATCGGTAAGAATTGACTTTCTTCCAAATTTCTCGTTTATCGGTTTTAGCCTTGAAAAATGGTTAGGAATAAATATTAGACCAACACATGTTATATTATCGGATTTGGACAAACTTTGGACTAAAAGACGTTAAAATGTGAATTTAACCATAAGTAACGTATTTAACTTATATCATATTATATATTATGACGAAGACTTAATTGCTCTTGAAAATACGATTTTTGACAAGCGGGAAAGTGTACGGAATTTGGACTAATAATCTACGATGCGGAAGCGCTGCCGAAATTCATTTCACGTCTTTTACGACTATAAACACTAATATGAGTAAACTTGTGCATAAAAGTAATATATTACATTATAACATCGTCTTTGGACTCAAAGACGCTAACATATTTATAAAAGCCATAATATTACTTAAAAACGGATGTTTTAAACCTCTTTTAACAAATAAACCTTCGTTTCATAACACGTTCGTAATCTAAAATTATCAAATGGCGTTTTTACGACAAACTCTTGGTGAAATGGTTTGAAGATTATATTACTAAGACATCAAATTATCCAAAGTGTCAAATTGGACTTTTAAATTGATTTTGACTTTATTAAGTCAACATAATGACATTTGACTTTCATAAGTCAACATCTGTGACCTTGACTTTTATAAAGTCACATTCCTTACGTTTGACCTTGACCAAGTCAACATTATTTCCGTGA
>CAJVGC010000590.1:67369642-67389691 GCA_910822075.1 Senecio squalidus | reverse complement strand
CAATAGTAATTCAACCTAGTACGAGAGGAACCGTTGATTCGCACAATTGGTCATCGCGCTTGGTTGAAAAGCCAGTGGCGCGAAGCTACCGTGCGCTGGATTATGACTGAACGCCTCTAAGTCAGAATCCGGGCTAGAAGCGACGCGTGTGCCCGCCGCCTGTTTGCCGACCAGCAGTAGGGGCCTCGGCCCCCAAAGGCACGTGTCGTTGGCTAAGCCCGTGCGACGGACGAGTCGTTCGGGCCGCCTTGAAGTACAATTCCCATCAAGCGGCGGGTAGAATCCTTTGCAGACGACTTAAATACGCGACGGGGTATTGTAAGTGGCAGAGTGGCCTTGCTGCCACGATCCACTGAGATTCAGCCCTGCGTCGCTCAGATTCGTCCCTCCCCCCCAAAACACGCCCCAAAACTAAAAATTCTTTCTAAGTGTTTGTCGCGGGGGCTAGGATATGTACACTTGGTATAATTCTACAAAATGTTGGAATTTTTACAAGTGTTGTAAGACTATCCATGTCTTTTCGCCCCGTAACGATCCCCGTCACTCATCGACCCGTAAATTGTACGTATATTCGCACGAAGGTGTACCCGACACCGCTCAAGACTGCTCGTATCCCCAACGAAAGCGGGTTCCATTCGTGTGAAGTCTCGTTGTTCATGTTAAAGATGGCTAAAAGTGTGAAATATCGTCTCAATCCGGACATGTTTTCAAAGAGTGTGAAAGATTATTGCAATGTCCGTTCGTGTCACTCTGCTTTTTTTACAATATGTATATATAGGGGGTACATGAGGTATGGTATTCTCAGGATGCCCGAGGTCTTCTCAGGCCACATGACCCGGTCTCACGTGCTCGTTCCCTAGTACGACGTCCTGGGTCCCGTTAAACGAGTCGATCACGTCACCGGTTAAACGACACCGTCATCGATATCAAGCGCCCGAGGTCTTCTCAGACCACATGACCCGGTGTCACGTGCTCGTTCCCTAGTACGATGTCCTTTGTTCCCGTTAACGAGTCGGTCACCGGAGACGCGTTAAACGACCCCGTCATCGGTATCAAGTACCAGTACACGAACTCTTTGGGATGCCGTTAACGAGTCGGTCACCGGAGACGCGTTAACCGGCAAATAGGACCGAAACGTGATGCTAACGATTCTATACGAGATGTCGATAAATGTTCAAGTCCGGGTTGATGATATCGTACGGTTCAATGATGCGGTTGGTCGGTTATAAGACGGGAAAAAACGTGATGCTAGCGATTATATACGAGCATGTCGATAAATGAGGAGTAATCATATCATTCAAGGCTGGGTTGATGATATCCTACCATTTCATATGGTGTGGGTCGATTATAAGAGATTACGGACAGCCACCGTTAACGCTCGGCCTTATAAAGAGCGAATACGGTTTTGTCACTAAACGGGTTTTTTATGATTCCTAATGTCTCTCCCTATATCCTAGAGTACTCGTGTGAAGTTTCGTTTTATTCCGATAAGTTGAGAGCAAGTTACGAGCCTTATTGAACGGAAACGTTACCGAGCCGAAAACCCGAGCAAGAGGCCCGTTTTTTCACGAAAACGTTTTTTTCGTTTTTAGAATCTCATTATTCATGGTTAACAACCCCCGTGCAAAATTTCGTATCATTCCGACATGATTTGGGCACTTTTCAAAAAGTGTGAAAGTTTTGAGAAATCAATGTCTGTTCCTGTCACTTTACTTTTTTTACAATATGTATATATAGGGGGTACCAGGGGTTTGGCAAGCCCCAGGTACCCGTGCAGGGATTTCGTCTCCCCCTGCTACAAGAGTCACGTTACCAACCGAGACGTACGAGAACAAGTTACCTTCGAAAATATTTCAATTATTTGGTTTATCGATAAACGACTCGATCGCAGACCCGAAAAAGGGCCCCGTCACCGAGCAAAAGTGGCCCGACGCCCTGGTCGCCCAAGTCGCGACCAACGTCACCGGGTAAAAGGCCCCGTTACCGAGCAAAAGTGGCCCGGCGCCCTGGTCACCCAAGTCGCGACCAGTGTGTCCGAGGTGTGTCCGGGGTGTCCAGGGTGTGTCCGGGGTGTGTCCGGGTCGCGATCAGTGTGTCCGGGGTGTGTCCGAGGTGTGTCCGGGGTGTCCGGGGTGTGTCCGGGTCGCGACCAGTGTGTCCGGGGTGTGTCCGGGTCGCGACCAGTGTGTCCGGGGTGTGTCCGAGTCGCGACCAGTGTGTCCGGGGTGTCCGGGGTGTGTCCGGGGTGTCCGGGGTGTGTCCGGGTCGCGACCAGTATGTCCGGGGTATGTCCGGGTAAATGGCCCCGTTACCGGGAAAAAGTGGCCCGGCGCCCTGGTCACCCAAGTCGCGACCAGTGTGTCCGGGTAAATGGCCCCGTTACCGAGTAAATGTGGCCCGGCGCCCTGGTCGCCCAAGTCGCGACTAGTGTGTCCGGGTAAATGGCCCCGTTACCGAGCAAATCCCAAGTCGCGACCAATGTGTCCGGGTAAATGGCCCCGTTACCGAGTAAATGTGGCCCGGCACCCTGGTCGCCCAAGTCGCGACCAATTTGTCCGGGTAAATGGCCCCGTTACCGAGTAAATCCCAAGTCGCGACCAGTGTGTCCGGGTAAATGGCCCCGTTACCGAGCAAATGTGGCCCGGCGCCCTGGTCGCCCTGGTCGCGCCAGTGTGTCCGGGTAAATGGCCCCGTTACCGAGTAAATGTGGCCCGATGACCTGGTCGCGACCAGTGTCACCGGGTAAAATGCCCCGTCACCGAGTAAAATGGCCCGGCGCCCTATTTTCAAGTCGCGACCAGTGATCAAGGCCCCGTCACCGGGTAAATGGCCCCGTTACCGAGCAAAGTTGGCCCGGGCGCCCATGATTTGAAAAAAGTGTGAAAGTTTTTCAAATTCAATGTCTGTTCCTGTCACTTTACTTTTTTTACAATATGTATATATAGGGGGGAGGTGTGGGTTGAGAGAAGGTGTCGGAGCAAAGTTGGCTCCCCTAGCTCGTAATCGTGTGATGCGTTGTCCTAGTCGCTTGTTGGAGCATAGGTTGGCTAATATGCTCGAAATCGTATGATGGGTTGTCGGAGTTGCTTGATCGAGCATGGGTTGGCCAGTATGCTATGCACAATTATTTGGGGTGTTAACCATATTCGAAAGGAATGGTTGCACGGTTGGGTAATTGGAGAAATCCGGTATTAGAAAGGAACTTGGTTTTAAATTAGAAGTATATCAACATTTCATACTTAGGAAAGATCATATATTCGTGAACGATCCAAGCAAGCGTCTTTATCAAATCTTGAATCACAAATCAGTTTTTAATCGTTGTAATTTTTAGTTTGATTATAAAAACCCTAAATTTGTTACTTGTTACTTGTCAAGCTAATTAACTCAATTTAATGTAGTCCCTGTGTTCGAACCCGAATTTGCCAATACTATACTACGATCGATAAGGGTACACTGCCCAATGTAGTACTCTATAGTAAGCGTTATTGGAAAACTAGATTTTGCATATCAGCCATAGGCACAAAGTGGGTTTTTCGATGCAAGCGGGATGATCGCGGTAATAAAGCGAGACTTGTAGTGCAAGTTTTTTTTATCAGAAAGAAGGACTAGACTTTCAAGATTTCTTTGCACCAGTTTCCCGTCTCGAAGCAGTTCGTCTATTCTTGGCATACGCATCACACATGGGATTCATCGTCTATCCAATCGATGTGAAAAGTGCGTTTCTCTACAGCAAAATCGATGATACATTTTACGTTCAAAAGCCGTCTTGGTTTGAAGATTCACAACATCCAGATAGAGACTACAAGCTTAACAAAGCTCTGTATGGTCTTCATCAGACTCCACGGTTGTGGTATTGAATGTTATCTACTTTTCTATTAGAAGCCGGTTTTAAGAGAGGCCGCATTGACAGCACGCTATTCATCAAATAATCGTCCAAGACTAAACTCCCGGTTCAAGTCTATGTAGACGACATTATCTTCGGTTCAACAGATCTTAATATGTGCAAGGATTTTGAGAAGCTGATGAAGGAAAGATTCGAAATGAGTACAATGGGGGAGCTTAAGCTGTTTTTGGGATTGCAAGTTGAGCAATTAAATGACGGGATGTTCATACATCAATCCAACTACGTCACTAAAATGCTTGATAAATTTCACATGACTGACTCAAAGTCTATTGCAACTTCACTTCAACAGCAGCACAACTTGGAGCCGAATGCACAAAATGACCCCGATGCCGATTTGACAGTTTATCGAGGAATGATAGGATCCCTGATGTATCTGACTGCATCTCGCCCTTATATAACGTTTGCTGTTTGCTTGTGTGCTAGGTTTCAAGCTTGTCCAAAGATGTCTCACAACTCTGCAGTAAAGAGGATTTTTCGCTACTTAAAATTCCGACCGCGGTTGGGTCTCTGGTATCCCAAAGGAAGCGACCTCTATCTCGAAGCCTACACATACTCAGATTTGGGAGATTGTAACATCAACCGAAAATCAACCTCCGGTGGTTGCCAATTTATGGGTGGATGACTCGTGTCCTGGCAATGCAAGAAACAGACCACTGTTTTTGTGTCATCATGTGAGGCCGAATACATCGCTCTAGATAGCTGTGTGTCACAGGTTTTATGGACTCAACAACAGATGCTGGATTGCGGTCTATCTCTTACCTCTACTCCTATTAATATAGATAATGAGTCTGTTGTATCTATTATTAAAAATCTAGTAAAACATAGTAAAACCCGACACATAGACGTTAAGCATCATTTCATTAGAGACTGTGCTGAAAAGAAACTTATAGACATCGTTCGAGTATCCTCCGAAAATAACTTAACTGATCTTTTGACTAAAGCTTTTGATAAATCTCGTTTTGAGTCTCTCGTTCAACGCGTAGGGCAGTGTAACTTAGAATAACTGACAACTTTTTTTGTTTAGTTTAGTTAATTTAGTCGTTTAGTTTAGTAAAACAAAAAAAAAACAAAAAAAAATATTCGTGGAATTTGAAACAAACGATTTGACATGAAGAAAATTTTTGCTTATGACTATAAGTCTGAAATCGGGTTTACGAATTTTTAACGTTTAAGGCAAATTAATAATCTCAGAATATTTATTTCGTTTAAATTCCCGTGTCTTGTGGCCTTTCGTTTCAATGTTATATTCAGTAGTGTGGTTTGTATGTCTTTAAATCCTTTGTTTGCTACATTACAAGACTTGACTTTATTTGTTACAATAAAGACTGAGGTTAGATATTTTTTACGAGTCATATGTTACGCTTAAAGATGGAAAATGCTCTTTCTAAATTCTTAAATTTTATTGGTGTGTTAATAAGTTTTTGAATTCACATAAGCGGCATTTGAAATATGAGTCAGTATACCTGTGGGGTGCCCTCGTTCACCTACCCACCTAAGGCCTTAATGGGTTTGGGATCGGTTGGTAGAAAGTTTGCTATAGGGTTTCATCGAAAGTCGCAGAATTCTTAAATCTTGTAAAAACTTCATAGAAGTTCAGTCATAGACTTGCACAATTTAAACCAATCATTCTAAAACTTCTTTTCAAATTTAATACGAGCTATCCCTTCGCTAGTTTCATATGCTTCTCTTGTCTAGGTTGGTAACCACTCCATACCACTCATAACTTGAAATACATCACAAATACCTTGCGTACATCCAGTTTCCTGTCGAATACATGCTAATTAGGGGTGCTTTTAGCCTTAATTTAAGACTACTTACTTGTATTAAAACACTACTTTGTATCTTGTGAATGAATGGTTACGATTGGACAAACACACAAACATGGATTTAAACCTAATAGCATATTTTGTAAATTTTGATTTGTTTATAACAACTGTTACGATAATCAATCTGATCAAATCGTCAAATTTCATCCTGTATACTACGGTTAAATGTACAATAATGTTGGGTAAATTTTCTTTAAGTTTTTTTTATTTTTATTTATTTATCTCTTCTTTTATGTCTGTTTAAGTAAAGCTTCGACCCAATACAGTCCAAATAATCGGCCCATCAATATCAGGCCCATGTTCGTGGGTATTTATATTCACAATTTTCAAAAACCTTTTTCACTTTTCACTTTTCTAATTTCACTTTCGGTAATTCTCGCTCTACAATTTCACTGTGCTCGACGAACACTCTTAATCATCTTCAAATCTCCTGTAAAAGCTTCAACCTGTAAGTCCTTTATACCTTAATTTATTCTATGTTCGTAGGTTTGTTCCTAGATTTAAGCATATCCTTTAGGAATTCTGTAACTGGCCGCTTTTAATTTTATGTTCGTCGGAAACTTCAAATTTTTGGCCGGAATTTCAACGATTTTTTTAATGATTAGATGTTGACTAACTTGACATGATTCCCTAGGATGCCGACCTCAAAAGTAGGAATCATTTAGTGCTCTGATGTTCGTTTGGCGCATTAATTGCTTCCTTCTAACGGACATCTTTAGGCTTTGACGAACATGATTTATTTCATGTTCGCGGAACATTAGCTACTTAGCCTTAGTTGTCTGACATGTTCCCTTAAATTGTATGGAGAACATGCTTTCTTGTTCGTTGTTATAAGTTTTGTCTCTCCGTGTTATAGCGAACATGATTTATTTCGTGTTCGCTAGAGACGGACACGTAGTATTTTTACTAGGTCAGACGAATGTATCTGCAGAGCATGCTTGCATGTTCGCCACTGCCTTGAATCTTCTCGCTCATATTATTGACCGAACATATTTTGGCGAACATGCTTTACTGAATGTTCGCCAAGGCCTTGGTCTTGCACTAAAATCATTCTGTTGAACGCCGAACATTAATGACGAACATTCTTATGTTTGTCCTGAACTTCCGAGATTTTTACTTAATTATTAATTTTTCATTAAACTCTCGTTCGACAAACATACTTTTGATTAACTGAAAAATATTTTGAAGGAACAACCACTTGGTCTAGATAGTCTGTCTTCTACGAACATTTATGTTCGGCGAACATATATGTTCGGCGAACACGAATGTTCGGAAAAATTGTTCTAATCTGTTTTCTTTTTCAGATTTAGCAGACTTATACATGGATCAACGTTCGTTTGATAAAAGGCATAATCACGCACTCAACTTCGCTTCTGATTCTCCGGCAGCAACACCGTTTCGTCCGGTGCTCAATTTTCTCTACGTATCTCGGCTAGCTTTCTTACTCTAAGAGGACTTGCCTATTATTATACCGTGTGTACATCAGTTTTGGGATACGTTACAGCCTGTAAATCTTGCTCACCCTCATACTGGTGAACGTCGCAACGGTCTCGCTGCCACGGTGCATGGTCAGGAATTTGTCCTCATCAGCAGTAGATTACGATCCAATTTTCATCTTGGCTCCGCAACTCAAGAACGGGGGATTACCAACTTGGGACATCAGTTTCTTGGCATGCCCTACGGAAAATGTGGTATGTTGGCACGATCCCTGCTTCCCAGTACGGTAAAGGGAAAGTTTACGGCCAGTGTCGCTACTTGTTCCATGTCATCGTCTCGGTCTTTAAAAACACTAAGACCGGGCATGATACTTTAGACAATAAGCTGGTGTCTATGTTAGTCTCCCTGGTCTACAACCGTCCTTATCCAGTCCTTATCTATTTGGGAGATACATCTATGAACAGTTTATGAATGAAATGAATCATCCACGAAGCCTTTTGTTGTACCCTCGCTTTGTAATGATCATCATTCTTCACTTCATGCCGGACTTGCCTACTAAGGGTCTTCGGGTTCGAGTCAGGGTTGTTGAACGCAAGATATTTCAGACCTATCTCAAGCATCACCCTCGTACTAGGGGTGAGGCTCAACCTCAAGAAACTCCTCTCTTTGGGGCTATTATGGCTCCGGACTATGTAGATGAGGAGAATCAGGCGGTCGTGGAGGGTTATGTGCCTGAAATGCTAATTCCCCCTCCACCATTTCCACTTGTTCTGCAAGGTGAGGCTCCGATTATTCACGGTGAAGCTCCTTCTAATGATCCCTTGGCTCTAGCTGCCGATGTGTTTTAGTACGCTGACACTCACCCAGAGGTTGATGTTGTCGTGGTTCATGAGTTAGTGACGGGTCTCCTTCATCAGCATGATGATTTGGAGGATATGGAGACCTATGTTGCTGATCCTCTAGTACTTCTGTCACACCCCGCTTGGAAGCGGAAACACGGAATGTTCCAGTTATAATATCAAGAGTCAAGATTACAACAATATAACCGACAAACAAAACATCAGATTAAAAGGATCATGCCAATTGTTACAAAATACATCATAAAGTCAAAGGCGATAAGACGCCAAGTGCAAATACAATTCCAAAAGAAATAAACAACGGATCATCATGGAAATTACAATAAACAAATCAAATTCAAATTTCCCAAAAGCAAGCGATCCGAAAATAAACTATGACATGATCAACGGAAATCCTCAATTTCCTACAAAGCGTTAAAACGACATCAACAACATGTTGGTGAATTATTCGCAATTTTAAGTAAGAAGTGACCCATCGGTAAATTTCAATAAACAACACCAGTTCAAAAATATATCTTGTTATACATCCAATTGGTGAAAGGTACTATGCCTAAGTAGTCATACATCTCGATCCTGAACCAATCAGTTTAATCCCCTATCGTAAGGTATGTCAAACCAAAGGCCAACAGTTTAATCATACAGTTTAAAATTAAGGTCATAACATCCGCTCGTAGCAACAGTCTACAGAGGAATGTGGGTTAGGTACATAACCCAATACAGATCTATACATATGAACCACGGGCTAAAGCTTAACGAGTGTATTAGAGGGGAGCCACCATGGCTTAGACACTTAAAACTAAGGCAGACCAAATTCACTGGGTAAACAAGATAATCAATTATATTCCGCATTCATGCAGACAGTTTAAAATACACAAACAGTTTAATATACGCTTTACAACCCAAAAGTATTTAAGACAAGGGCTACGAATAACTCACAAAACAATCTTCAGCAAATCTCGGGTAAATACAATCACAGAGTTACAACTCCACCGTCTAAGTGCCCTAAAACAGTAAATAATAAAGTCTCAGTATCTCTACAAGTATAGTTCGGTTTAGCCTTGTCTGTTAAGATTAGGTTAACTAGATACTCCAATAATAATTAAGTTTAAATGAGATGACGTATTTCGAAGGCGACGTTCCGCGTCAAACAGGGCCGCTCGGAAGGATTTCGTCATTTCACGTCGTAATAATAATTCGAAAAGAATAATATTCCGAGTCGAAACGACTATTAGGAATATTGGTTGAAAGGAATATTAATACCAATGTTCATTATAATGACCAATATTAAGATGTTGACTTATAGAAGTCAAAGGTCAATTATGTTGACTTATGAAAGTCAAATGTCAATTATGTTGACTTATATGAGTCAAACGTCAATTTAGTTGACTTATTAAAGTCAAAATTAATTTAAAGGTCCAATTTGACACTTTGAATAATTTGAAGTGTTTTCATACCAAAATGTTTTGAGTAAAATGTCTTTCAAAACCATTTTATAAAATTTGCCGCAAGACATATTTTGATGACTTAAAACGATGATTAAATTGAGACGAAGTTTAAAGTATCGCAAAGAGGTTTAAAATGTCCGTTTTAAGTAATAGTATGACATTTGTGATTGCGTTGGTGTCTTTGAGTCCAAAGACAATGTTATTGTAATATATGTTACTTTTGTACGCAATTGATTTATGTAAGTGTTTTAAGTCGTAAAAATTCGTGAGTTGGAATTTTGGCAGCGCTTCCGCGTCATAAAATATTCGTCCAAATTTTCAAACACTCCCGCTTAACAACAATTTCATTTTAACCCATTATTCATAATATATAATACAATAATAAGTTTAATACAATACTTTAATTAGATTATATTTTAACATTTTTGTCCAACTTCAGTCAAATCCAAAAAAATACAACGAGTGTTGGTCTAATAATTTATCCTAACCGTTTTCAAGGCTAAAACCGAATAACGAGTAATTAAATCACAAGATTCACAAGAGTAACAAGTTATACCGCTAACTCCGCTTGATTTGACAAGAATCTGGAATCAACAACTTCAGTGGTGTCGTGATGAGTATATCCGCCTCCAAAACACAAGACAACCACCGATAATTAGCAAAACGAAGAAATTTGAGTGAACAGAACAATCCAGCCGCCGGCTGGGACTATCCAGCCGCCGGCTGGAAGTCCACAGTCAGTTTCGGATTTTCGTTATTTTTGCGTTTTTAAGCCTTTTCAAGAGTATTTTCGGTAGATTTCGACATGCAACTTAAAAACCTTTAATAACATCCATTTATTTCTTCAAATAACATCTTTTTATATCAAGATCTTTATGTAAAAATTCATAAAACTTATATTTTTAGATAATTCACCATAAAACTTTTATAAAAACTTTCTTTTATGTTAGATGATACATGCATGAAATAAAAATGTTAAAAGTAGATAAAATCAGCGAGTGAAAGTTATTATACCGCAAGAATAATGATAAGATGATGATCTAGCTTGATTGATAAAGATTTTGATGAGGATTTAGACCCGAAAATGATGAAGATCTTCAAGAACAACCCGGAAAATCACCACCTCTTGCTCCCTTTGATGAACATACTTGATTGTTGTGTTGTTTATGATGTTTTATTGGTGATTAATGGCTGGAAATCCCAGCTTTAATGGGAGAAAATGAAGAAAATAGGGAGAGAGTTTGAGAGAAACACTAAGAGTGTGTGTGTTTGTGATGGTAGAAATGAAAGAAAAGACAAGGATAGGAGATAATATCACCGTGGGGTTGTGAAATCTGTAGAAAAGGGGGTCCAATCCAGTTAAGACAAGTTGCACCACTCAATTTTCATGCAAAAATGAGTCACCAAAGCTGACCAGACACATCCAGCCGTCGGCTGGATGGATTCAGCCGCCGAATGAATCCCCTGCCAGCTGCTGGATGGTCGGCTGGCTCGGCAGACTTGTTTTCGACCGTGAAGGAGTTTCGTTCATCGAAAACTCCCGATTCTTTTTGCGTTGAACTTAGAATTGTTCATACTTTGATTTAATTTATATTAGGTTCATTTAATATGTCAGGATCGTATTAGTCTATGTAAACTAATAAGTTCGCCTTCGTTAGATCGTGATATATTGAAGAAGTTCAGCAGCGGATGAACACTTCAATATTATGAGTTATCGAACAATGAATAATGAATAAGAATAAACAAAACGATTATCGAATTATAAGCCTCAATTGCATTAACAATAATACTAAACCTAGATAAACCAGGAAACAACTTCTATCCTTATCTAAAACTATCGTTATCTAGATTAAGGAAACTCTATCTATTAACAAAAGGAAACATAATCTAATTATAATTGTATAACTTAGATTATACTTGCAAGGCAAGATTTATTTTCCGTGTCTTGACTTGACTTCTTCCGTATCTTGACTTTTCCCATAGTAGCTTGTAATCAATATCAATATCACCGTAGTAACTGTCTCTCCGTAGTAACATGTTGAACAGCCGTACTAACTTATCTTCCGTAGTAACTCTTAATATCTTCCGTATTAATCGTTTGAGTTACTGTTCTCATTTGTTAAGTGAGTTGTTCATGGTTAAACTATTTTAGCTAAGTTATAACCCAACAATCTCCCCCTAACCTTGAACTTTTATGACACATCAAAAGTACAAGTTTCATACTTCAACATTACTAACTTTTTTTCAAAACAGTACTAAGTATTGTATGTTAATTACAACTACTTGTTTTTCTAGTCAGACTTTCCCTTGGACTTTCCCTTGGACTTTTCTTCTACTCGTTGACACAAAATTCTCCAAATGAGCTCATGAGCGAGTCTTGAGTCTTGAGGTCCATTCAGCTTTAACTCAACAAGCTCATCCAATGTCTTCAAAGAATGTGGATATTTAACATCCACTAAGTAGAATTCTCTTGCGTTCCACTTCTTTCATAGATGTACCAATTAAGAATTGGATTGTTTGGTCCTTCCTTCTTGAAGACTGAACTCTTTTTCTTGTAACCAGGTTCAAAAGGTCCGCATAAAATGTCCATTGCCAGATCAATTCCTGGTACTCCTTGTTGATTAGAGTACTTTGACTTGCCTATATTGTACATTCTTTCCAGGTCTTCTCTGTCAAAGACTCTAATGGCATCATAAAAAGCATGAAGTACCTTCTTTGATTTGTCTTGTCTGGTCACTTCATACTCAGTCTTGGTGTACCCTCCAATATACTTCCAATCAATGATAACTGGAGGTTTCACAGCCAATGGAGTAAACTTCAAACCTTCAACGTGATTGATGTATGCAGAATAGTCTCCCCCTTGAGTAGTACTAGGAGGGTCTTGTTCCATATCTTTAGGTTCTGGTTTGACATCCATGAATGGAATATCTGGGCTTTCTTGAGAAGAAGTAGCAGCATCACTCATCTTTTGTCTTTTAGATGGAGGATCTGGAATCCTTTTTGATGACAGCTTCCTTCTTTTAGGCTTCTCTTCTGACTTCTTTACTTCAGGAACAGGTTCAGGTTGTATGAACACTTTCCTTCCAGTTTTCAGGGCAGCTTCAAGAGCATCTTTCTTCTTTTTCTCTTGAATCTTAGCAATCTTAGCAAGAGAAGCTTCCCTGTCTGTTTCCTTCTGTCTTTCTTCCTTCACAAGGTCCAGCATGTTGGTTAAATTCATAGGACCTAAGGATCTGCCACTGTACCCTTTGCTTTTGAGGTACTTAGTGTACTTCTCCCTATCTTCAGCTAGCTTTATTTGAGTAGGCTTGGGCTTGGATTTGGACACTTTCTTCTTCTCAGGCTTGGCTTTGGCTTTGAGTTGTTCCAGTTCTTCTTCATGCATCTTCTGTGCAAGAAGCTCATCTGATTTTACCAAACCTTTAGCAACTAGCCTGTCCAAAATTTCTTCATTGACCATCTCCTTAGCTTTAATTGCATCCTCTTCAGCAATTCTATCCATTTCTTCTTTTTCAGCATCAAGCAGGAGTTATGCATGAATTGCATCCTCCTCAGCAATTCTGGCCAATTTTTCTCTTTCAGCTGGAGTAGGAGATTTGTTTAGCTTAGCATGAAGTTCATCTGCTTCAGCTATCTTTCTCTTTCTTTCCCTTTCTTCCTCTTCTTCCTTCTCAGCAGCCATTCTTTTCAACAACTCTGCTTCTTCTTGCTCTTGTCTGAGCACTTCAATTTCTTCAGCAGTCATACCTTGAAAATTAAAGGCTTCCTGTTTGCTCCTTTCTTCTTCAGTTTTTGATTTCTCCACTGCAATGGCTTTGCCTTTTCCTTTTTCTTCTGGAGCATCAAGGTCAACCATTTGTACTTTATTCTTCTTCTTATCCACTGTAATGTACCCAAATCTACCTGTAGGAATAGAAACAGACAAACCAGTAGATTGTTCAGGTAACCTTAAAGAGGGTTGGATTGGTTTTTCACCCAATGCAGCTGATGTTCTCTGTTTTGCAACTCGTTCAGCTAACATCTTCTTTCTTTCCTCTTCTGCTTTCTCCTCTTTGATCTTAAGAAGCTGTGAGGCTATAGTGTCTTCATCAGCCATCACACTTGCTCTTGACATTTCTGTTCTTATAAGAACATTTGCAGCTTCTTGTTGATCAAGAGTAGAAGGAGTTTCTGTTACAGTGGTGGAAGGAGTTGTAGCTTCAGATTGGATTGCATGAAAAGGAGTTGAAGCTTGATCGAACGTGGGAGGAATGGTTGTGAATAGGTAGGAATGATCTTCCTCTGCATCCTCTGTTCTTGGACTGGTGACCATGGGGTCCGTAGTAACTGGCTCCGTAGTAACTGGGCTAATTACCATTGGGTCCGTAGTAACTAGATCCGCAGCAACTGAGTCCGCAGTAACTGGGCTTGTTACCATAGGATCAGTAGTAACTTGATCCGCAGCAATCGAGTCCACAACAACCATTTCCGTATCAACTTGATCCGCAACATCTGTTTCAGTAGCAGCTTTTGGTGAAGTTCCATCTTCCATCTCGTCTATTGTTTCTTCAACCATTTGCTTGACTTCTTTCTGCTGCTCCCCCTCAACTTGAGAATCAACTTCCATTTTGTCACCTTCTTCATCTACCATCATGTTA
Source organism: Senecio squalidus (assembly GCA_910822075.1). Taxonomy (NCBI): domain Eukaryota; kingdom Viridiplantae; phylum Streptophyta; class Magnoliopsida; order Asterales; family Asteraceae; genus Senecio; species Senecio squalidus. Next base: position 67,375,585 of record CAJVGC010000590.1, on the reverse strand, counting down.
GCATCAAAATCTGTCTCCCCCTCAAACATACTACCTGTCTCCATTTGTTCATCTTGATTGGAGGTGGCAGTGATGACAGTATCTGTGCTTCCTTTGTCTTCATCACCTTTGCTCTCTCCAGATGATAACACATTTATTTCTTTCTCCCCCTTGTTGTCATCTGCGGGGGAGTCATCTGAAGAGGATGAGCTGGATGGTTTTGGTGAAGTGCCAGCATCTAGTGTGGTGATTCTTTTGGGCAGTAACTGGGCTGATAGCAATGCTTGTTGTGCCAGTACCTGTTGCACCAAAGAAGATATAGAAGACAGCATCCCTTCTTGTTTTTCCACCCTCACCATTAGAGATTGGTACATGTCCATCAATTCCTTGAAATGACCACCACTACCCTCACCCCTTTCCTGTTGGGTACCAACAGGTGGAAGATCATAGGGAATAGAGAAACTCTCCTGCCTAGCAGAAGCAGGTATCTCCCCCATGGTCTCTTGGCGCCAGGGACCACCTTCCCTATCTGAGAACAAGTCCTCAGCAAGGGATGGTGTTGCCGTAGTTTGGGTCTTAGATATGTTGATACTGTCCTGAGCTCTACTATGAGAAGTAGAGGCTGCAGTAGTATCAGCCCTCCCTACATGGTCTTCCCCCTCCTTAGTGACCAACTCAGTGAACAAGGGGGTGTGTTCAAGGTTTTCCCCTAATGTGTGTGGCAATCCCGAAGATGTTTCAGGGATTGCTTTTGCAGTAGTAGTATGAGGGATGGTTGTAGACACAAGAGGCTGAGTAACCCTCTTGAGTCTCTTAGAAGCAGCTTTGGGGGGTTTGTGAGGTGTTGAAACTGTGGGTTTAGTCACTTTAGCAGTAGTGACTGAAGCAGTAGCAACTGGAGTAGAACTCACAGTAGCAACTGGAGGTACAGGGGCAGTAGCAACTGCCGTAGTAACCTCAGGGATTCCACCTACAGTACTGGCTACAGATATGGCACTAGTGCCCACATATATTGTCGTTGTACTGATGGTGGCAGCTGGGGGTTGGGACAGAGGTAGAGTTACTTGTCCTGCAGCTGTGGGAATCGTGACCACCAACATTTTTGAGAATAATGGTGTCACATGAGATGGACACCCTTGTTAACTTGTCTCATATTAGTGAAAACCTTCTTTGTATGAGCGTGAGATTTTAAAAGATTTTCTGATCTTGGAAGATCAGTATGGACACAGTTTATAAAATGTTGAAGAAATCGAGGATACATTAAAAATTTGTTTTGAGGGTTCTCGATATTCTTTCTCATTGAGTCAAAAATCATGTAGGAAAAGTTGTAAACTCTTCCTGTAGCCAAACACACCATAGCGGTGGCTAATGTAGAACTGCCTTCATGCCATCCTGTTCTTTTGGGGGACATACATTGTTGCAAAGTATGTAACATGTATTTCCATTGAGGGGAAAAATTTGCTTTTAAAAATGTTGAAATATTTAAGTCCCCCTCATATCCCATGTTTGTAAAAGTGTTTACCAGGATGTCATAAGGAACCTGCACTATACCTTCGTCATCTTGAAGGTTCAGATGTACTCGGAGAGAAGACTCTGTCACCTTGATTGCCTTACCCCTTACCACAGCATTGATGGCAATATCTGCTTCATCCATTCTAGCAGATGCCCAGAAATCCCTAATGTGGGATTCATCAATATCAGGATTGATGGTTAACGCCGTCTTAAGAGTCGATTGATCAAAGAAATCAATGATTTGATGGAAATCGGCGTTTTCGGTAGTCTTTTCCAAGCAAGCCACCATGTTGTGAGTTTTGAATAGTTGCAATTGTTCCGCCATTGTTGATTCTGTGATTGATTATTGCAGTGATACAGTCACAACGATAAAGAAAATCGATTGATTTTTAATTCTAACGGTAACTTTTTCTTGGAAGATTTAGGGGTTTTTATAAACGGTAAGTTTCAAACGGTTAAATTAACCCCCTTTTATACCGAAAAATTGGAACAACTTGACTCCCCTGATTAGACGCGGGTAATAATTTAAAAGTGACGGTCCAATTAAAAATTGCCACGTGTCACGAGTAGCTGTGCCTCGCGCCAGAATTTAAAAATTAGGTCCAATCAGTTCTTGCCACGTGTTAAAGATGTGTTCTAGGGACTTGACACGTGTAAAGGTGGGTTACAAGTTGTGTTTGGACTTGTCAAATCATCATTAATTAGGGTATTCTTATCTCTTAAGAGACCTTTATAATATGATAATCTGCAGTATTAACAAATGGTCCGTAGTAAGTTGGTTAATGGGGCCGTAGTAATGGTTCATGGGCCGTATTAACTGGACTGTCCGTAGTAACTTGAGTTACTGGAAGTATTAAACCAGAGGTCCGTAGTAACACATTATTAGTCCGTATTAACCATTCCGTTCAAATTTATTGACATAGGGCAGTAGTAGTTACACCTTCCCTTAGTCCTAACAACTTGTTCGTACTAATCATACTTTGGACACAATTTGCCTTTACTATTAATGTTGCAGCAGTAACATAGTACAATACTAGAGAGTAAGGTACTTGATTTTCATCATAAGGTTACTACTGCTTCTCGAAGGGACTTGCATTAAACAAATAGAAATAATAAGAGAAAAGTATATGAGTTATTCATCTGTATTGATCATTCCAATGGTTGTAATCAGAAACGTGAATCTCCCCACATCGAATGCTTTGGTGAGAAGGTCAGCAAGTTGATTGTCAGTGTGGATCTTCTCAACATGGATTAGTTTCTTCTCGTTGCAATCTCTTATAAAGTGATAGCGTATCTCTATATGTTTAGTTTTGGAGTGTTTGACTGGATTGTTGATGATGCTTATAGTACTTTGATTGTCAATAATAACCATAGTCCATCATTTGATTTTGAATCCAGAGTACTTGGGTACAACAACTAGCAGCAGCAATGTACTCAGCTTCAGTGGAAGAGGTTGACACCGTTGTTTGCTTCTTGCATTGCCATGACACCAGTCTTGAGCCAATAAATTGGCACCCTCCAGTCGTTGATTTCCTGTCTAAATTTTCACCACCATAATCACTGTCAGTATAGGCAATTAAATCAAAGGGAGAGTCTTTAGGATACCATAAGCCTAAGTTAGGCTTGCCCTTTAGGTAACGAAAGATTCTCTTGACTGCAATTAGGTGTGACATCTTGGGCCTTGTTTGATATCTTGCGCATACACAAACTCCAAACATGATGTCTGGTCTTGAAGCTGTGAGATACATGAGAGATACAATCATTGATCCATAGTTGTGTATATCCACATCCTCCCCCTCAAGATCTGGCGTCAATTGTTTGTGAGTTTCCACCGGAGTGCTTTCAACCTTGGCATCCGTGAGTCCAAACTTGGTGAGAATGTCCCTAACATACTTGGTTTGGCTTATGAGGAGACCATCCGGATTTTGCTTGACTTGTAAGCCCAAGAAGAAAGTGAGTTCTCCCATGGAACTCATCTGAAACTTATTGTGCATGAGATCCTCAAATTCCTTGCACAATGAATCCTTGGTGGATCCAAAGATGATGTCATCAACGTAGATTTGAACAAGAAGAATGTCTGAGCTAGACTTCTTGAAGAATAGCGTTTTGTCAATTGTTCCGCGTTGAAAGTTGTTTTGAAGAAGATAGTCTGTAAGAGTGTCATACCAAGCTCGTGGTGCTTGATGAAGCCCATAGAGAGCTTTGATCAATTTGTAGACTTTGTGAGGATGCTGAGGGTCCTCAAAACCAGGAGGTTGTTTGACATATACCTATTCTTCAATGACACCATATAGAAAATCACTTTTGACATCCATTTGATAGACTTTGAAACCCATAAATGAAGCAAAGGCTAGAAATAGACGAATGGCTTCAATCCTAGCCACTGGAGCAAAGACTTCTTCATAATCAATTCCCTTTTCCTGTGTGTAGCCTTGTGCAACCAGTCGTGCTTTGTTCTTAACCACAATTCCACGTTTATCTTTCTTGTTTCTGAAGATCCAGCGTGTACCAATCACCTTCTTGCCATATGGGACCTCAACTAGTACCCATACTCCTTGTATCTTGAACTGGAGTAGCTCTGCCTGACATGCCTCAATCCAGTGTGGATCTAATAATGCTTCCTTGATTTTCTTAGGTTCCATTTGTGAAAGAAAGCATGCAAAAAGACATGTGTTGATGAGAGCAGTTGATGGATCCTTGCTGGACTTGATTTGACTTCTGGTCTCCATGGAGAGGTCAAAGTTGCCAATTATTTGATTAGAAGGATGGTTCTTGGCAACTCGAGAGGATGGGACCTTTTCAAGTCGTAGTCCAACTCCCAGGTTTGTATCATTCAAATCGGGCAGATTATTGCTAGGATTTTGACCAGTAGTTGGAGGAGTAATGAATGGAGAGGTGGTATGTGAAGGAGCAGTGACCGAAGTTGGTATATCAGTAGGATAGGGCTCAAAGTCTTCATAGACCATTTTTTCAACTCCATTTGCATCTTCTTCAATGAGGCGTGGGACGCCATTAGGGCGTGTTGCATTATCCGTGGCCAATGGAGAATGTGGTTGTGGTTCTTCGTCCTCTTTTGTAGATGTTTCTTCAGTGTGAGAAGAGTCTGGTTCTTCTGGAACGATGGGATCTTCCAAAGTAATGGGAAGATTGATGTATTCCATCACATCTAAACGAGCAGTACCTGTGATTGGAGACGTATCAACTTGCTCCGTAGAAACAGGTGCAGTAGGGATAGAGTTTGCCGTAGGAACTGGAGCCGTATTAACTTGAGTTGTGTTAAACTCAAAGTTGGAGTTTAAAGATTTTGTCAGTGCATCCAAGTCGAATACCCAGTCTGGTCCATGTCCCTTCTTGGTGAAAGTGTGCTCATTGAATGTCACATTGGAGCTTTCCTCGATGATCTTTGATTTGTGGTTGTAAACTCGATAAGCTTTACTTTGAGATGAATAACCAACAAATGTGCCTTCATCAGCTTTGCTATCAAACTTTCCAAGGTAGTCCTTAGAGTTTAGAATAGTGCATGGACATCCAAAAGCGCGTAGGAAGCTTATCATAGGTTGTCTCTTATGGATAAGCTCGTATGGAGTCTTGTTGTGCACTTTGACTAGTAGGACCCTATTCTGAACATAGCAGGCAGTGTTAACTGCTTCTGCCCAGAAAAACATTGGAAGATTGGAGTCAGCCAACATACTTCGTGCTGCTTCAATCAATGTCCTATTTCTTCTTTCAGCAACTCCATTCTGTTGAGGAGTCCTAGCTGCGCTGAATTGTCTCTCTATTCCTTTCTTGTCGCAGAAGTCATTCATCACTTGGTTCTTGAACTCTGTGCCGTTTTCACAGCGAATCTTCTTGATCTTCAGGTTGAGTTGGTGTTCAACTTTGGTGACAAAAGTGATGAGTAGCTGGCTTGTTTCATGTTTGGTACCAAGAAAGTACACCCATGTATATCTTGAAAAATCATCAGTGATGACAAGACAATAAGACTTCTTTGCAATACTCTTTACATTAGTGGGACCAAAAAGATCCATGTGGAGTAAATGTAAAGGTGTGGTGTTAGAATTGATCTCCTTTGTCTTGTGGGAAGTTTTGTGTTGCTTTCCCTTCAAGCATGCTAAGCAGTTCTCTTCAAGGTTGAACTGCTTGTTTGGAAGACCTCTAACCAAACTAGATTTAACTAGTTTATTGATGTTCTTTAGGTTCATGTGGCACATCCTCCTATGCCAGACAGTAGATTCATCTAAAGTAGCTTTTGAGAGAAAGCATGCTTCAGGTGAATTTAGTTGAAGCTTGGACATGTCTAAGCAGTAGACATTGTCTCTCCGTGGTGTTCTGAGTAGAATCATACTTTCATCAATGACATACCCAGGCTTCATTATAATGCATTCAGTAGCAGTATGTGTTTCTCATCCACAAACTTGAGAGACACTCAACAAATTATATTGAAGCTGTTGC
>CAJVGC010000590.1:67328392-67360721 GCA_910822075.1 Senecio squalidus | reverse complement strand
AACTTTGATTTAACAATTGGAATAGATACTGGTTTGACATTCCGTTGTTTCTTATGGTTAATAGGAGCCTTAGGAACAATGTTACTTTTGGCAGTATTAACACTAGTAGGTTTCATACGGGTATTTTTCACAGTATTAATATGAGCAGTATTAACACCCTTACTCTTGGCCGTATTATCCTTAGCCGTAGAAACAACTGTTTGTCTAGCAGCATTAACTCTATTCTTCTTGTTGGAAATTATGTTTCTTTTGTTAACACCTTGATTTTTCGAAGAAAATTCTTTGACAAAGTTGTTGTTAGAGACAGCCCTTCCTTTGTATCCCACCCCATTATGTGATATTTGAATCACTTGTGTTTGATTTTGAGGATTGTGATAACAGATTTTTGCATAATGATTCAATTTACCACAAATAAAACATCCTTTCCTTGAGCTTTTAACAATTTGTCCCTTTTGAGTTTTGACTTGATTCATGTTTCGTTGGTTTCCTCTTTTACCTATGTGATTCCAAGTTTTAACGATTCTTTGGGAACTATTTTGGGCTTTCTTTGAATAGGTGATTTGATTTTGTTGATGGGGTTAGGGCATGGCATAGACACTAGACTCGGTGAAGATTGTTGAGTACAACCTTCTATTGTGATAAGATGATTTTCAAGAGGAATGATTTTATTTTTCACAATATTAAGTTGACTCTCTTCAACTAAGTCCTCAATTAGAACTTCATCATAGTCGATAGGATCAACATTGAATGATTCTTTTGGTGGTGTCTGAGATATAGGAATTCTTGGTTCATCTACAGATGGTGGGATGTAGTTTTGATTGAATGGACGGGCAACTTCTTTGTAACCTAGGCCAGCTTTAACTTTACCATGAATTTGTTTTTGACATAGGTCGTTTACAGATTTTGAAGCAAACTCTAACTTCCCTACATCCAATTCAACTTTATCATGTTCTTGTTCAAGTAGTTTGATCTTATCCTTAGCCACCTTGAGTTTAAGAAGTAAGTCCTCTTTTTGCCAGTCAAGTAAATTAATCTTTTCTTGATAGCTTTGTTCATTAATTTTGTGGGACTTAATTTGGTTTTCTAAATTATCTATTACTCTATGAGCTGATCGTCTTTGTTCTTCTAATGTTTTAATTGAGTCACTCATTAATTGATTATGATCTTTGTACTTAACAATTATAGCATTACACTCAGGAGTACATAATTTAGAAGTTACCTCGGCCATAAGAGATGGAGATGCTGGAGGTGGTGAGTCAATTGCCATGAGAGCATCCTCGTGTGGTGCTCCTTGATCATCATCATTCCAGTCATATCCCAGTATGTTGTTGCCGATTTCAGGAATTCCAATATCTGTATACGCTAGCTCCGCAGAAAATGAGTCATCCGTAGCAACTAAATCTCCCAGAATGTCCGTATCATCCATTACTACGGCTATGCATGCATGGTGAACAGTAGTAGTGGTTTCTACGTGATTTTGTTCTTCTGAGATTAATGCTCTATTTTGACTTGTTTCTTCAGCCAAGTCACTCCAATCATATCCAAAGATGTCCTGAGACATAAGTGCACTCTGATTTGTGTCTTGAGTGGTTCGTGAAGTGTAGTGTACCATTGCTGATTGTTCCTTTCCCAGTGATCTTTCCTCCTTTTGGATTTCCTCCAAAAGCAACGTATCCACCATTGAACTTTTCAAAGTCCTGAAGGCATGACATGTTGCCCGTCATGTGCCTGGAACAGCCACTATCTACATGCCAACTGTTTTCACTTTCTTTTGTTGGCTGAACCTGCACATAAACGATATGGATTAGTTTCTGGTGGGAACCCAAGCCAAAGTTGACTTGGGTTTGCCCATTTCATCAAAGTAACTCACCTTCCTTTGTACTAGTTTTGAAAAATCAGTGGGGATAGGTGGTTGAGTTACTTGAACTTTTGGTTGCCACACTCGTTTGAAAGATTTTTCTTTTTGAACAATTTTGGTGTTAACAACTTTTGATTTAACAATTGGAATAGATACTGGTTTGACATTCCGTTGTTTCTTATGGTTAATAGGAGCCTTAGGAACAATGTTACTTTTGGCAGTATTAACACTAGTAGGTTTCATACGGGTATTTTTCACAGTATTAATATGAGCAGTATTAACACCCTTACTCTTGGCCGTATTATCCTTAGCCGTAGAAACAACTGTTTGTCTAGCAGCATTAACTCTATTCTTCTTGTTGGAAATTATGTTTCTTTTGTTAACACCTTGATTTTTCGAAGAAAATTCTTTGACAAAGTTGTTGTTAGAGACAGCCCTTCCTTTGTATCCCACCCCATTATGTGATATTTGAATCACTTGTGTTTGATTTTGAGGATTGTGATAACAGATTTTTGCATAGTGATTCAATTTACCACAAATAAAACATCCTTTCCTTGAGCTTTTAACAATTTGTCCCTTTTGAGTTTTGACTTGATTCATGTTTCGTTGGTTTCCTCTTTTACCTATGTGATTCCAAGTTTTAACGGTTTCTTTGGGAACTATTTTGGGCTTTCTTTGAATAGGTGATTTGATTTTGTTGATGGGGTTAGGGCATGGCATAGACACTAGACTCGGTGAAGATTGTTGAGTACAACCTTCTATTGTGATAAGATGATTTTCAAGAGGAATGATTTTATTTTTCACAATATTAAGTTGACTCTCTTCAACTAAGTCCTCAATTAGAACTTCATCATAGTCGATAGGATCAACATTGAATGATTCTTTTGGTGGTGTCTGAGATATAGGAATTCTTGGTTCATCTACAGATGGTGGGATGTAGTTTTGATTGAATGGACGGGCAACTTCTTTGTAACCTAGGCCAGCTTTAACTTTACCATGAATTTGTTTTTGACATAGGTCGTTTACAGATTTTGAAGCAAACTCTAACTTCCCTACATCCAATTCAACTTTATCATGTTCTTGTTCAAGTAGTTTGATCTTATCCCTAGCCACCTTGAGTTTAAGAAGTAAGTCCTCTTTTTGCCAGTCAAGTAAATTAATCTTTTCTTGATAGCTTTGTTCATTAATTTTGTGGGACTTGATTTGGTTTTCTAAATTATCTATTACTCTATGAGCTGATCGTCTTTGTTCTTCTAATGTTTTAATTGAGTCACTCATTAATTGATTATGATCTTTGTACTTAACAATTATAGCATTACACTCAGGAGTACATAATTTAGAAGTTACCTCGGCCATAAGAGATGGAGATGCTGGAGGTGGTGAGTCAATTGCCATGAGAGCATCCTCGTGTGGTGCTCCTTGATCATCATCATTCCAGTCATATCCCAGTATGTTGTTGCCGATTTCAGGAATTCCAATATCTGTATACGCTAGCTCCGCAGAAAATGAGTCATCCGTAGCAACTAAATCTCCCAGAATGTCCGTATCATCCATTACTACGGCTATGCATGCATGGTGAACAGTAGTAGTGGTTTCTACGTGATTTTGTTCTTCTGAGATTAATGCTCTATTTTGACTTGTTTCTTCAGCCAAGTCACTCCAATCATATCCAAAGATGTCCTGAGACATAAGTGCACTCTGATTTGTGTCTTGAGTGGTTCGTGGATTGTTGGTTTTTGACCTGTTTGGACAGTCTCTAGTAAAGTGACCTAATTCACTGCATTCATAACACTTCACCTTGCTTTTGTCGAAGGTAATTCGTTCGTTGTGTCGTTGATTGAATCGCCTTCCTGTCCGGTTCAAGAATCTTCTTGCTCGTAGTGCTAGCATAGCAGATTGCCACTTTAGATCGATTTCATCACAATCATCCTGATGCATCTGTTTTACCTCTTCACCTGTGAGATTTGAACACTTACAAATAAAAGCTTCGAATGAAATCTTTTCGCTGATTTCATGTATTGGTCCTCCAGATGTTGTGGCAAGTGCAGTATTACTATTGGTAATACTAGGGTTGGTATTTACAACCTTTTCTGCTTCGACTTCTGATTCAAAGACTCTTAAATCGTTGTAAAGATCATCCAATTCAAGTGCTTCTAGGGTGTCTCCTTGTCTGTAGGAAACAGTGTAAACGATCCATTCCTTCCCTAGAGCTCGGATGAACTTTCTGTTTAGATCATCTTTTTCATACTTGATTCCTGCGCTGATCATCTCTCCGGTGAGCTTTTTGTAACGATCAAACGTCTGAGTCATTCGTTCGCCAGGGAGGGAGTTGAAGTTTTCATACTCCTGTTTGAGAAGAGCTTTCTTGTTCTTCTTTGTATTCTTTGTTCCGCTGAATCTCTTCTCCAAAGCTTCCCATAGCGATTTTGCATCTTCATATTCTTCGAATTGCGATTGATATTCGTTGGGGATTGCTATTAGAAGAATACTCAGGGCCTTGATCTCAGTTTGTTTTTCCCTTCGTTCAAGATCAGACACCGTTGCACGAGCAGCCATTCCTGGTTGTCCATCAGCTGCATTGGTGGTAGGAAGTTTGTTACCATTAATGATCACATTCCAGACTGTATAGTCAGATAGTAGGATGTGTTGCTTGATGCGTAGCTTCCATTAGTCGAATTCGTTGCTGTTCAGAATAGGAACTTTGCCAATTGCAACTTCCGTCATGATGGTTGTTGTGATTCTTGATTATGAGGATTATGAACTCGTTGATCAATGGATCTAAAGCACCTCCTATGCTCTGATACCACTTGTCAGGATCGTATTAGTCTATGTAAACTAATAAGTTCGCCTTCGTTAGATCGTGATCTATTGAAGAAGTTCAGCAGCGGATGAACACTTCAATATTACGAGTTATCGAACAATGAATAATGAATAAGAATAAACAAAACGATTGTCGAATTATAAGCCTCAATTGCATTAACAATAATACTAATACAACGTGTTTCTTTCTCTTTACAAGGATCTATATTTATAGACCTTGAGGCAAACCTAGATAAACTAGGAAACAACTTCTATCCTTATCTAAAACTATCGTTATCTAGATTAAGGAAACTCTATCTATTAACAAAAGGAAACATAATCTAATTATAATTGTATAACTTAGATTATACTTGCAAGGCAAGATTTGTTTTCCGTGTCTTGACTTGACTTCTTCCGTATCTTGACTTTTCCCGTGGTATCTTGTAATCAATATCAATATCACCGTAGTAACTGTCTCTCCGTAGTAACATGTTGATTAGCCGTACTAACTTGTCTTCCGTAGTAACTCTTAATATCTTCCGTATTAATCGTTTGAGTTACTGTTCTCATTTGTTAAGTGAGTTGTTCATGGTTAAACTATTTTAGCTAAGTTATAACCCAACATAATATCATATTTTCACTTTCGATTTCGAGATTCGCACGATTTCGGTAAAAGAGTACACAAGAGCAAAAGCACGATACCTCGACGATAAAGGATCCGATAACCGACAAATTTGGCATAAACCTTCTAACTTATATTTATGAGAATACTAACTAATTGGCACTTAGATAAAATAATATTATTACGTCTCGAGGGACCAGCAAATACAGAAACCCCGATACTCAAAAACAGTAAATCGTGAGCAAAACAAAGCGAAATACAAGGGTCGAAATCAATTGCGAATAAAATATAAATAATAACGGTAACATAAGTACTTCAAATTGACGGGACGTCACAGCCTCCCCCATTAAAAAGAATTTCGTCCTCGAAATAACTATTGAGCATAAGAAAAGGAGACGGGGATATTTCCGCTGTATTTCTCGAAGCGAAACACACCCTATCATGGAGAAACTTTTAATAACACCACGTTGCCGACCTTGAATTCCAAAGGTTTCCGACGAAAATTCGCGTAACTCTCCTGACGATCTCTCGCGGCTAACAGACGATCCTCAATTCTAAAGATCTTATCGGTAGTCTCTTGGATCAACTCGGGACCCGTAAACTGGCTATAATCCATCCTAGCCTATCAAGGTGGAGACCTACGCTTTTGACATTAAGTAATCCCCAAACGGAGTGCAATAAACGCTGGAGCGGTAACCATTGTACTATGAAAGCTCGACTAGCAGAAAAAGTTGATTCCAACTTCCGTCAAAGTCTAAAACACACGCGTGTCTTGATTAGAAATGACAGACAATCTCGTCAATATACAACCTAGAAGGTTCCTCTATTCGGTAATCTTCTCGAATATGCAGAAAATGCGCTGACTAAATCAGCCGATCTACGATAATCCAAATGATGTAATCCTCGGTGAGGGCCTCCTGATCTAACAACAGTCTCTCGAGCGATAAAGGTATGCAGATATTCTTCTCGAATCATATAACCTCATCACGGTGCGTCGGCAACCAACCCATGCTCATAATAACGTCAAATCTACCTAAGGCGATCGGAATCAAGTCGATAGGAAAAGAATGGTCATCGGAACTAACACAATAGGTAGAACGTACTTCGGTAGCAGGTAAAACTCACCAACGGCTCACTCTATTTCGAAGGAAGATGCTAAGGGTAAAAACGTGCAAAGTATCTTAGTCCTAAACGCATCAGGTTTGAAATTCTTCGAATGATGGACTAAAATCTGGAATAGGTAGAATTGAGAATTATTGACTCAGAAACGGTTAACAATAGCAGTTACGTTCCGTTCTCGCATAATTTATTTCGAACTAGACGTAGTTGATCAAGTTACGCGTAGTTGGAAGCGAATCATGCAATTGCGGAATTAACCCACTAAAGTTTAAAAGTTCGTAAAATATGATTTGTGAAAAGTCTAGATCATAGTTTGGTTTAGTACCAATGATTTCATCGAAGCGAAGCGGCGGATTAAATCTGGAGTCGACCCTCTCAGAATCGCTCTCGTAGGAAAACCATGACTCGTCGACTTCTTTGCAGATAGGAGCTTCCTTCGGTTCCAACGCAGAAGGGGCGTAAAAAGAAAATGAAATACAAGGAAGTGGAAAGAGAAGTGTACAACCCGACGATAATAAGACTAAGCATCAAATATCAATTAGGATAAATGCAGGTTGAACTAGATAAGAAAAGTACTCATACCAGCTGAAGCTTACTTGGGACACTTGTCCCTACGATGATCAGGAGAACCGCATTCATAACATTTTCCTTTCATGGTCTTACAGAATCTATCTGTGTGGCCCAACTTCTTACATTTACTACATTCCCAACAAGCCATCTCCCTAGAATGGTGATTACTACACCGATCACACTTTTGATATTTATGTTGAGTACCAATCACAAAAGCCCTGCCTCGAAGATCCAAATCAGTCGAAGTTCCAGCACCCACCGTAACCAACTCGGGACACTGGTTCTTAAGATGTCCGACAGAACCACACTCATAACAACTTCCCTTCGGGATCTTACAAAACCTCTTGGTATGCCCTAATTTCTTACACCGTCCGCAAACCCAACATTTTATCCCCTTAGCGTGGGGGTTACCACATCGATTACACTTTGGAGGCCTACTATGGGCATTTGGAGCCTCCGTTGAATATGCTTGCACAACCTGAGGAGCATCCTGCCTCCTAGCTCTCTTCGGCGAGTCCCCATAACGGTCTCCACCACCTCGTTTCCTTTCATAGTTTTGCTTAACTACCACTGACGGTATTCCCCCATCACGGATCGCATTCTGGATTAACATGGTTACAATCTCCACAACACTCTGGAATGTGCTCGGGTTGGAGGAAACATCACCACCAAGTACAACAACCTCGGGTCCACCAGACCCGGTATCCATATCCTCAGGACCATCGTGTCCCGTTCCTCCACCGGTACCATCAATCTCAGGACCTTTACCTTTAACCTTCGGCTCGGAATCTCCCTGATCCGAACCATCAGACCCCGTACCAGTTTCCGTACCCGTACCCGGACCACTAACATCCTGCGCCATGTAATCTCTAATCTGAGCGATGAAAGTAGGTTTCATGGCTTCCAACTGCTCGGCTATGAGCTGTTTGACGTCCGTCGTCATATCCATTTCCTCATCACTGACTTCCACATTCGGAGTCGCGTCAACAGCTTCCGCGCTCGGACGACCATGTCTCGCTGACCATCTCGTCGCTGTCGTCTTCACAGGCGGCATCGTTCTAAAAGGGACGAAAGAAAAATAAAACTCGATCAGCAAATGTGTGCAGCACAAAAACAAGGCCAAACGCCAAAATACCAAACGCGACAAAAACACGTATGAAAAATAGTGCACACATTGCAATCAGAGAAAAATCGATTTAAAAAGCCTATGGTCATAGTCCAAGTGATTTACTCAGTTTAAATCACCCGGTTCGCTATAACCTTTGGCTCTGATACCACCTTCTGTCACACCCCGCTTGGAAGCGGAAACACAGAATGTTCCAGTTATAATATCTAGAGTCAAGATTACAACAATATAACCGATAAACAAAACATCAGATTAAAAGGATCATGCCAATTGTTACAAAATACATCATAAAGTCAAAGGCGATAAGACGCCAAGTGCAAATACAATTCCAAAAGAAATAAACAACGGATCATCATGGAAATTACAATAAACAAATCAAATTCAAATTTCCCAAAAGCAAGCGATCCGAAAATAAACTATGGCATGATCAACGGAATCCTCAATTTCCTGCAAAGCGTTAAAACGACATCAACAACATGTTGGTGAATTATTCGCAATTTTAAGTAAGAAGTGACCTATCGGTAAATTTCAATAAACAACACCAGTTCAAAAATATATCTTGTTATACATCCAATTGGTGAAAGGTACTATGCCTAAGTAGTCATACATCTCGATCCTGAACCAATCAGTTTAATCCCCTATCCTAAGGTGTGTCAAACCAAAGGCCAACAGTTTAATCATACAGTTTAAAATTAAGGTCATAACATCCGCTCGTAGCAACAGTCTACAGAGGAATGTGGGTTAGGTACATAACCCAATACAGATCTATACATATGAACCACGGGCTAAAGCTTAACGAGTGTATTAGAGGGGAGCCACCATGGATTAGACACTTAAAACTAAGGCAGACCAAATTCACTGGGTAAACAAGATAATCAATTATATTCTGCATTCATGCAGACAGTTTAAAATACACAAACAGTTTAATATACGCTTTACAGCCCAAAAGTATTTAAGACAAGGGTTACGAATAACTCACAAAACAATCTTCAGCAAATCTCGGGTAAATACAATCACAGAGTTACAACTCCACCGTCTAAGTGCCCTAAAACAGTAAATAATATAGTCTTAGTATCTCTACAAGTATAGTTCGGTTTAGCCTTGTCTGTTAAGATTAGGTTAACAAGATACTCCAATAATAATTAAGTTTAAATGAGATGACGTATTTCGAAGGCGACGTTCCGCGTCAAACAGGGCCGCTCGGAAGGATGTCGTCATTTCACGTCGTAATAATAATTCGAAAAGAATAATATTCCGAGTCGAAACGACTATTAGGAATATTGGTTGAAAGGAATATTAATACCAATGTTCATTATAATGACCAAGATTAAGATGTTGACTTATAGAAGTCAAAGGTCAATTATGTTGACTTATGAAAGTCAAATGTCAATCATGTTGACTTATATGAGTCAAACGTCAATTTAGTTGACTTATTAAAGTCAAAATCAATTTAAAGGTCCAATTTGACACTTTGAATAATTTGAAGTGTTTTCATACCAAAATGTTTTGAGTAAAATGTCTTTCAAAACCATTTTATAAAATTTGCCGCAAGACATATTTTGATGACTTAAAACGATAATTAAATTGAGACGAAGTTTAAAGTATCGCAAAGAGGTTTAAAATGTCCGTTTTAAGTAATAGTATGACATTTGTGATTGCGTTGGTGTCTTTGAGTCCAAAGACAATGTTATTGTAATATATGTTACTTTTGTACGCAATTGATTTATGTAAGTGTTTTAAGTCGTAAAAAGTCGTGAGTTGGAAGTTCGGCAGCGCTTCCGCGTCATAAAATATTCGTCCAAATTTTCAAACACTCCCGCTTAACAACAATTTCATTTTAACCCATTATTCATAATACATAATACACTAATAAGTTTAATTAATTAATTAACCATCAGGCATAGCCTGGTGGCCACCAGCATTCGTAAAAACCTTGGGCCCACCCTTGTGCTGAAATATGCAGGTCTCGTGTTCGAGTCCAAGCAAGGTGATGGGTACCATTGTTAGGATATTTACCGGGGAATGCTTCCTTTGCTGGGTAGGGGGTCCGGTCACAAAGTGGCCCGTGTCAATGGTATACGCCTTTACCATTTTTTTTTACAATACTTTAATTAGATTATATTTTAACATTTTTGTCCAACTTCAGTCAAATCCAATAAAATACAACGAGTGTTGGTCTAATAATTTATCCTAACCGTTTTCAAGGCTAAAACCGAATAACGAGTAATGAAATCACAAGATTCACAAGAGTAACAAGTTATACCGCTAACTCCGCTTGATTTGACAAGAATCTGGAATCAACAACTTCAGTGGTGTCGTGATGAGTTTATCCGCCTCCGAAACACAAGACAACCACCGATAATTAGCAAAACGAAGAAATTTGAGTGAACAGAACAATCCAGCCGCTGGCTGGGACTATCCAGCCGCCGGCTGGAAGTCCACAGTCAGTTTCGGATTTTCGTTATTTTTGCGTTTTTAAGCCTTTTCAAGAGTATTTTCGGTAGATTTCGACATGCAACTTAAAAACCTTTAATAACATCCATTTATTTCTTCAAATAACATCTTTTTATATCAAGATCTTTATGTAAAAATTCATAAAACTTATATTTTTAGATAAGTCACCATAAAACTTTTATAAAAACTTTCTTTTATGTTAGATGATACATGCATGAAATAAAAATGTTAAAAGTAGATAAAATTAGCGAGTGAAATTTATTATACCGCAAGAATAATGATAAGATGATGATCTAGCTTGATTGATAAAGATTTTGATGAGGATTTAGACCCGAAAATGATGAAGATCTTCAAGAACAACCCCGAAAATAGGTGATTACTTGATTGTTGTGTTGTTTATGATGTTTTATTGGTGATTACTGGCTGGAAATCCCAGCTTTAATGGGAGAAAATGAAGAAAATAGGGAGAGTTTGAGAGAAACACTAAGAGTGTGTGTGTTTGTGATGGTAGAAATGAAAGAAAACACAAGGATAGGAGATAATATCACCTTGGGGCTGTGAAATCTGTAGAAAAGGGGGTCCAATCGAGTTAAGACAAGTTGCACCACTCAATTTTCATGCAAAAATGAGTCACCAAAGCTGACCAGACACATCCAGCCGTCGGCTGGATGGATTCAGCCGCCGACTGAATCCCTGCCAGCTGCTGGATGGTTGGCTGGCTCGGCAGACTTGTTTTCGACCGTGAAGGAGTTTCGTTCATCGAAAACTCCCGATTCTTTTTGCGTTGAACTTAGAATTGTTCATACTTTGATTTAATTTATATTAGGTTCATTTAATATTATATTTTCACTTTCGATTTCGAGATTCGCACGATTTCGGTAAAAGAGTACACAAGAGCAAAAGCACGATACCTCGACGATAAAGGATCCGATAACCGAAAAATTTGGCATAAACCTTCTAACTTATATATATGAGAATACTAACTAATTGGCACTTAGATAAAATAATATTATTACGTCTCGAGGGACCAGCATATACAGAAAACCCGATACTCAAAAATAGTAAATCGTGAACAAAACAAAGCGAAATACAAGGGTCGAAATCAATTGCGAATAAAATATAAATAATAACGGTAACATAAGTACTTCAAATTGACGGGACGTCACAACTTCCAGATGCTCCTGCTTCTCTATATGCTCCCGATGTTGATACTAACATCTTGATACAGGTAGAGAAATATGTTGTCACTCCACTGGGGAGTCCACATATGGAGGAAACATTTGAGCAGCCTGCTGGAACTCCACCGGGGAGTCAGCATACATAGATTCTTGCTGTCTCGGAGACAGTTGTTGCTAATGTTGATATCGAACACACAGAGGAGATGACGGATCAGACCGAGGTCGTTGATGCTGATATGGAGGATGCTGATGTCGTTACATCACAGTTTCAGCCGGTCAATGCTATTGGGCCAAGTTCAAGCAAACGCCCATTGTCTGACCAGGATGATTCGGAATCCTCTGCCGCTAATTTGATTCATCGGCCTAGCAAGCGCCAACCTACTGTTGTTGCTACTGTTGATGCTGTTGTTACTAATGTTGCTGGTACTGATGCTCCTGATGTTACTTCCTTTGAATTCCATTATCTTGTTTTGCAGTTTTTTTTCGGAGGTTGCAGAAATGAAGAAGGCTATTGCTAATAAATCCCAGCGTATTTCCGCCCTCGAGGCTCAGGTTCGGGAGCTTTCTAAGGGTCCACCGCTCAGGGGGAGGATACCTGTCGGGATAACACTTTGAGACTTAGAAGGGAAGATGGTCAAGATGATCCCAGTTCCCAGCACAGAAAAGAGTAAGTTGGAACTTCTCAAGCTCGAGTGCTTTATCAAGCGGGTCAAACTCTGGCATCGCAACAGGGGGAGTCATCACGCAGACAACAGAAGAATAGGCCCATGATGATGATGAATTTGAAGCTGCAAATGATGAAGACATCTGGGAAGTTGATGATCGA
Organism: Senecio squalidus; assembly: GCA_910822075.1. Classification (NCBI taxonomy): domain Eukaryota; kingdom Viridiplantae; phylum Streptophyta; class Magnoliopsida; order Asterales; family Asteraceae; genus Senecio; species Senecio squalidus. Next base: position 67,348,169 of record CAJVGC010000590.1, on the reverse strand, counting down.
GAAAATGATGATGATGATGACGGTGATGACATGGTTTTTATCACTTCTCTCTGTTTGAAGGATACACCGTTCATGATGGGGTCGAGGAAGTGGTGAATATAGATATTGTGAGACACGCTGGCGAACAAGCTGAAATTAGACGACCGAGTCTACAAGAACGTCAGGGTTGGTTTCGACAAGTTGAACGGGAGAAAGAGGAAAAGGTTGTGTAGAAATACTATACCAAATCTTTCGATCGCCAACCAAGGCAAGGGATTATTAGCTGGATGTTTGACCACGAGCTTAATGTTTTTATTATTAAGCGGTTTGATGGCGTACAGTATATTAGTAAGGAGATGAGTAAGTTTAATTCGTCTCCTAAGTCAGAGCTTAAAGATTTAGCGAAGATTCGACTTATCAACAGGGGAAAAGATCCTTCGGCACATTGGTTAGAGGGGACAATTTGTAGAGAAGGAGGTTGGGGCAGTTCGGGGAGTTAACACCTGTTAAAGGAAGGTTTATGGTTAAAAAAAGAAGATCAATCGCGAGTATATCAAATATTTCGTTGAGGAACTTCGGTCGAGATATTCTTCAGGACTTGTACATGTGGGCAGTGGATACAAATACAGGTGAACCGATGATGTATAGAAAGGATGATGAAGTTGAGAACGGTATGAGCGAGATCGTTAGAGTATTTGATCCGAATCAACTGTAACACCCCGGCTAAAGCGGAATACACCAGAGGCATTACAATTGTTCTTAACTCGTGTTCCTCTATTAGGTTATAATAGACCCATTTAATGGTTTAAATGAATGCATTAAAGATGAATAAATGTTTTACAGAAAAGTAACCGAAAAACGACAAAAGACCTAAATTATTTATTAATGTCATTAACTAGGTCCAAGCTCTTATGTTTTCTTCAAGCAAACCTATCCATTTCCTGTATCATGTAAAAAGTAAACGTCAATACAAAAGTATTGGTGAATAAACAAGTTTAAGACACGAGTATAAAGTATTAAAAAGATTACGTAATAAATAGTATAAACGTAATATAAATGAATATGTGATATCGCTCATTTATATGACTATTTTATCGCGATATTTATTATGTTTTTGTGTCAAAACGTAATGGATATACCCCTTTTATACTAATGTTGTATGTAATTGTGTATTTAGACGCTTATGTTGTTTTGGAACAAGAAGTGACATATTTTGACTAATAAACGCAAGGGACCAGCAAAGCAAAAGAATGTGGCTCGAATGCAGTATGACCGCGTCGCGGTCATGCCACCGCGCCGCGGCGGCCACCTTTCATTTCAAACGTGGAACAAAACGAATCAGCTACTGAGTCCCGAATGCGGCGCGGAATCACCAAAGGCGGCGCATTGTGGTGTTTGGTAGTTATACATTTCGTTTTTAATGGCCCATGAGTGGGAAAGTGAGGGGACTTTTGACCAACTTCTTAAGGGAAGATTTTTGGAATCATTATCATCATCTTTTACATCAAATTAGGGCAAGAGAATCAGCCCTAATTCACCATTTCTTTATCATTACACAATCATTGGAAACAAGAAGCATAGTAATTTTTAGTTTAATTTGGAAGAATCTTTAATCGTATTTTCATTTTCTCTTTGGATATTTTATAGAGACATTGCATCGATAGTCTGGTATGAATATCATCTTCTTTTATAATTTGTTTGTAATTTCGCGCATGAATGAGTAGTTAGATAATACTTGTTTGGATTGGAACTAGGTTAGATGATTGAAGCTTTTGGGATAATTGTTTTTGGTTGAATGTTTATGTTCGCTTAATCGAAGAACCATTCGGGTTTAAATTCTTAATAGTGTTAGATTACTTATATTCATGATTTGATTAAGAACTTTAGTATCTGAAAAGAGCTTTAGAACTTGATTAATGAATTGAACGAAATAATCAACCGGTCTATAGTTGATTTGAGGTTTAGGATATTCGAAAGGATCTATCACGTCGGAATGTCTAATAACGGCGAATAGATCTATCACGTTTCCCGTTTAGTATATACATATAATGAATGATTGATTGTTTGAATGTTTGATTTATCGTGTGTGCATCCCATAATGATTGTGTCACTTGATTCATTCCAATGTTTGCCATAATACGAAAATATAGTATCAAATATAAATATAAGTGCATATAAACATAAATGACTTTACGAATGAATATAATACAAAAAGTATACATATAAAAATGATTATAAATGAGTATATAAACATGAATATAAGTTTTAATATGAATATAAGTATGAATCTCAATATGAATATAAGTCTGAATATACACATAAATATAAGTATGAATATAAACATAAATATGAATATGAATCACCATATTACTATAAGTAAGAATATAGACATAAAATATAAATGTGAACATAAGTATGAATTAAACATAAAAGTATGAATATAAGTATGAATATGAATGTCATGATACAGCCCAAAGATTTATATATAAAAAAGGGCATCGAGTTTACTCACATGATTAAATACGGAGGTAGATACGGATACTAGATTATGAATACGGAATACGTTGAAAGGAACACCAAACTTGCCTTTACAAATCTAGAAATAAGAATAAATATGAATAAGAATATATCATGAAATTAGAGTTTTCTAGATTAGAGTTTGAATAGACAAGATTAATAAAATGATGATGGTAAACTTGAGTAACATAAAAGATAAACATGATTACGGATTATTATGATGAAAAACAATAGAATTGGGAACCTTTACAATCGATTATGGGAGGCTTGAAGTTTTGATTATGGAGGTTTGTGTTGATTAGATTTTTGACAAGAAGACACCAATTTATAGAGTTTGATATGTGATAAAGAAATGTCAAAATGTAACTTCCGTAATAATTAACTCCAAATTTAATTATTGTAGGTTACAAAAAGAAATGGTTAAAGAGGTGTTTAAAGCCATAAATAAGAAATGTGTAATCATTTGACCAAACTTGAAGGCTAAGAACAAGGAAACATACATACATACATACATAGTTCCTTGCATGCATGTATTAATTAAACTACTTGTCTTTAACACATTACTAGAATTACTTGCATTTATATAAGTCCATGTGTATTAAACACATTTTAGTGTACATTAATGTACACACACAAGATAACACATTAATAATGTTACAAGGTTTAAATATTATTAAGATAACCCAAATATACATAACTCAAATCGAACTTTTATAAATCGTCAAATGTATACAATTACAAAGTTCGAATTAAAGTTACAAGTCAAGTATCGGGTCGGATTCGGGCACGGTGTTACAGTCTCCACAACTTTAAAGATTTTCGTCCTCGAAAATTATTGTTGACTAGTACCCGGTTGATTTATGAATAAGTGCGGATATTTGGATTTCATGTGATCTTCTTGTTCCCATGTAAACTCTGGTCCACGTTTAGATTCCCAACGTACTTTCACTATTGGAATTGAACTTCTCCTTAGTTTCTTGATTTCACGGTCTAAGATTTCAACAGGCCGCTCTACGAAGTGCATACTCGAATCGATTTGGATTTCATCCAATGGTACATATAGATTTTCATCAGCTAGATATTTTCGCAAATTAGATACATGAAAGATTGGATGAACATTCTCTAGTTCGGTCGGTAACTCAAGTCTATACGCAACCTTACCCACATGCTCGATAATTCTGAAGGGTCCAACGTATCTCGGGGCAAGCTTCCCTTTCTTGCTGAATCGTACCACGCCTCTCCAAGGTGAAACCTTGAGAAGAACGCGATCATCAACGACAAATTCAAGAGGCTTTCTACGCTTATCGGCGTAACTTTTCTGGCGACTACGAGCGGTGGTGAGGTTTTCGCGTATTTTTACGATTTTATCCGTTGTCTCTTGTATCAATTCGGGTCCAGTTATTTGCGTTTCCCCAATGTCTTGCCAACATACCGGCGATCTACATTTACGACCATATAAAGCATCATAAGGGGCCATGTTTGCACTCGTATGATGACTGTTGTTGTAAGAGAATTCGATAAGTCCGAGGTGTGAGTCCCAACTACCATCGAAATCGATGACACAGGTTCTCAACAAATCCTCTAGTGTTTGAATAGTACGCTCCGATTGACCATCAGTTTGAGGATGGTAAGCGGTGCTGAGATTCAAGCGAGTTCCAAGTACGGATTGAAGAGATCTCCAAAATCGAGATATGAATCGACCATCACGGTCAGAAATGATGTCAAGTGGTACTCCACGAAGTCTTACGATTTCTTGAATGTAGATTTGAGCTAAGCGTCCGACACGATAAGTTTCACAAATAGGAATGAAGTGAGCGACTTTAGTCAAACGATCAATGATTACCCAAATACTGTCGTAACCTTTTGATGAACGTGGAAGTTTGGTTATAAAGTCCATCGCAATGCCTTCCCATTTCCACAACGGGATCTCAGGTTGAGTTAACAAACATGAGGGCTTTTGATGTTCGGCTTTAACCTTCAAACAAGTTAGACATTTTTGAACGAATAAGAATATATCCTTTTTCATGCCTGACCACCAATAGGAATGCTTCAAATTATGATACATTTTATCGGCATCAGGATGAATTGAGTATCGAGTATTATGAGCTTCTTTCATCACAAGATTACGAAGATCATCGATTGATGGTATCCAAAGACGATCGTTGAAATAATGAAGACCGTTTGGTTTGATGATTAATTGCTTTTCAATGCCACAACCCAATTCACTAGCCAAGTTTCCACCGTTGATTATCTTCTGTTGCGCAATACCGATTAACGAATGAAGATCCGAAAGAACACGAATACTGTAGACTTTTGAATAAGGTTTACGACTCAAGACATTGACAACAACGTTATCCTTTCCAGGATGATATTTAATCTCACAGTCGTAATCATTAAGTAATTCAATCCATCTACGTTGCCTCATGTTTAGATCCTTTTGATTGAATAGATGCTGAAGACTATGGTGATCCGTGTAAACAATACACTTCGTACCAAAGAGATAATGTCTCCACAACTTTAGAGCAAAGATCACCGCTCCAAGTTCGAGATCATGAACGATATAATTGACTTCGTGCTTCTTCAATTGTCTCGATGCATAAGCTATAACTTTTCCTCGTTGCATTAACACACAACCAAGACCATTTCCCGATGCATCACAATATACCACGAAATCTTCGGTTCCATCAGGAAGACTAAGAACAGGAGCTTTACAAATTTTGTCTTTAAGAATGTGAAATGCTGATTCTTGATCATCTCCCCAAACAAACTTCTCAGTTTTATGAGTAAGCTTCGTCAAAGGAATAGCGATCTTTGAGAAGTTTTCGATGAAACGACGATAATAGCCTGCCAACCCAAGAAAAGATTGAATCTCAGAAGGATTAGTTGGAATAGGCCAGTTACGAACGGCCTCGATCTTAGTGGGACCAACGTGTATTCCCTTCTCATCAACTACATGACCCACAAATTTAACTTCCTTGAGCCAAAATTCGCACTTCGAGAATTTAGCATAAAGCTTTTCTTTCTTGAGGAGTTCTAGAGCAAGTCGCAAATGAGTTTCATACTCGGCTTTGGATTTTGAATAAATGAGAATATCATCGATAAAGACTATGACGAATTTGTCGAGGTATGGTTTACAAACGCGATTCATTAGATCCATGAAAACAGCAGGTGCGTTTGTGAGTCCAAATGGCATAACCATAAACTCGAAATGACCATAGCGAGTTCGGAAGGCAGTTTTAGGAATGTCTTCTTCGGCTACTCTAAGTTGATGATAGCCCGAACGAAGGTCTATCTTAAAGAAACAAGTAGCACCTTGCAATTGATCAAACAAGTCGTCGATTCGAGGTAAAGGATAACGATTCTTGATGGTAAGTTTGTTAAGTTCACGGTAATCGATGCACATCCGAAACGAACCATCTTTCTTCTTTACAAATAAAATAGGAGCACCCCAAGGAGAAGAACTAGGGCGATAAAACCCTTGTCGGTTAGTTCTTGCAATTGGCTTGAAAGCTCTTGCATTTCCGAAGGAGCGAGACGATAAGGAGCTTTGGCAATAGGAGTTGCATTAGGAATGAGATCAATACGGAATTCCACGTGTCGTACAGGAGGTAATCCAGATACGTCTTCGGGAAAGACTTCAGGGAAATACCGAATGATGGGAATATCTTCAAGTTTGAGCGCTTCTTTCCTTGTATCAATGATGTGAGCTAGCAACGCAGGATAACATGGAAGATCCTTCTTATACTTACACAAGTAGCTATAAGCTTGCATACAGGACATGAGTTTAAGTCCCTTTGATTTTGTTTCACCACAAACCGTACAAATACTACCATCAGCACACGGAATACGAATAGATTTATCAAAGCAAATGATCTCGGCATGATGTTGGGATAACCAATCCATCCCTACGATAACGTCGAAACTACCCAAATTCATAGGCACTAAATCTATATCGAAATCACGATTCCCTAGACTTAAGGTACAATCATTCAAAATAGAACTTAGTTTAAGAACCTTGCCATTGGCTACTTCGACACTAAGGGGATCATGCAACTTATTTCTTTTCAAAGAAAGCAAAGGTTTAAATTGGGTAGAGATAAAGCTACGATCGGCACCCGAATCAAATAAAATGGAAGCATAAATACCATTGATGAGAAACGTACCATTAACAACTTCGTTGTTGGCTTGAGCTTGTTGAGCATTAATGACAAAAGCTCGTCCACGACCAGCGGGTTGTTGTTGAATTGGTTGAACAAGTGGTGGCTGATTTTGCTGAGCGGGTGGAGGGTTTCATTGACGATAAGGGAAATCACGAATGAAATGATTAGGATCGCCGCAACCAAAACACCCAAATCTCGGCATATGAGCTTGGATAGGAACAGGAGGAGGAGCAAAGGTATTGATTGTCATGGGCACAACTACATTTTGCCCAACACTACAATACTGAGCAAAATGACCAAACTTGTTGCACTTGGTTCACACTCTACAAGGTTTTCCTGCAGGATGATGATAGTTGCAACGGTTGCAAAGAGGGAAATTTCCGGTATAGGGTTTAGTATTTCCAGGAGCTTGATGAGTAGGGTCAGTGATTACAGTTTGTTTGGTGGGTTCAACAACAGCGAAGGGTTTAGATTTATCCCCCTTCTTCTTCTTTCTAGATGACTTATCAGATTTCTTCGGTTCACTATCCTCCTTTCTCTTACCTTTACTAGAACGAACCAAAGTACCATCCTTAACATGATCATCGTTAATAGTAGCGGCTAGACGCACGGCTTCCTCTACCGTTGTCGGTCTACTACTACGAACACTGTCTCGAATAGTTGCTGGAAGACCACTTACATACTTATCGATTGCCATGGATATGGGAGTCACAAGACGAGGTACCAATAAGCTTAGTTCATGGAAACGCGTAGTGTACTCCGCGTTGTTTCCTCCAATTTGTTTCAAATTCCAGAATTCCTCATCCAACTTCTTAAGTTCGCTTTGCGGACAAAATTCTTCGGTCATAATCTGTCTGAATAAGGCCCAATCCATTTCATGAGCTACCTCCATGCCACGAGTCATTTTCTCTTGGTTCCACCAAGTAAGAGCACGACCACTAAAGACACTAGCAGCGTATTTCACATGGAGATGAACAGGGGTTTCAGCTATTGAGAAAATGCTTTCAATCTTTTCAAACCATTGCAGCAAAGCAGTTGCACCATCGTTACCTACAAACTTAGGAGGATTGCAAGTAGTGAAGTTCTTAAGCGATGCTCCACCATGATTGCCAACGGGAGCTTGTGCAGGAGTTTGAGTAGCTTGAAACTGTTGGATGGCTAGCAGAATCGCATTAGCCATTTGGCGAGAAACCATGGCTGCGAGACGGCGTTGGTTGTTGCGTTGACGGTTGACAGCGTTGTTCAACATGCTAAAAATAAGAATGAATAAAGATTAGACTTTAACGACTAACGATAATTGACTGGGCGTACGCTTAACAATGATCAACGAATGATTTAACGAATGATTAACAGGTAATTAACGAATTAGTAATGAATAATTAACGGATGATTAACGAATGATTATTGATTCACGTATGATTAAAGTATCCGTATCACTCACGTATAATGTTTAAAGAAATCATAAAATAATGAATAAATACGTATAAATACGAATAAAATTGATTTTTGAGGGTTACGGTTGAATCCGTAGAAATCCTCGACATATCAAGAATGCCAACTCCAAAGAATCATATCGTGACCTAGGAGAGGATGACTCTCGTTCAAATTTCCCAGTTTGGTATACGTAATTGTAACGAGATACCGCTCTTGACAGAAATTGAACTACCGATCTTCCAAACCTTACAGCCTTATAACATGAACTTTTAGAATTTTAATTCAAGACGAGAACGGTAAAACATTTCATTATTAAAGATTTTGTTTAAATGTCGCGCTTTGGCCTAGGAGAGGAGTGTTCGTCGAGAGTTTACGAACCAGTATCGTTAACGCTCTCTCGATTAGTCACATCCAAACCTTACAGTTACTACGCAAACAAGTACTAAATCTTCAATAAGGTTTAGAAATATATATATATATATATAGTATTTATAATTTTTGAAAACGACGAATGAAGAATCTCTCAAAAGAATTTAGTAAGAGGAACACAAAAATTAGTTAAAAACAATATTTTTTTTATGATGCATGAACACACGAGGACGTGTGTGGGGTAGCTTATAGACTAGGTCATTTTCTAACCACCTAATTCCCTATAAACACGAGCTCTGATACCAACTGTAACACCCCGGCTAAAGCGGAATACACCAGAGACATTACAATTGTTCTTAACTCGTGTTCCTCTATTAGGTTATAATAGACACATTTAATGGTTTAAAAGAATGCATTAAAGATGAATAAATGTTTTACAGAAAAGTAACCGAAAAACGACAAAAGACTTAAATTATTTATTAATGTCATTAACTAGGTCCAAGCTCTTATGTTTTCTTCAAGCAAACCTATCCATTTCCTGTATCATGTAAAAAGTAAACGTCAATACAAAAGTATTGGTGAATAAACAAGTTTAAGACACGAGTATAAAGTATTAAAAAGATTACATAATAAATAGTATAAAAGTAATATAAATGAATATGTAAAATGTAGTATATAAGAATGTATAATAAAAGAATATATAAAGATTGTATATTGTAAGCAAGTATAATATGTGTATAATGGCATAACACGCGTTTATATCAAGTCTGATGTATATCATATGTGATCAAAGTCACATAGGGTCCGGTCGAGGGCCTCGACATTCACAGTAACACGTCGGAATGTCTAATAACAGCCAATAGATCTATCACGTTTCCCGTTTAGTATATACATATAATGAATGATTGATTGTTTGAATGTTTGATTTATCGTGTGTGCATCCCATAATGATTGTGTCACTTGATTCATTCCAATGTTTGCCATAATACGAAAATATAGTATCAAATATGAATATAAGTACATATAAACATAAATGACTTTACGAATGAATATAATACAAAAAGTATACATATAAACATGATTATAAGTGAGTATATAAACATGAATATAAGTTTTAATATGAATATAAGTATGAATCTCAATATGAATATAAGTCTGAATATACACATAAATATAAGTATGAATATAAACATAAATATGAATATGAATCACCATATTACTATAAGTATGAATATAGACATAAAATATAAATGTGAACATAAGTATGAATTAAACATAAAAGTATGAATATAAGTATGAATATGAATGTCATAATACAGCCCAAAGATTTATATATAAAAAAGGGCATCGAGTTTACTCACATGATTAAATACGGAGGTAGATACGGATACTAGATTATGAATACGGAATACGTTGAAAGGAACACCAAACTTGCCTTTACAAATCTAGAAATAAGAATAAATATGAATAAGAATATATCATGAAATTAGAGTTTTCTAGATTAGAGTTTGAATAGACAAGATTAATAAAATGATGATGGTAAACTTGAGTAACATAAAAGATAAACATGATTATGGATTATTATGATGAAAAACAATAGAATTGGGAACCTTTACAATCGATTATGGGAGGCTTGAAGTTTTGATTATGGAGCTTTGTGTTGGTTGGATTTTTGACAAGAAGACACCAATTTATAGAGTTTGATATGTGATAAAGAAATGTCAAAATGTAACTCCCCTAATAATTAACTCCAAATTTAATTATTGTAGGTTACAAAAAGAAATGGTTAAAGAGGTGTTTAAAGCCATAAATAAGAAATGTGTAACTCATTTGACCAAACTTGAAGGCTAAGAACAAGGCTAAGAACAAGGAAACATACATACATACATACATACATATATAGTTCCTTGCATGCATGTATTAATTAAACTACTTGTCTTTAACACATTACTAGAATTGCTTGCATTTATATAAGTCCACGTGTATTAAACACATTTTAGTGTACATTAATGTACACATGCAAGATAACACATTAATAATGTTACAAGGTTTAAATAGAATTAAGATAACCCAAATATACATAACTCAAATCGAACTTTTATAAATCGTCAAATGTATACAATTACAAAGTCCGAATTAAAGTTACAAGTCAAGTATCGGGTCGGATTCGGGCACGGTGTTACATCAACTTGCAAACCTTACGGAAAAGGATTTGCTGATTTTGCACAAAAAAAGATTTATGCTATTGAAGGTTGGGTGATATTGGAAGAGATTACCAGAGGATAGTCACCGGATGCATCAATCTTGGAGTCAATACGGATAGTGACCTTTTGCGCGGTGTATAGAAAAAAACACTCAAGGGGGAGTTTGTTGATGTAAATAGTATATGAAAGTTGTTCTATTACATCCGTTTTTAATGTATTCGTCATTACTTAGATTGTAAAAGTATTTTGTATTCCCATGAACATTTATTTTCGTGGGCTTATTAGTGTGTTTGGGTCACTCACGAACTTGCATGTTCGTGAGTCCCATATAACCCGTTAGTAGAAGAACATGTTACTCTATATAAAGAGATAACATGTTTAGGTTTAGGGTTAGACTTTTGGAGAGAACTCTTGGAGTATCGTTGTATTGTGTATTGTGTGATTCGATTATAATACAAATATTCAGAGTTTGATAGTAATATTTAGTGTTCTTATTCTGCTATCGATTTACTTATTGCATTACAATTGATTAACGAGTTTCCGCCTTTAAATCAATAGGATTAACCTTGATGATCGTGAATATTGGGACCTACAAATTCATTAACAGACAATTTAGACAAATTAAAAATATAACATTTCTCATGCAAGCAGTAATGCACATGTTCAACAAACTCTTCCTCAATATCAATAATTTCTACATTATTACAAATTTCAACACAGTTTTCTTCACATAGATCTTCCTGATTCCTTAAACCCTCTAATGTTTGACCTGCTACAAAATTAAAAGCTTTATTTAGAATAGGAACAACAGTAAAATTAACCAAATTATTCACAGAAGAGCAAGTTTCATTCAATTCTACTTTAAAATTCAATGCAGAAACATCATCAAAACAATTTTCAACAGATAAACTACTCTTAAAAGATGTAGATTCAGGCTTAACTGAGTAATTATCATTCAATGGAGGAGGTACTGCATTAAATCCAATACCTGCCTTTGCTTTATGTACAAGCTGATGTTCTATAATCCCATTCAAAGTCTTAGAAGACATATTGAACTTCTCAACATGAATTTTTGCATCTTTAAATTCATTTGTTACTTTTTGAAATCTTTCAAAAAAGTTTTCATGTTTAGTTTCCAAGCTTCTCAGTTTGCCCTTATAAACATCAAAATCATTCATCAAAGAATCAATTTTTTATTTACACACCTTTTTCAGTTTTCCTAAATTCTCTTTGATGAAATTTAATTAAATCAATTTATTTTATCAAGCTCAGATTGTGTTCTCTAGTGTATTTCATAGTATTTAAGCAAGCAAGAGAACGAGTTTTAGAAAGTACCTCATCAGTAAAACTGAACTAATCTTACTCATTAGAGCTGAGACTGATTTGTTCTTCAAATCATCTTCATGAACTTCATCCCATTCCCCAGAGGTGATCAGTGCCTTTCTGTTAGTGCAATATCTGTGATCGTTGTTCTAGATTAATTAAGTCTTTAGTTATAGTTTATTTGAGTCTGTAATGGCGCAATAACATTGTATTGTTAATTGGGCTATTTAGTCTGTTATGGTTGTTAATGGACTTTGCATAGTCCATGAGCCCATTAGTGGCCCAAGCCTGTGAACATGTCTCTGTATAAAGAGACATTGAGTTTAGGTTTAGGGTCAATATTTAATCATTCCAGACAGACTAAGGGGGAGAGTTCTGACAATACTTTATTGTAATTGAGTGATTCAATATATAAAGTATTTGGAATTTGGTAATTCGTATTTTGTTATTTACTGCATTCGTTTATAACCTGTTTGATTTACTGATTACGAGATTCCGCCTCGTGATTAGTTGGTTTAATCATGTAGATCGGACCACTGGGACCTACAATTGGTATCAGAGCAAACGCATTGTTTGCTCTCTATCGAGATTTGGTTCAGGATTAAATATCAGATTTTATTCGATTTTGGGAATTAGGGTTCTTCAGTTTTCTGGCGGCTGTCTTCTTTAAGATTAGGGTTTCTAAATTATTCGGCGGCTGTTATTGGAAATTAGGGTTCTATTAAAAGTTTCATATTCAATTTGTGATTCGTACGGAATTAGCCAATCACAATTAATTTTTCATTTGGACATAGTGATCAAATTGAAATTGGGCTTCATTTTGTTTCAAAACGAAAAGCAGCGGCGATAAGTTTAAAATGACACAGCGATTTGGAAAGCAACTTTGGTGATGTTTTTTGCTTTTCTCTTCTCAGCCGACACAAGTACACAGTCACTCAAAAAGATTAAAAAAGGGGATTGGAATTAATTAAAAAACACAACAACGAAGACAACGGCGACGACATCTTCGTTTCTTCCTCTACATCTTCGTCTCTTTGGGGTGTTCGCCGATTAAATTGGGGGATCTTCGTATCGAGACGATTCATCATCTTCATCTTCGTCTAATTTTCGCAATCATCTTCGTTAGATCTTCGTTATCATCTTCGTTGCAGCAGTGGCGACGAACAAATATCGACGAACATCATCATTCTCGGTACAGTGACGAACATCTTCTTCGTCGCTGATTATCGTCCTCAACGAACAACTTCTTCATCATCATTTTCGTAACCTGAAGTCATCTTCGTCAAGGCGGCGATAAAGAAAAACGAACAACATATTCGTCACTTGTTCGTGGATCTGTTGATGCTGGTGACTGATTTGTGATTAATCTTCGTCACTTGTTCGTAGCTGTTTTGGGAACATCTTCGTATGAATTACTTGTTCCTTTGGTGGTTGATTTAAAACATCTTCGTGGGTGACAATAAGTGTTTGTTCGTGGATGTTATCGGTTTCAAGCTCGTAGTAGTACTTATGTTCGTGACTGATCCCTATTCATCTTCGTCGCAGGTCTAAATTCATGTTCGTTTGGTTTTGATTGATGTTCGGATTTCAATTGATGTTAGTTCGTTATATGTTCGGGACTTCAAGTTTGTGATTGCAGATTGTTTTTCAATCGATTGACTGATCTATAATTGATTTGGGCTCTTTACTTAGGCCTATAATTCACCTTTGGGCCTGCTTTAATTTAAACCGGGCCTTCTACTATTTATTTTGGACTGGATCTTATTATTGGATTTGGACTGATTATTGGACTTATTAATTAAACTTAATAAATTTGACAAAAAGTAAAGAAATGGACATTTTAAAATCCGATAGTCCACCTGAATTAAGTGACAAGTGTCTTTATTACGAATGGGCACACAAATTTGAATCCTACTGTAAATTAAACGATGTTCAAATGTGGTTAAGTATCGAAACAGCATATGTCCCTCCGACAAATAATTCCGCAAGCGGTACAGCTACACTAATTCCAGTTATTTCTCTCTCACCTGCTCAACGAAGAATTTATGACGCTGAAAACAAAGCTTGGGCAAGTCTGAAAATGGCTTTGCCAATTGAAATGGTGCATATATGCGAACGTCATACTACTTCACATGCACTCTGGAAGGCTATCGAATTTCAGTACGCTGGAACTGCTAAACAAAGGAAAAGTAGAGTAAACTTCCTTAAACGACAAGTTTCTACATTCAGAGCCGAAATCAACGAAACACTTGAAGATACAGTCAACAGATACTCTTATCTACTTACACACCTCTCCAGACACGGTGAAGTAGTTAATGAAGATGAGAAAATAGAGCGATTCTTGTATGCTTTGCTTAAGCGGTGGGAGACATATGTAAACTTAGTAAGGGATGAATTTGAAAATGTAGATAGACAAGCTCAAGGAACGTTAACTCTGGCGCGGATCATTGAAAGATTTAGAGAATATGAGTCAATAAGTTTAACTGAAAAAGCAATAACGGATCAAGCACTCATGACATCTATTGAGGAAGTTGATGTGTAAAATCTACTCTTAAATTTAACCTACTAATTCACGCTATTACACACTTCTAGGCAGTGGACCTATGCGTATATAATAAAGTTCAAAGTAAGTAAATGTTCGTTCGCAGGGACTAATTTGTTTTAAATTTCCGAAATAATAATACTGAGTATTTATGGGGGTTTTTATCGTAACAAAAGATTTACTAAAATTGCAAGTGATTATTAAAAAGAAAGTGATTAATTAAAATCGATCGAAAAAGTAATTGATGTAATCAAATAATAAAGATAATACACTTCTTTGACACTTCACTTGTTTTCCATTCAAGTTAACGAAATCGATTTAATATTAAACTTCTAAAATATAGTGAAAGTCCTCTCGAATCTTTTATTAACTTTAATCACCTCTAACTACACCGTTCCTCTCGAATACAGTTATAATTATTAATAATTAAGCAATAAGTACCAAGCCTGTTTTTAGTGATTTAATCTTATAGAGTTTTCTCTCTAATAACCCCTCTAATTATCAAGTCCTTCCGAATCTTAACAATCAGACTTACTCACTTAAATTTAATTACCTAAGTTGTGATTACTAAGTCCTCTCGAATCCTAGTAATTTTAAACCGATTATAGACCGACCGATTATTTCATACAACCTATTTAATCTATCTAGATTCCTCTCGAATACCTAGAATATTGATTAAGCAAATTATATATAAACAACTCTGATAATATACTAAAATTTAAGCAAGTAAGGATCACCGATTAAACACAAAAACATAAATAAATCGATTACAAAAACCAGAAACTTCAAACAAGATCCATGTTCAAACAAGCATAAAACGAATTTAGCTCCTCATAACTAAGTCTGAAAAAGCAAATAAAGTTCTGGAAATCATACTGGAATAATAGTCTAAAAGAGAAAAGAACAAACGAAGAATTCGACAAAACGTGTCGTGATCGCCGATAGCCGAAAAAGTGATCTTCCTAGCCTTGAATCTTGCTTCTAAACGTAATAACCAGCTCCAGAACCTTAGAATAATAATTGTCTTCTTTTCTGGACGATTTGGTCTTGTATTTATAGGCAAAAGCAAAACGGAAAACGTGTTCGATTCAAACTCCAATTCTTCATGTTTATCCTGACAGTGCGCAGCACCCATACATAGGTGCGCAGCACCGCGAAATTTCCCAATCCGTGTCCAAGTCCAAATCAAAATCCTCGGTGCGCAGCACCCCTCTCACTGGTGCGCAGCACCACCTCATTTTTCGTCTTTAGTTCGTCATTTAAGTCCATTTCTCCATCCTTTTCCACTTCCCGATCATGTAAACCTGTAAAATAGATAAAAAACACTTTTCCACACGATTAAATGTAAACACCTATCCTATCCATCATGTTTACTATGAAATGTGACACAATATCGCATATAAATATCTATATAAATATTCGATATCAAATCCCCCAAACTTGCCTTTTTGCTTGCCCTCAAGCAAAAACTGTTTTCAAAGTAATTATCAAAGCCAAAAATAACATAACCAAACACCTCACGATTTTTATGGGAAGTAAAATCACACAAACTCTCAAATAATCTAAAAGGGTGTGTAAAATATATCTGTAGAATCGCTCAATTGCTCAGTCATGGTGAATATTCTATCATAGGCTTGATAATGTATCAATTCTCCACCACTAGACTCTAGGTACAACTAAACGGGGACTTTTATTCGGGTTATAATATACAGGTAAAGGCATGTGAAAATATATAATGGAGTGTAAATGGGTTAAATAAAAATACACAAAAGATTAGATTAAATCCGAACTAAATAAAATCTCTAACGAACTGGATTGCTCAATTTTTCTTCAACTTATATTTTTTCTCCGAAGATACAATTTTCGTATATAATTCACCACTCAAAATACACTATTTCTCTTAAACTATACAACTAATTTTTTTCGCTTTCTGTTTTTCCGATTTTTTTTTGTATTTTTCGGTGGTTTTCTCGGTACCTAACTAAACAAAACTGCAAACAAAACGTTAAAATGTCCGAAAAAAATAAAAAATAAAAATATAAAGAAGAAAAAAGAAAAGAATAAAACAAACTCGGGTTGCCTCCCGAGAAGCGCTAATTTTTCGACCGAGTCGTTAGCTTGACTCGATATGCCTCTTGATTAGGTGTTGAAGGCGTAAAAGCCATCCTCGATCAGCATTCCATTCATCGTCTTCTTCGTGGTATAATTTGACTCGTTGTCCCGAAACGATGAATGAATCTCCTTGTTCTTTCCATAACTCGACATATCCGGAAGCATAAGCTTGTTTGACGGTGTATGGTCCTGTCCACTTCGATCGTAATTTCGGAGCTTTGAATTTGTACTTCGATTGAAATAAAAGTACTCTATCGCCCTCCTTGAATTCTTTACGGTGAATTTTACGGTCGTGGAATTCCTTAGTTATCTCCTTGTAAAGGCGGGAACTTTCGTAAGCCTGTAACCGTAACTCATCCATCTCGTGTAGTTGTAAGAACCGCATATCTCCCGCCAAATCCATGTTGATGTTGCAGTGCTTCAATGCCCAATACGCCATGTGCTCGATTTCGACCGGAAGGTGGCATGCTTTCCCGTAGAGTAGTCGATACGGGGTGGTTCCAATTGGCGTTTTGTACGCCGTCCTGAATGCCCACAGTGCGTCCTCCAGCTTCTTCGACCAAATGTTTGGATTGTTGTTGACCGTCTTTTCTAAAATCCGCTTGATTGCTCGGTTTGTATTTTCCACTTGTCCGCTCGTCTGAGGATGATACGAAGTGGCAAATCGGTGATTGACTCCATACCTCTTCGAGACTTTTGCTAGCTGAGCATTTGCGAAGTGGCTTCCTCGATTGCTGATTAAAGCCTTTGGTACTCCAAACCTGCAAAATAGATTTTTAAGAAAATCAACAACCACGTTAGCGTTGTTAGTCGGTAATGCCTTAGCTTCAACCCATTTAGAAACATAATCTACAGCAACTAGAATGTAAATATTTCTGTTTGAGGGCTTGAAAGGTCCCATGAAGTCGATTCCCCATATGTCGAAGACTTCACAAACTTGGATCCCTTGTTGTGGCATTTCGTCCCGCTTCGTGATATTCCCCTGGCGTTGGCAAGCGTCACAAGTGCTCACGAGTGTATAGGCCTCCTTGAAAATTGTTGGCCAATAGAAACCTGCATCAAAAACCTTTTTACCAGTAACCGTCGGTTCGTAATGTCCTCCGGTGGGTCCATGATGGCATTCCTCCAAAATCTTCCGAGTTTCTCCTCCGTATACACATCTGCGCACCATTCCATCAGCACATCTACGAAATAAGTATGGTGCGTCCCAGTAGTAGTACTTAGCATCCGAGATCAATTTCTGCTTCTGTTGATAGGTCAGGCTCTTGTTGACAATTTTTCCCGCTAGAAAATTCGCAATATCCGCGAACCATGGAGCGTCGCCGTCTGTGTTACTGACACTGGCTAGCATCTCCCCCGTAAATGTGTCATCTATTTCCTCTTCCTTCAACTCCCCCAAACTTGGGTTCTCCAATCGGCTCAAATGGTCTGCAGCTACATTTTCAGCCCCTTTCTTGTCCTTGATCTCGATGTCAAATTCCTGCAACAATAAAAGCCAACGAATAAATCTAGGTTTAGAATCTAATTTAGAAAATAAGAACTTTAAAGCAGAATGATCCGTGAAAACAATTGTTTTGCTCATCACTAAATATGAGCGGAATTTTTCAAAAGCAAATACGACAGCCAAAAGTTCCTTTTCCGTAGTGGTATAATTCTGTTGGGCTTCGTTCAGTGTTTTGCTAGCGAAGTAGATAGGTCGAAAATGTTTATCGATCCGTTGCCCCAAAACAGCTCCCACAGCGAAATTACTGGTGTCACACATCAGTTCGAAGGGTTTAGACCAATCTGGTGCTACCAAGATGGGTGTATTGGTGATCCGTTCCTTTAGTAGCTCAAAGGCTTGTAAACAGTCATCCGAGAAATTAAAAGCTACCTCCTTCTCTAAGAGTTTCGTCATAGGACGAGTAATCTTCGAGAAATCCTTGATAAATCTTCGGTAGAATCCCGCATGTCCCAAAAAGCTCCGAATTTCCTTCTCGTTCGTTGGTGGTGGTAGTTTGGCGATGACCTCGATATTTGCTTTGTCTACCTCTATCCCAACTTTTGAGATTTTGTGTCCCAATACGATTCCCTCTCGAACCATGAAGTGGCATTTCTCCCAGTTGAGGACCAAATGTGCTTCCTCGCATCTTCCCAACATCTGATCTAAATTCTTCAAGCAATCATCGAATGAATCTCCAAAAACTGAAAAGTCATCCATGAATACCTCCATTGTCTTCTCCACCATATCCAGAAAAATGGCTAGCATACACCGCTGAAAAGTGGCGGGTGCGTTGCATAGACCAAATGGCATCCTCCGATATGCGTAGGTTCTAAACGGGCATGTGAATGTGGTCTTTTCCTGATCTACGGGATCGATGGGAATTTGAAAATACCCCGAGAATCCATCCAGGAAGCAGTATAACTCATTTCCTGCCAGCCTCTCGATCATCTGGTCCATGAACGGTAGTGGAAAATGGTCCTTCCTGGTGGCTTCATTCAGCTTGCGGTAGTCGATGCAAACTCTCCATCCTGTGACTGTCCTTGTTGGCACGAGCTCGTTTTTATCGTTCATCACCACGGTCATACCTCCCTTTTTCGGCACACAATGAATGGGGCTTACCCATGGACTGTCTGAAATAGGGTAGAAAATTCCTGCATCCAACAACTTAACAACTTTCTTTTTAACGACATCCGCCATATTCGGATTTAGCCGCCGTTGTTTTTGAACGGGTTTTACATTATCAATAAAATTTATTTTATGTTTGCAAAAATCGGGGCTAATTCTGGGTATGTCAGATATACGCCAAGCAAAGGCCTTTTTATGACCTTTAAGGACTGTCAATAATCGAGCTTTTTCGTCACCCGAAAGTGATGACGAAATAACAACTGGTAATAAATTTGTACCTTCAAGGAAAGCATATTCTAAATGTACCGGTAGTTGTTTTAGCTCCAAGTCGGTTGGTGGTGATTCAATTGAAGATTCGATCCTCATGCTTTGGTCCAACTTAAGTTCCTCCTTAACTTCAACCTCCACTTCCTCGATCTTCTCGTCTTTCTGTTCCTCCTCCAAGCTAGTTTCTATCTCGAGAATTTACTGCCAATCTAAATCATCAAACACATCAATCCGAAAACAGGTTTCATCAGTAGAATAAGAA
>CAJVGC010000590.1:67172476-67328292 GCA_910822075.1 Senecio squalidus | reverse complement strand
CATTTCATCCTCCCGTTCCCACGTAAATTCAGCTCCAATCTTAGAGTTTCATCGGACCTTCACATTAGGGATTCTACTCCGCCGCAGGCGCTTAACCGCCTCGGTCGACGATTTATACCGGTCCTCTATCACGTGAAGCGACTTATCTAAGCGTAGTTTCTCTAAAGGTCAATTAACGACTCGTCAGCACGACACTTCTTGAGATGCGCTACATGAACTATGTCGTGCACACCGCGCAACTCAGGTGACAACTCAAGTCGGCATGCCACTGGGCCAACATGTGACCGAGCTCTAAAAGGGCCCGTAAATGTGGACTTAACTTGTTGTGCTTCTCGAAACAAAACACATCCTTCCACGGAGAAACTTTCAATAACACCACGTTGCCGACCTTGAACTCCAAGGTTTCCGACACAAATCCGCGTAATTCTCCTGACGATTTCTAGCGGCAAGAAGACAATCCTTATATTCTAAAGATCCTATCGGTAGTCTCCTGGATCCACTCCGGACTTTACACACTATTAGCAATCGGCTATAATCAATCTCAGTCCAACAGGATGGAGACCTACCCCTATGACAATAAAATCCCAAACAGCGCGCAATAAACTCTGGAGCGGTAACTAATGAAAACTCGACCAACGGTAAATGTCTATCCCAAATCCCGCCAAAATCTAAAACACACGCGCGTAGCATATCTTCCAACGTCTGAATCGTGCGCTCACTCTGATCATCGGTATGAGGGTGATAAGCCGTGCTCATATCTAATCGGGTGCCTAAAGCTCGTTGTAGCGTCTGCCAGAACCTCGAAGTAAAACGCGCGTCGCGATCAGAAATAACAGACATAGGAATTCCATGCCTGGCCACGATCTCATCAATATATAACCTAGATAACTTCTCTATTCGGTAATCTTCTCGAATAGGCAGAAAATGTGCTGACTTAGTCAGCCGATCCATGATAATCCGCATGATACTATCCTCGGTGAGAGCCTCTTGTTAAGTCTGAATGATATGATCCTTCAAGCTCGACTGAATCGAAATCATCATGGGGCGTACTCTCACCGGCTTAACCGACTCCGTGCGACTTAACGCATCGGCTACTACACTTTCCTTACTCGAATGGTAGAAATCATAATAGTTAAGCAACTCAACCCATGCTCATAATAACTTCGAATCTACCTAAGGCGATCGGGATCAAGTCGATAAGAAAAGAATGGTCATCGGAACTAACGCAATAGGCAGAAAGTACTTCGGTAGCAGGCAAGGCTCACCAACGGCTAAAACTATTTCGAAGGAAAACGCTAAGGGTGTAGACGTACAAGGAATCATAGTCCTAAACGCATCAGATATGAAATTCTTCGAATGACGGACTAAAATCGAGAATCAATAGAATTGAGAATTGTTGACTCAAAAATAAAATGTTAACAATAGCAATTACGTTCCGTTCTTGCATAATTTATTCTAAACTAGGCGTAGTTGGCCAAATTACGCGTAGTTCGTAATGAACCATGCATTTACGGAATTAATCAACTAAAGTTTAAAAGTTCACAAAATATGATAGAGTCTAGTTTATAGTTTGGTATAGTACCAATGATTACTAAATCGGAGCGAAGTGGCGGATTCAAACGAATCTCTCGGAATCGCACTCGTAGGACAACCTCGTCTCGTCGACCTCTTTGCAGATAGGAGCTTTCTTCGGTTCCAATGCAAAAGACGTAAAAAGAAGACGAAAATAAAGGAAGAGGAAAGAATGGCGTGCAATGTAAGGAAAAATAAGGTCAAATATCAGAATCGAATAGAATATATACAAGCTGACCTTAACTAAGAAAAGTACCTATACTGGCTGAAGCTAACTTGGGGCATCTGTCCTTATGATGATCCGGAGAACCACATTCGTAACACTTGCCCTTAAAGGCCTTGCAGAACTTATCTGTGTGTCCTAGCTTCTTACAAATACTGCACTCCCAGCAAGCCACATCTTTGGTGTGGTATTTACTGCACCGATCACACTGCGGGTATTTACTCTGGGTACCAATCACGATTGCTTTCCTCGAGGATCCAATATAGATAAAGTTCCAGCACCCGCTATAACCAACTCGGGACACTTGTTCTTAAGATGCTCGGGAACACTCATAACAATTGCCCTTTGGGATCTTACAAAACCTCTCGGTATGCCCTAATTTCTTACACCGTCCGCACACCCAACATTTTATCCCCTTAGCGTGGGGGTTACCACATCGATCACACTTTGGAGGCCTACTCTGGGTATCCGGAGTCACTGCCTGACGAGCATCTTGTCTACTACGCTTCCTCCGTTTATCACCATGACGGGAGCTACCACTCCGTTTTCTTCCGGAGTTTAGCTTAACTACAACTGGCGGTACTCACCATCATGGACCGCGTTATGGATCAACATGGTCACCATCTCCACAACGCTCTGGAAAGTGCTCGGGTTGGAGGAAACATCACCACCAAGTACACCAACCTCGGGTCCACCAGACCCGGTATCCATATCCTCAGGACCATCGTGTCCCGTTTCTCCACCGGTACCATCAACCTCATGACCTTTACCTTTAATCCTCAGCTCGAAACCATCCTGATCCGAACCATCAGACCCCGTACCAGTTTTCCGTACCGATACTATCCTTAATCTGAGCAATCATGGTAGGCATCATGGCTTTCAATTGCTCGGCTATGAGCTGATTGACGTCCGTCGTCATATCCACTTCCTCATCACTGACTTCCACACTCGAAGTCGCGTTACTAGCTCTCGCGCTCAGACGACCGTGTCTCGCTGACCATCTCGTTGTTGTCGTCTTTGGGGGCATCGTTCTAAAAGAGACGAAAGAAAAATTCGATCAGCAATGTGTGCAACACGAAAACAAGGCCAAACGCCAAAATAACAAACGCGAAAATAAACACGTATGAAAAATAGTGCACACATTGCAATCAGAGAAAAGAAAAAAAAATCGATTTAAAAAGCCTATGGTCATAGTCCAAGTGATTTACTCAGTTTAAATCACCCGGTTCGCTATAACCTTTGGCTCTGATACCAACTTCTGTCACACCCCGCTAATAGCGGAAACACGGAATGTTCCAGTTATAATATCAAGAGTAAAGATTACAAATAAACAAAACATCAAATTAAATAGATCATGCCAAATGTTACAAATACATCATAAAGTCAAAGGCGATAAGATGCCAAGTACAAATACAATTTCAAAAGAAATAAACAAACGGATCGTCATGGAAATTACAATAAAGAGTTCAAATTCAAATTTCCCAAAAGCAAGCGATCCGAAAATAAACTATGGCATGATCAATGGAAATCCTCAATTTCCTGCAAAGCGTTAAAACGACATCAACAACATGTTGGTGAATTATTCGCAAATTTAAGTAAAATGTGACCCATAGGCAAGTTTTAGTAAACAATGTAAGTTTAAAAATCATATATCTTGTATTCATCCAATTGGTGAAAGGTACTATGCCTAAGTAGTCATACATCTCGATCCTGAACCAATCAGTTTAATCCCCTATCCTAAGGTGTGTCAAACCAAAGGCAATCAGTTTAATCATACAGTTTAATATTAAGGTCATAACATTCGCTCGTAGTATCAGCCTACAGAGGAATGTGGGTTAGGTACATAACCCAATACAGATCTATACATATGAACCACGGGCAAAAGCTTAACGAGTGTATTAGAGGGGAGCCACCATGGCTTAGACACTTAAAACTAAGGCAGACCAAATTCACTGGGTAAACAAGATATTTAATAACATTATCGCATAAATGCAAACATTTTAAAGTACGCTTTACAGCCCAAAAGTATTTAAGACGAGGGCTACGAATAACTCACAAAACAATCTTCAGCAAATCTCGGGTAATTACAATCACGGGATTTCAAACCCCCCGTCTAAGTGTCCTAAAACAGTAAATAATATAGTCTCAGTATCTCTATAAGTATAGTTCGGTTTAGCCTTGTCGGTTAAAGATTAAGTTTAATAATATATTCCAACATTTATTTAGTTTACACGAGATGACGTATTTAGGAGACGATGTTCCGCGCCAGAAATGGGTCGATCGGCAAAGTATCGATCTTTCACGTCAACAGCGACCGTTGGAAGCAAATGATAACTCCGAGTCGAAAGGATTATTAATACAAATGTTCATTATGTCGACCAAAATTAAGATGTTGACTTATAAAAGTCAAAGGTCAATTATGTTGACTTATTAAAGTCAAAATCAATTTAAAAGTCCAATTGACACTCTGAATAATTTAAAGTCTTAACTTTTCAAAATACAAGGGTAATATACTTTCAAAATCATTTTAACAAGAGTTTGTCGTAAAAATGCCATTTGATGATTTTAGATTACGAACGCGTTATGAAACAAAGGTTTATTTGTTAAAAGAGGTTAAAACATCCGTTTTAAGTAAAATTATGACTTTTATACATATATTGGCGTCTTTGAGTCCAAAGACGATGTTATTGTGTAATATATTACTTTTATGCACAAGTTTACTCATATAAGTGCTTTATAGTCGTAAAACACGTGAAATGAATTTCGTCAGCGCTTCCGCATCGTAGATTATTAGTCCAAATTCCGTACACTTTCCCGCTTGTCAAAATTTGTATTTTCAAGAGCAATTAAGTCTTTCTCATAATATATAATATGATATAAGTTAAATACGTTACTTATGGTTAAATTCACATTTTAACGTACTTTAGTCCAAAGTTGTCCAAATTCTGATATTATAACAAGTGTTGGTCTGATATTTATTCCTAACCATTTTTCAAGGCTAAAACCGAACATATGAAAAATGAGAAATTTGGAAGAAAGTCAATTCTTACCGATAACAACCGCAATTTAGCAAGCTAAGAACCCGAGACAAAATCCTTTGATGGTGTGGTGATGAGATTTCTAACTCCAAAACACAATACACCCTCCATTAATACAGGTTCTTAAGATAGGGAGCTTACGGTTACGAAAATCAGCGAAACAAAACGAAAACGGGCAATCTGTCCCCAGAATGCGGCGCATCATGGAGGATTGCGGCGCATTCCTGGGCAGATTCCCACCGAAAATGTTTTTCGTGTTTAGTAAATCGTCTTTTGATGGTAGATTTGGACATGCAAGTTATAATATGTTCAAAAACACTTTCAAATAACCATTTTGTAAAGCTTTTACCATCATTTAATCAAGATCCATACACATTTTTGTAAAAACTTGATTTTCATAGATTATTACCCATCAAACTTTGTTAAAACTCATTTTCTTTAGTTAGATCATACATGCATTGAATAAAACTTATAAAATACAGAAAGTTTAAGTTATTATACCCCAAAGAAAGTGAAGATGTGAAGATCAAGCTAGATGTGATGAAGATCCTTGATGTGAGACGGTGATTTCAACCCGAAAACGTTATAACCCAAGTAACCCTCCAAATGGATGCTCAAACCTTGCTCTCCTTTATGAAATTAGTCATTTTTAGTGATGAAAATCGTGGGTTATACTCTGGATTTACAGCCATAAGAAGAAAAGGGGAAGAAATGTGTGTATGTTTGTGTGTGTTTGCTTCAAAGAAAAAGAGAGAGAATGAGCTAGGTGTGTTTGGAATTATGAAATGAAAATGTGACTCAATCAAGGGGTGTTAGCAACAAGTTCTGGACCCAAAAAGGGCTTAGGACAAGTACAAACCCGGAATTGATAGTTTAGGCCCGTTTAGGAAAAATGGAAAAAGTTAGAAAATCACCAAGTGCTGATCTGCACCCTAATGCGGCGCATCAGGGGAGATGGCGGCGCATTCGGCCTCCAAACAGCAAATTTCGATTTTCGATATAAGTTATGGTTATGCACGTTCGTTTGTTTAGGGTTCCCGATTGTTTTACATATGAACTTACGAAAGTTCATTATATGATTTTATTGGTATTAGGATCCATTAAATGATAACTTTTAAGTTTTGGATTCGAGACACGCACGATTTCGGTAAAAGATAAAACAAGCGCAAAAGCACGATATCTCAAGTATAAAGGATCCGTTAATCGACAAATTTGGCATAAACCTTCTAACTTATAATTATGAGAATACTAACTAATTGGCACTTAGATAAAATAAAATTATTACGTCTCAGGGGACGACTCAGCAAATACAGAAAACCCGATACTCAATAACAGTAAATCGTGAGCAAAAAAAAGCTACAAGGGTCAAATCAACTGCGAATAAAATTTAAATAATAACGGTAACATAAGTACTTCAAATTGATGGGACGTCACAGCCTCCCCCAGTTAAAAGAATTTCGTCCTCGAAATTACTAATGAGCATCGCTAAAAGAAAATAGATGGGGATATTTCCGCTGCATTTCATCCTCCCGTTCCCACGTAAATTCAGCTCCAATCTTAGAGTTTCATCGGACCTTCACATTAGGGATTCTACTCCGCCGCAGGCGCTTAACCGCTCGGTCGACGATTTATACCGGCTCCTCTATCACGTGAAGCGACTTATCTAAGCGTAGTTTCTCTAAAGGGTCAATTAACGACTCGTCAGCACGACACTTCTTGAGATGCGCTACATGAACTATGTCGTGCACACCGCGCAACTCAGGTGACAACTCAAGTCGGCATGCCACTGGGCCAACATGTGACCGAGCTCTAAAAGGGCCCGTAAATGTGGACTTAACTTGTTGTGCTTCTCGAAACAAAACACATCCTTCCACGGAGAAACTTTCAATAACACCACGTTGCCGACCTTGAACTCCAAGGGTTTCCGACACAAATCCGCGTAATTCTCCTGACGATTTCTAGCGGCAAGAAGACAATCCTTATATTCTAAAGATCCTATCGGTAGTCTCCTGGATCCACTCCGGACTTTACACACTATTAGCAATCTGCTATAAACAATCTCAGCCCAACGAGATGGAGACCTACCCCTATGACAATAAAAATCCCAAACAGCGCGCAATAAACTCTGGAGCGGTAACTATCATTGTATGAAAACTCGACCAACGGTAAATGTCTATCCCAAATCCCGCCAAAATCTAAAACACACGCGCGTAGCATATCTTCCAACGTCTGAATCGTGCGCTCACTCTGATCATCGGTATGAGGGTGATAAGCCGTGCTCATATCTAATCGGGTGCCTAAAGCTCGTTGTAGCGTCTGCCAGAACCTCGAAGTAAAACGCGCGTCGCGATCAGAAATAACAGACATAGGAATTCCATGCCTGGCCACGATCTCATCAATATATAACCTAGATAACTTCTCTATTCGGTAATCTTCTCGAATAGGCAGAAAATGTGCTGACTTAGTCAGCCGATCCATGATAATCCGCATGATACTATCCTCGGTGAGAGCCTCTTGTTAAGTCTGAATGATATGATCCTTCAAGCTCGACTGAATCGAAATCATCATGGGGCGTACTCTCACCGGCTTAACCGACTCCGTGCGACTTAACGCATCGGCTACTACACTTTCCTTACTCGAATGGTAGGGAATCTCAAAATCATAATCGTTAAGCAACTCAACCCATGCTCATAATAACTTCGAATCTACCTAAGGCGATCGGGATCAAGTCGATAAGAAAAGAATGGTCATCGGAACTAACGCAATAGGCAGAAAGTACTTCGGTAGCAGGCAAGGCTCACCAACGGCTAAAACTATTTCGAAGGAAGACGCTAAGGGTGTAGACGTACAAGGAATCATAGTCCTAAACGCATCAGATATGAAATTCTTCGAATGACGGACTAAAATCGAGAATCAATAGAATTGAGAATTGTTGACTCAAAAATAAAATGTTAACAATAGCAATTACGTTCCGTTCTTGCATAATTTATTCTAAACTAGGCGTAGTTGGCCAAATTACGCGTAGTTCGTAATGAACCATGCATTTACGGAATTAATCAACTAAAGTTTAAAAGTTCACAAAATATGATAGAGTCTAGTTTATAGTTTGGTATAGTACCAATGATTACTAAATCGGAGCGAAGTGGCGGATTCAAATATGGAGTCGAATCTCTCGGAATCGCACTCGTAGGACAACCTCGTCTCGTCGACCTCTTTGCAGATAGGAGCTTTCTTCGGTTCCAACGCAAAAGACGTAAAAAGAAGACGAAAATAAAGGAAGAGGAAAGAATGGCGTGCAATGTAAGGAAAAATAAGGTCAAATATCAGAATCGAATAGAATATATACAAGCTGACCTTAACTAAGAAAAGTACCTATACTGGCTGAAGCTAACTTGGGGCATCTGTCCTTATGATGATCCGGAGAACCACATTCGTAACACTTGCCCTTAAAGGCCTTGCAGAACTTATCTGTGTGTCCTAGCTTCTTACAAATACTGCACTCCCAGCAAGCCACATCTTTGGTGTGGTATTTACTGCACCGATCACACTGCGGGTATTTACTCTGGGTACCAATCACGATTGCTTTGCCTCGAGGATCCAATATAGATAAAGTTCCAGCACCCGCTATAACCAACTCGGGACACTTGTTCTTAAGATGCTCGGGAGATCCACACTCATAACAATTGCCCTTTGGGATCTTACAAAACCTCTCGGTATGCCCTAATTTCTTACATCGTCCGCACACCCAACATTTTATCCCCTTAGCGTGGGGGTTACCACATCGATCACACTCTGGAGGCCTACTCTGGGTATCCGGAGTCACTGCCTGACGAGCATCTTGTCTACTACGCTTCCTCCGTTTATCACCATGACGGGAGCTACCACTCCGTTTTCTTCCGGAGTTTAGCTTAACTACAACTGGCGGTACTCCACCATCATGGACCGTGTTATGGATCAACATGGTCACCATCTCCACAGCGCTCTGGAAAGTGCTCGGGTTGGAGGAAACATCACCACCAAGTACACCAACCTCGGGTCCACCAGACCCGGTATCCATATCCTCAGGACCATCGTGTCCCGTTTCTCCACCGGTACCATCAACCTCATGACCTTTACCTTTAATCCTCAGCTCGAAACCATCCTGATCCGAACCATCAGACCCCGTACCAGTTTCCGTACCGATACTATCCTTAATCTGAGCAATCATGGTAGGCATCATGGCTTTCAATTGCTCGGCTATGAGCTGATTGACGTCCGTCGTCATATCCACTTCCTCATCACTGACTTCCACACTCGAAGTCGCGTTACTAGCTCTCACGCTCAGACGACCGTGTCTCGCTGACCATCTCGTTGTTGTCGTCTTTGGGGGCATCGTTCTAAAAGAGACGAAAGAAAAATTCGATCAGCAATGTGTGCAACACGAAAACAAGGCCAAACGCCAAAATAACAAACGCGAAAATAAACACGTATGAAAAATAGTGCACACATTGCAATCAGAGAAAAGAAAAAAAAATCGATTTAAAAAGCCTATGGTCATAGTCCAAGTGATTTACTCAGTTTAAATCACCCGGTTCGCTATAACCTTTGGCTCTGATACCAACTTCTGTCACACCCCGCTAATAGCGGAAACACGGAATGTTCCAGTTATAATATCAAGAGTAAAGATTACAACAATATAACCGATAAACAAAACATCAAATTAAATAGATCATGGCAAATGTTACAAATACATCATAAAGTCAAAGGCGATAAGACGCCAAGTACAAATACAATTTCAAAAGAAATAAACAAACGGATCGTCATGGAAATTACAATAAAGAGTTCAAATTCAAATATTCCAAAAGCAAGCGATCCGAAAATAAACTATGGCATGATCAATGGAAATCCTCAATTTCCTGCAAAGCGTTAAAACGACATCAACAACATGTTGGTGAATTATTCGCAAATTTAAGTAAAAGGTGACCCATAGGCAAGTTTTAGTAAACAATGTAAGTTTAAAAATCATATATCTTGTATTCATCCAATTGGTGAAAGGTACTATGCCTAAGTAGTCATACATCTCGATCCTGAACCAATCAGTTTAATCCCCTATCCTAAGGTGTGCCAAACCAAAGGCAATCAGTTTAATCATACAGTTTAATATTAAGGTCATAACATCCGCTCGTAGTATCAGCCTACAGAGGAATGTGGGTTAGGTACATAACCCAATACAGATCTATACATATGAACCACGGGCAAAATCTTAACGAGTGTATTAGAGGGGAGCCACCATGGCTTAGACACTTAAAACTAAGGCAGACCAAATTCACTGGGTAAACAAGATATTTAATAACATTATCGCATAAATGCAAACATTTTAAAGTACGCTTTACAGCCCAAAAGTATTTAAGACGAGGGCTACGAATAACTCACAAAACAATCTTCAGCAAATCTCGGGTAATTACAATCACGGGATTTCAAACCCCCCGTCTAAGTGCCCTAAAACAGTAAATAATATAGTCTCAGTATCTCTATAAGTATAGTTCGGTTTAGCCTTGTCGGTTAAAGATTAAGTTTAATAATATATTCCAACATTTATTTAGTTTACACGAGATGACGTATTTAGGAGACGATGTTCCGCGCCAGAAATGGGCCGATCGGCAAAGTATCGATCTTTCACGTCAACAGCGACCGTTGGAAGCAAATGATAACTCTGAGTCGAAAGGATTATTAATACAAATGTTCATTATGTCGACCAAAATTAAGATGTTGACTTATAAAAGTCAAAGGTCAATTATGTTGACTTATTAAAGTCAAAATCAATTTAAAAGTCCAATTGACACTTTGAATAATTTAAAGTATTAACTTTTCAAAATACAAGGGTAATATACTTTCAAAATCATTTTACCAAGAGTTTGTCGTAAAAATGTCATTTGATGATTTTAGATTACGAACGCGTTATGAAACAAAGGTTTATTTGTTAAAAGAGGTTAAAACATCCGTTTTAAGTAAAATTATGACTTTTATACATATATTGGCGTCTTTGAGTCCAAAGACGATGTTATTGTGTAATATATATCTTTTATGCACAAGTTTACTCATATAAGTGCTTTATAGTCGTAAAAGACGTGAAATGAATTTCGGCAGCGCTTCCGCATCGTAGATTATTAGTCCAAATTCCGTACACTTTCCCGCTTGTCAAAATTTGTATTTTCAAGAGCAATTAAGTCTTTCTCATAATATATAATATGATATAAGTTAAATACGTTACTTATGGTTAAATTCACATTTTAACGTACTTTAGTCCAAAGTTGTCCAAATTCTGATATTATAACAAGTGTTGGTCTAATATTTATTCCTAACCATTTTTCAAGGCTAAAACCGAACATATGAAAAATGAGAAATTTGGAAGAAAGTCAATTCTTACCAATAACAACCGCAATTTAGCAAGCTAAGAACCCGAGACAAAATCCTTTGATGGTGTGGTGATGAGATTTCTAACTCCAAAACACAATACACCATCCGTTAATACAGGTTCTTAAGATAGGGAGCTTACGGTTAAGAAAATCAGCGAAACAAAACGAAAACGGGCAATCTGTCCCCAGAATGCGGCGCATCATGGAGGATTGCGGCGCATTCCTAGGCAGATTCCCACCGAAAATGTTTTTCGTGTTTAGTAAATCGTCTTTTGATGGTAGATTTGGACATGCAAGTTATAATATGTTCAAAAACACTTTCAAATAACCATTTTGTAAAGCTTTTACCATCATTTAATCAAGATGTGACAACCGTCTAAAATTCAGGTGAGTTTTCAGTTACTATATCGGTTCAAATCCTTAGTTACTCTTTTATCATGTTCACATTGCTCTAGTTCGTAATTGTTGAGTCTGTATTTTGTCGGAACCAGTGTCGGAATAACTCCCGGAAGCAATTATATAAGTCCTAATACCAAGAAAACACCTAATGAACTTTCCTAAGTTCATAACATATCATAATTAAGAACTTTCAGTTAACGAAAAGGTCCAACGAAGCAAAAACGTAAAAACAAAAATCAGATAAATTCTGATTAATAGCACGATGCGCCGCACCTGCTGTTGGTGCGCAGCACCGACTGTCAGAATTCAAAATAATTACATTTTTAGTCCTTGCCTCGTTTTTACACAAACCCCAACCAACCACAAACGAGCCTAGACCATCAATTACTGGTTTTGGCAGTCCCCAAAGCCCCTAAACATCATTTCCCTATTTCTCTTTTCATTTCTCATTTTCTTTTAACAAAAACACACATACACACACTAAAACTCTCTCAAACTCCCTCAAGAAACTCCCCTAAATCCAGAGATTCCAGCCACTAAATCCACATAAATCCACCATCAAAATCGTTCAAATTATCAAAGCAAACAAGGAGGAGCAAAGTATTTTCGGTTTCAAGCTTTCTCTACCTATTTTGGAGCTCTCAATCCTTCAAAAACATCATCCATCCACTTTCATCCGGTAGAAACCTTAATCTTATCTTTATTTACTGTTTTTACAAGTTGCATGTAAGATCTAAACCATAAAAACAAGTTTTTATGAAGATTCATAACACATATTATACAAAAACGGGTTTCTATTAAACTATCACTCTAGATCTATGTTTTGTGAATAAAGTTATGTACAAACTGTAAAAATAGTGTTTTATGAAGTAACCACTGATTGCATGTCGAAATCTTTGAGTAACAAAACGTTTTTGACTAGAAAAACACAAAACGGGAAAGGACAGCAAGGAGGTGCGCAGCACCCCCTGCTCAGTGCTGCGCACCGAGCTGCTGTCTTTCCCGAAGAATCGTCGTTTGGTCGTTTAAAACTCATGCACGTGTTCTGGAATTTTGTGAATAACGTTATGGAACTGAGATGATTAAACTAATAACAATGGTGACTTGTATTGAACTCTTTGGACTAAATGAACTTGTTTAATTAGGCTATTATGTGTTTATATGTGTTTTGTGAGCGGAAATGACTTTAGGTTTTGGACATGAAATTTGGGCGCGGAAGCGCTGCCCAAATTTCGTTAGAAAACTTAAACCATTTCAGCAACCTAAACATGTCTAACATAATAATAACTTCAACTATATACTTTCGGACTAAATATAACGTTAACCGCTTCGGACCATTTTTGGAACAAAATTAAACTTAACACTTGAAGTTAAATAAAAAAAAATTGTCCATTATATCATTTAAAGTAACATAATGAGATAATAACTTTTGGACAACCTTGGTATCCTTAGGCATTCCGTGATTCCCGGCTCTTAATTCCGACCGAATTCCGAGTTCTCTTTTCTCCGCAAACCGTGAGTTACAACCCCACTTGTTTTACTTTTGTACTTTTAAACATTATTTGGGGGAAACATAAGATCATATGCTTTGTAACTTTGACACTATTTGCGAATTATTGTAACAATTGGAAACTTGGTACTTTTGATACTTTATTGAAACCTTTGGAAACTTGTGCGAAACCTTATTGAAACTCTTATGAAACTTTGAACTTTGGGAAACTTGGAAACTTGTGAACTATTATGCGTATATGTGTTGATGCCTTAGCCGGTTAACTAAATTTAGGATACTTGTTAGCGACCAATCCTTGATGAAAATATAAACCCGTAACACTCAAAAGGAAATCGCCAGAGAAAAGAAATGATAAAAACTTTTATTAAGATTAGCAATTTCTATCCGGATTAGAGATGCAATTTGCATGAATTAAAAATGATTATTTTAATTTAAAAGTATTAAATAAATTAAGGAAAATATTATACTTAATTGCCCACCAAAAAGTCACCCGACCTAAGTAATAGTGTTCCAGAGTTAAAATATAACAAAAATTTTAACCCGACTTAAAAATATGGTCAACAAAGTCAAAGGTATTACCAGACATAAATTAAATTAACACCCGACCTAAAATTTTATTACTCGAACAAAATAAAATCAAAATTAACTCTTTAGCACTAGAACTGAATCATTTCAAACCATCTAAATCTTGAAATTGTTTAAAAATATGGTCAACAAATATGGTCAACAAAGTCAAAGGTATTACCAGACATAAATTAAATTAACACCCGACCAAAAATTTTATTACCCGAATTAAATTAAATCAAAATTAACTCTTTAACACTAGAACTGAATCATTTCAAACCATCTAAATCTTGAAATTGTTTAAAAAGGAAATTTCAATTTCAGAAATCAAAAACTTATATTCCAAGACTTTATAAATTAATTTATATGAGCAAATTTGCTTCAAAAATGAAATGTTTTGTAAAATGTAGAAACTTGTATTTTTATCAGAGTTCAACCTGTGTCAAAAATTCATAAATTGGAGGGTTTAATAATTTAAAAATGACATGATATACAATCAAACTCATTCAATTCTTATCAAGTAGAACTAAATTAATTTAATATTTTACTTAAATATGGCATATATACCTTTATTTCATTAAAACAGAGCAGTTTTATAACACATTTTAACCAACGAATTTATATGAACACATGAATAATCTTTACTCTTTATTGAGAGTCCCCGGAATATCATTTCTCAACCTTGTAAACTGCTTTTTCTCTCAAAATATTTTTGATTATATGCATGTTTATATGTTCAAAATTAGACTTAGTACTATTGTTCAACTCATTCCCTGTCTCTGCCGTTTATCAAGTTAGCATTAAGGATTTAAGACGACAATAGACTAGTAATTAAGAATTTGGACTTATTCACACGTCTCTGCCGTTTATCAAGTTAGCATCAAGGATCTCAAAGTAAATAAATTATTAAAAGTCACTTTAAAACTTTATAATATTTATGATAAATAGATTTAAATGCCAATATTTACTGAAAATATATCTTTTCTTTGTTTTTCTACTTGACAATCACTGATTTCCCATTTGACTGTTATCAATTTTAAAGACTTTATGCAATGTATAAACCACAGTTTGCTAGAGGTTTCAAAATACAAGAATTTGTACATTTATGAAAGCATTTGGTTTCAAGAAATTCTTTAAATACTTAACTATGTTAAATTATGCTGGAATTTATGTTTATGACACATTTCTTAGAAATGGATGCTCTAACCTTGCTCTCCTTTATGAAATTAGTCATTTTTAGTGATGAAAATCGTGGGTTATACTCTGGATTTACAGCCACAAGAAGAAAAGGGGAAGAAATGTGTGTGTGTGTTTGCTTCAAAGAAAAAGAGAGAATGAGCTAGGTGTGTTTGGAATTATGAAATGAAAATGTGACTCAATCAAGGGGTGTTAGCAACAAGTTCTGGACCCAAAAAGGGCTTAGGACAAGTACAAACCCGGAATTGATAGTTTACGCCCGTTTAGGAAAAATGGAAAAAGTTAGAAAATCACCAAGTGCTGATCTACACCCTAATGCGGCGCATCAGGGGAGATGGCGGCGCATTCGGCCTCCAAACAGCAAATTTCGATTTTCGGTATAAGTTATGGTTATGCACGTTCGTTTGTTTAGGGTTCCCGATTGTTTTACATATGAACTTACGAAAGTTCATTATATGATTTTATTGGTATTAGGATCCATTAAATGATAACTTTTAAGTTTTGGATTCGAGACACGCACGATTTCGGTAAAAGATCAAACAAGCGCAAAAGCACGATATCTCAAGTATAAAGGATCCGTTAATCGACAAATTTGGCATAAACCTTCTAACTTATAATTATGAGAATACTAACTAATTGGCACTTAGATAAAATAAAATTATTGCGTCTCAGGGGACGACTCAGCAAATACAGAAAACCCGATACTCAATAACAGTAAATCGTGAGCAAAACAAAGCGAAATACAAGGGTCAAATCAATTGCGAATAAAATTTAAATAATAACGGTAACATAAGTACTTCAAATTGACGGGACGTCACATATTGGGCCAAGGAATGGAATGGATGAAGATATGAAGTTTAAATGTGAGTTGGAATAAAGATAATTTTAGTTCGTGGAAGGTCCGAACTGAAATTATCAAGAATAATCCGAAGTGAAGTTTTCAGTTCGGAGAACAAGTTAGTTCAGATACTCTGAACTAAATGAAGTTCTCTGAACTGAAAACAAATCAAGGTATAAGTTATGTCAACATAAGTCAGCATTGAAGAAATCAATTCGGAAGATGAAGACTTTAGTTCAGAACTGAAGTGAACTCCCCGAAGTGAAATTAGAAATGTTGACAATGTTGTAATATTTAATTCGTAGTGTGTATGTTCTTAGATTTTGTGTATAAATAGTGTGATAGGTAGTTCCAGTTTGTTGTCTTTGAACCCGAAACTCTCTCAAAGAGGTTCCCGTGAGCTTGAATGTCATTGTAACAAGCTCGGTTCCAAAACCTGTCACCACTGTCAAATGAAATCTATAAACAATTATGCTCAAATGTTTGTTCTTATCCATTTCACAAATTCAAACTTCAACATTTCCTTCAATTGTGACTTCAAGACGCAGGTCATGAGATTCCGCATCATGACCTCATGTTGTTTCAATTCGATTTGTTGTGTTAGAGGAATTCAAGGACCTGTCAACCATGCGTTCTGAGAAATCACCCTCATACCCAGTTTGTCTAAAAACATTCTTTATATCCTCCATGTCCAACCTCTCCGCACCATCAGCATCATCAAACTGTAAAACTCTCCTCACCACATCTTCAGTAATGGTAACATTTTCCATTTGCACAGTGGATGTCATAGTCCTCTCTCCATTTACTATGGCAAACCTTGCATTCTGCCAGAATTCCAGGAGAATATCTCTATATAGCATAGGGTTTTCTGAAATGGCCAATCTCAGGTTTTAATTTATTAAAAATCCCAGAATAATCTTCCAATCTTCATCAACCTCAGACTAGTCCATATCCAAGAATGCAGCCACATTATGTTTTGGTTTGTAAAGGAAAGCCATCTGAAATCAGTTACAAATCATTAGTATTCAAACAAAAGAATAAAACGGATTAAACATATAACAAAAATTGAAATTACCTTAATATACTCAGAAAATAGAGGAAAATAACTCGAAAAACTATCAAAAAGGCACTAAAATTCTATAGAAACACTCAAAAGGAAATCGCTAGAGAAACGAAATGATAAAAACTTTTATTAAGATTAGCAATTTTGATCCGGATTAGAGATGCAATTTGCATGAATTAAAAATGATTATTTTAATTTAAAAGTATTAAATAAATTAAGGAAAATATTATATTTAATTGCCCACCAAAAAGTCACCCGACCTAAGTAATAGTGTTCCAGAGTTAAAATATAACAAAATTTTTAACCCGACTTAAAAATTAAGGAACCCGACTTAAAAATATGGTCAACAAAGTCAAAGGTATTACCAGACATAAATTAAATTAACACCCGACCTAAAATTTTATTACCCGAATTAAATTAAATCAAAATTAACTCTTTAACACTAAAACTGAATCATTTCAAACCATCTAAATCTTGAAATTGTTTAAAAAGGAAATTTCAATTTCAGAAATCAAAAACTTATATTCCAAGACTTTATAAATTAATTTATATGAGCAAATTTGCTTCAAAAATGAAATGTTTTGTAAAATGTAGAAACTTGTATTTTTATCAGAGTTCAACCTGTGTCAAAAATTCATAAATTGGAGGGTTTAATAATTTAAAAATGACATGATATACAATCAAACTCATTCAATTCTTATCAAGTAAAACTAAATTAATTTAATATTTTACTTAAATATGTACCTTTATTTCATTAAAACATAGCAGTTTTATAACACATTTTAACCAACGAATTTATATGAACACATGAATAATCTTTACTCTTTATTGAGAGTCCCCGGAATATCATTTCTCAACCTTGGAAACTGCTTTTTCTCTCAAAATATTTTTGATTATATGCATGTTTATATGTTCAAAATTAGACTTAGTACTACTGTTCAACTCATTCCCCTGTCTCTGCCGTTTATCAAGTTAGCATCAAGGATTTAAGACGACAATAGACTAGTAATTAAGAATTTGGACTTATTCACACGTCTCTGCCGTTTATCAAGTTAGCATCAAGGATCTCAAAGTAAATAAATTATTAAAAGTCACTTTAAAACTTTATAATTTTTATGATAAATAGATTTAAATGCCAATATTTACTGAAAATATATCTTTTCTTTGTTTTTCTACTTGACAATCACTGATTTCCCATTTGACTGTTATCAATTTTAAAGACTTTATGCAATGTATAAACCACAGTTTGCTAGAGGTTTCAAAATACAAGAATTTGTACATTTATGAAAGCATTTGGTTTCAAGAAATTCTTTAAATACTTAACTATGTTAAATTATGCTGGAATTTATGTTTATGACACATTTCTTAGAAATGGATGCTCTAACCTTGCTCTCCTTTATGAAATTAGTCATTTTTAGTGATGAAAATCGTGGGTTATACTCTGGATTTACAGCCACAAGAAGAAAAGGGGAAGAAATGTGTGTGTGTGTTTGCTTCAAAGAAAAAGAGAGAATGAGCTAGGTGTGTTTGGAATTATGAAATGAAAATGTGACTCAATCAAGGGGTGTTAGCAACAAGTTCTGGACCCAAAAAGGGCTTAGGACAAGTACAAACCCGGAATAGATAGTTTACGCCCGTTTAGGAAAAATGGAAAAAGTTAGAAAATCACCAAGTGCTGATCTACACCCTAATGCGGCGCATCAGGGGAGATGGCGGCGCATTCGGCCTCCAAACAGCAAATTTCGATTTTCGGTATAAGTTATGGTTATGCACGTTCGTTTGTTTAGGGTTCCCGATTGTTTTACATATGAACTTACGAAAGTTCATTATATGATTTTATTGGTATTAGGATCCATTAAATGATAACTTTTAAGTTTTGGATTCGAGACACGCACGATTTCGGTAAAAGATAAAACAAGCGCAAAAGCACGATATCTCAAGTATAAAGGATCCGTTAATCGACAAATTTGGCATAAACCTTCTAACTTATAATTATGAGAATACTAACTAATTGGCACTTAGATAAAATAAAATTATTACGTCTCAGGGGACGACTCAGCAAATACAGAAAACCCGATACTCAATAACAGTAAATCGTGAGCAAAACAAAGCGAAATACAAGGGTCAAATCAATTGCGAATAAAATTTAAATAATAACGGTAACATAAGTACTTCAAATTGACGGGACGTCACATATTGGGCCAAGGAATGGAATGGATGAAGATATGAAGTCTGAATGTGAGTTGGAATAAAGATAATTTTAGTTCGTGGAAGGTCCGAACTGAAATTATCAAGAATAATCCGAAGTGAAGTTTTCAGTTCGGAGAACAAGTTAGTTCAGATACTCTGAACTAAATGAAGTTCTCTGAACTGAAAACAAATCAAGGTATAAGTTATGTCAACATAAGTCAGCATTGAAGAAATCAATTCGGAAGATGAAGACTTTAGTTCAGAACTGAAGTGAACTCCCCGAAGTGAAATTAGAAATGTTGACAATGTTGTAATATTTAATTCGTAGTGTGTATGTTCTTAGATTTTGTGTATAAATAGTGTGATAGGTAGTTCCAGTTTGTTGTCTTTGACCCCGAAACTCTCTCAAAGAGGTTCCCGTGAGCTTGAATGTCATTGTAACAAGCTCGGTTCCAAAACCTGTCACCACTGTCAAATGAAATCTATAAACAGTTATGCTCAAATGTTTGTTCTTATCCATTTCACAAATTCAAACTTCAACATTTCCCTCAATTGTGACTTCAAGACGCAGGTCATGAGATTCCGCATCATGACCTGATGTTGTTTCAATTCGATTTGTTGTGTTAGAGGAATTCAAGGACCTGTCAACCATGCGTTCTGAGAAATCACCCTCATACCCAGTTTGTCTAAAAACATTCTTTATATCCTCCATGTCCAACCTCTCCGCACCATCAGCATCATCAAACTGTAAAACTCTCCTCACCACATCTTCAGTAATGGTAACATTTTCCATTTGCACAGTGGATGTCATAGTCCTCTCTCCATTTACTATGGCAAACCTTGCATTCTGCCAGAATTCCAGGAGAATATCTCTATATAGCATAGGGTTTTCTGAAATGGCCAATCTCAGGTTTTAATTTATTAAAAATCCCTGAATAATCTTCCTATCTTCATCAACCTCAGACTAGTCCATATCCAAGAATGCAGCCACATTATGTTTTGGTTTGTAAAGGAAAGCCATCTGAAATCAGTTACAAATCATTAATATTCAAACAAAAGAATAAAACGGATTAAACATATAACAAAAATTGAAATTACCTTAATATACTCAGAAAATAGAGGAAAATAACTCGAAAAACTATCAAAAAGGCACTAAAATTCTATAGAAACACTCAAAAGGAAATCGCCAGAGAAACGAAATGATAAAAACTTTTATTAAGATTAGCAATTTTGATCCGGATTAGAGATGCAATTTGCATGAATTAAAAATGATTATTTTAATTTAAAAGTAATAAATAAATTAAGGAAAATATTATATTTAATTGCCCACCAAAAAGTCACCCGACCTAAGTAATAGTGTTCCAGAGTTAAAATATAACAAAAATTTTAACCCGACTTAAAAATTAAGGAACCCGACTTAAAAATATGGTCAACAAAGTCAAAGGTATTACCAGACATAAATTAAATTAACACCCGACCTAAAATTTTATTACCCGAATTAAATTAAATCAAAATTAACTCTTTAACACTAGAACTGAATCATTTCAAACCATCTAAATCTTGAAATTGTTTAAAAAGGAAATTTCAATTTCAGAAATCAAAAACTTATATTCCAAGACTTTATAAATTAATTTATATGAGCAAATTTGCTTCAAAAATGAAATGTTTTGTAAAATGTAGAAACTTGTATTTTTATCAGAGTTCAACCTGTGTCAAAAAATCATAAATTGGAGGGTTTAATAATTTAAAAGTGACATGATATACAATCAAACTCATTCAATTCTTATCAAGTAAAACTAAATTAATTTAATATTTTACTTAAATATGGCATATATACCTTTATTTCATTAAAACAGAGCAGTTTTATAACACATTTTAACCAACGAATTTATATGAACACATGAATAATCTTTACTCTTTATTGAGAGTCCCCGGAATATCATTTCTCAACCTTGTAAACTGCTTTTTCTCTCAAAATATTTTTGATTATATGCATGTTTATATGTTCAAAATTAGACTTAGTACTACTGTTCAACTCATTCCCCTGTCTCTGCCGTTTATCAAGTTAGCATCAAGGATTTAAGACGACAATAGACTAGTAATTAAGAATTTGGACTTATTCACACGTCTCTGCCGTTTATCAAGTTAGCATCAAGGATCTCAAAGTAAATAAATTATTAAAAGTCACTTTAAAACTTTATAATTTTTATGATAAATAGATTTAAATGCCAATATTTACTGAAAATATATCTTTTCTTTGTTTTTCTACTTGACAATCACTGATTTCCCATTTGACTGTTATCAATTTTAAAGACTTTATGCAATGTATAAACCACAGTTTGCTAGAGGTTTCAAAATACAAGAATTTGTACATTTATGAAAGCATTTGGTTTCAAGAAATTCTTTAAATACTTAACTATGTTAAATTATGCTGGAATTTATGTTTATGACACATTTCTTAGAAGTTTTGTTTTGTGAAACGTTTTCAATTTTTATATTGTTTTTGGTTTTTCATACTTTGTATTTGATTTTCTAGAAAACAGACTAAAAAACTTAAAAATTAGAAGAAAATAAAAAGAAATCTTTTTGGGTTATATATAAACATACTGAAAACACATACTTTTGGATTTTATCTATACATACAGAAAACACATATTTTGGATTTTATCTATACAAACCACTACCAGATTTAAAAAGAAACACATTACCAGACTTAAAATTTTTACCCAACTTAAAAAGAAACACTTACAGACTTAAAATTATTTTTGATTTTTCCCATTTTCTCCCCCTCTTTTTGTATTTTTAAATAAAAAGAAAACAAAATGCAAAAAGATATGTACAATTTTTTTTTTGAAGAAACACTCAATCAAGATTAATTAGACCAATAGTCTGAACGAGAAAACTGAATCTTGATACATCAAATGCCTTTTTGAAAAGGTATGCTAATTGGAGTTTTGTGTGAATCTTAACCAATTTAATCAAATGTTTATCCAAACAATCTCTTATGAAGTGGTGTCTAATCTCAATATGTTTTGTTTTAAAATATTGTACAGGGTTCTTAGTAATGAACATGGAATTAGAATGGTCTATGTGAATAGGTGTGTTCATAAAGTTAAGGCCATAATCTAGCATCTGATTATAAATCCTTAAAACCTGGGAAGTACAAGAACCAGCAACAATGTATTATGCTTTAGTAGAGGATTGAGAAAAAGAGTTTTGTTTCTTAAAGAACCTATCATAGACGTATATAAATGTTGATCAACACTCTCAACATCTAAATCAAGATGTAATTTGGCTCTATTGTCAACAGGAGTGGAAGAAGCTTTACAATCAGTATATCCAAACTTAGCTAACATGTCTTTGACATACTTAGACTGATTGATAAAAATGCCATTATCCAACTGCTTAACCTGTAATCCTAGAAAGAAAGATATCTCTCCTATAGAGCTCATTTGAAATTTTGAATGCATTACAGATTCAAATTCTTTGCATTGAACATCATTAGTTGAACCATAAATGATATCATCAACATATATATGAATAAACACTGATTCTTGGCCAAGTTTCTTAATAAATAAAGTGTTATTAACTGTTCCCCTAAGGTATGCATTGTCAATCAATAATTTGGAGAATGTGTCATACCAAGATCTTGGAGTTTGATGTAAAACATACAAAGCTTTGTCCAATTTGACCACATGATCAGGGTATTGAGGATCCAGGAAATCAGGAGGATGACTAACATACACTGTCTCTTCAAGAACTCCATACAAAAAGGCTGATTTAACATCCATTTGATAAACCTTAAAGTTCTTATAAGAAGCATATGCTTAAATAATCTAATAGCCTCTATCCTAACAAGTGGAGAAAAGACGTCATCAGAGTCTATACCCTCATCTTAAGTATTACCTTTAACCACAAGTCTAACCTTATCCTCACAATAGTACCTCTATCGTCCTTTTTTACCTTAAAAATCCATTCAACACCTAGCACATTCACATCATTATTTCCACTAAAGATCCTACTTCCTGAACCTTAAACTACAACAGTTCTTCTTGCATAGCCTCTACCCAACTATTTATAGTCAATAAAATATCTACATTCTTAGGCTCAAGCTGGGACAGAAAGCAAGAAAATAAACACAAATTTGCGAAACCAATACTACTTCTAGTCTTGACCCCATCATACAAATTTCCTATAATATTACTTAGAGGATGAGTTATGTGAATTTTTAAAAATGAATTTATTTCCT
The DNA here is from genome assembly GCA_910822075.1 of Senecio squalidus. Lineage (NCBI taxonomy): Eukaryota > Viridiplantae > Streptophyta > Magnoliopsida > Asterales > Asteraceae > Senecio > Senecio squalidus. The sequence continues at coordinate 67,305,054 of CAJVGC010000590.1, read as the reverse complement.
CAGTAATATTAGTAGAAAGATTTGTTTGATTAGGCACAATAGCATCAAAGAAAAGAGAATCAAAAGTTGCTTCACTGGGTTGTTCATGGCTTGGTTCATCAACATGAATTTTAGAAGAGTTAGATGGGGCTTCACCAGAATTGTTTAGATTTTCAGCTTCTGCACCATAGTTGTTTTGTGGTTCACCAGAGTTTTCTTCAATCTCCACTCGTGCACCCGAATTAAATTGTGAACTACCAAAGTTATCTTCAAGTTGAATTTGTGCACCTAAATTAAATTGTGAATCACCAGATTTATCTTCAGTTTCATCTTGTGCACCCGAATTAATTTGATTTACACCATAATTCATTTCTTGAGCTTGTACAACATTGTCTTGATCTTCAGAGGATATTGGAATTTCTTCCTCTTGAAGAATGTCTTCTTCAGTTTCGCTCCCTGAATTATCTTAACTCACAACTATTGTTGCTTCTGATTAACTGGTGTGATCATGAACTAATGATGAAGGGCTTGAACTTGTATTTGCTTGATTCCCAAATTCAAACTCATCAGTGTCTTCAGCATTAGTAACATCTTCTGTTGATACCTGCATTCCTTCTGAAACATCTGGACAGAAACCATTAAAAGAATTCACAAATGTATCTAAATCAAAAAACCATTCACCACCTGAATTCTTAACATTTGGTGTATATTCATTGAATATCACTTTAATGGATTATTCTATGGTTCTAGTTCTTCTGTTATAAATCCTATAAGCTTTTTAAACACTAGAATAACCAAGAAAGTAAACATCATCAGTCTGAGAATCAAATTTTCCTAGGTAGTCTTTGGTGTTTAAGATAGAACATTGACATCCAAATGTTTTGAAAAATCCTATAAAAAGGCTTTCTTCCTAAAAATAATTCATATGAAGTCTTTCCCAAGCTCTTAACAATATGAATCCCATTGTTCACATAACACATTGTATTCACAAGTTCTGCCCAAAAGGTAACAGGTAATGAAGATGCACTTAACATGGCCCTAGCTCCCTCAATTAATGTTCTATTTTTTCCTCTTAGCAACTCCATTCTATTGAGGTGTTCTAGGTGAGCTATATTTTCTAGATATACCCTTATGTGCACAAAATGCATTCATGGTTGCATTTTTAAACTCTGCCATTATCACATCTAATTACTTTCACCTTTTTATCACATAAATTTTCAATTAGAATAACAAAGTCTTTTATAAGATCACATGTCTCATGTTTATGAGCAAGGAAAAAGACCCATGAAAATCTTGAATATTCATCAGTGATAGCTAAACAATAATATTTCATGACAAGACTCTTTATGTGTACTGGACCAAATAAATCCATGTGTAAAAGGTGAAGGACAGTATCTACTGAATTCTGAGTCTTAAGTTTAAAACTTGATATATGTTGTTTTCCTTTTAAACATGAAATACATGGTCAAGTAATTGAAAATTCTTTTTAGGTAATCAAGAAACTAGATTATCTGTGACCAATTTATTCATGCTTTTAGGATTAACATGAGAAAGTCTTCTATGCAATAAATCAGACACTTTTTCAGTAGTTTTGTATATGAAACAGTTTGAAGATTCGTTAGATTTAACATTGTTCATATCTAAAATATACATGTCCTCACATCTTGGTGTTTTCAAAACAATAATATCTTGTGGTATGACATATTCACCTTTAAGTAAATAGAAAAAATCTGAAGTGAAAGTAGTAGTTTACTCATTGTCACATACCTGAAAAACTGAAAGCAAGTTATAGTTCAGTTCTTTCACAAACTTAACCTGCTCTAGAGTCAATGGGCCATTAGACACCTTTCCTTGTCCTGTAATTGTTCCTCCCATATCTCCCCCAAAAGAAACATTACCACCAATGAATGCAATGAAATCTTGAAGCAGCTTGATATTCCCAGTCATATGTCTGGATCATCCACTATCCACCACCCATATATTCTCTTCTAAAGTAGTGGATTGCTCCTGCACATAATAATTATTCCATGAGATTTTGGTATCCTAGTTTTTGTAAACTTGGAATTCATTCTTTTAAACTTGTTAAACTTAAAATGATCATGAATTTTTCTTTCTAGAATATATGTTTCATAATCAGAATTAAATTTATTCATCGGCCGAATTATAAATTTCTACACCCGAGCTAAATTGTGAATTCAAAATTTTACCCGACTTATACATTTGTCCTCCGAATTAAAATTTTGTTCACCAGAGTTATTCTTGAAAACATGTTTACCAGATTTAAGTTTTATTTTACCCGATTTAAACATATTACCATCATTTTTCAAGCTTTTTAACTCGGATATATAATATCTTAACTTGGGTAATTTCAAACCAGTTAACATTTCGGGATTAATTCTACCAAATTTCATCCCATTCACATTCTTTTACTTTTCATAATTAATCATGCAATTTCCTAAATTTATTCTACCAAATTTCAATTTGTCAGATTTTGACACACATTCAGAAACACATTTAACTTTAGATTTCATCCAACATTTCTCTAATTCGTGTTTCTTTTTGTATGTGATACACTTTATTTTTCTTTTTGACTTCCTAGACTTGACTTTTTTAGGTTCAACAATCACACATTCAGGCACAAAATCATTCACAATAATTTCATTTAAAACCAATTCATTCACAAACAATTTAGAAATATTCAAATCATGCAAGATATAACAATTTTCATGCAAGCAGTTATACACACGTTCAACAAACTCTTCCTCAATATCAATAATTTCTACATTATTACAAATTTCAACACACTTTCTTCACATAGATCTTCTTGATTACTTGACCCCTCAAATGTTTGACCTGCTACAAAATTAAAAGGTTTATTTAGACTAGATACATGAGTCAAATTAACCAAATTTTTCACAGAAGAGAAAATTTCATTCAAATCTACTTTAGAATTCAATGCAGAAACATCATCAAAAGAGTTTTCAACAAATAAACCACTCTTAAAAGATTTAGATTCAGGCTTAACTAAGTAATTATCATTGAATGGAGGTGGTACTGCATTAAATCCAACACATGCCTTTGCTTTATGCACAAGTTGATGTTCTATAATCCCATTCAAAGTCTTGGAAGACATGTTGAACTTCTCAACATGAATTTTAGCATCTTTAAATTCATTTGTTACTTTTTGAAATCTATCAAATAAGTTTTCTTTTTGAGTTTCCAACCTTCCAAGTTTGCTCTTATATGCATCAACATCATTCATCAAAGAATCAATTTTTTCTTTATACACCTTTTCAGTTTTCATAAATTCTATTTGATGAAATTTAATTAATTCAATTTCTTTTACCAAGCTCGGATTGTGTTCTCTAGTGTATTTCACAGTATTTAAGCAAGCAAGAGAACAAGTTTTAGAAAGTACCTCATCAGTGGAAACTAGACTAATCTTACTCATTAGAGCAGAGACTGATTTGTTCTTTGTCACACCCCGCTCAAAAAGGAAACACGAGGTGTTCAGTTACGATATCAAGAGTCAAGGATTACAACATTACAACCAATAAATAAAACATCGAAATAACATTAATCATGCAAAAACTGTAGAAAGTACATTACAAAGAAAAAAGCGTTACAACGCCAAGTACAAATACAACTTCGAATGTCCTAAAAACGGATCCCAAAGGAATTATATCAACATAATGAATTGAAAATAAACAAAATAAACGATCCCAGAATAAGCATGGCATGATCTAGAACATCCTCAAACTCTTGAAAAGTGTTAAAACGACATCAACAACATGTTGGTGAATTATTTTCAATTTTAAGTAAAATGTGACCCAACGAACAGATTTAACAAACATGGTAAGTTCAAATAACATATCTTGCTTTACAACCATAGTGCGACGTACATTTCCTAGACTAGTCATACACTAAACCTGACCTCCCTCTTTAATCCCCTTTCCTAAGGGGTATCAATCCAAAGGTAACCAATAATGAAATACGACCATAACATCCACTCCTAGGGACGATCTAGCGAGCGATGAGGGTTCAGTCCAACCCAAACAGATCTATATATATATGAAACCACGGGCATAAAGCTTAATCAAGTGTATAAGGGGGGCCTATCGAGGCCTAATGATACCTAATCTAAAGCTATCATGATCCACTATGTAAACAAGATATACAGTAACGTCTAGCATACATGCAGAAAATTTAAAATACGCTTTCCAGCCCAAAAATAGTAAAGACACAGGGCTACGAATAACTCATAGTAAAAGCTTTAGCCAAATATCGGCTACACAATCACGGAGCTACAACTCCACCGACTAAGTGCCTTAAAATAATTAACATAGTCTCAGTATCTCTATAAGTCTAGTCCGGTTTAGCCTTGTCGGTTAAGGTTAAGTTTATTAAAATATTCCAACAATTATTAAGTCGAATCAAGTTGACGGATTAAGAAGACGATGTTTCGGGCCAAAAAGGGCGATCGGAAAGATATCGACATTTCACGTCATAAACGACAATTAGGGAAGAATGATATTCCGAGCAGAAAATGACTACCAGGAATATCAGTCGAAACGTATATTGTTTCCAAGGTTTCATCGAGTTCGACCAAGGTCAACGTAAAAAATGTTGACTTGGTCAAAGTCAAGGATTTTGACTTTATGAAAGTCAAAGTCGAAGTTGTTGACTTTATATTATTTGATGATCTTAGATCACAATCGCATTTTGTAACAAAGGTTTATTTAGCGAAAAGTAGACAAAACGTCCGTTTTAAATAAGTATTATGCTATTTTTGTTGGCGTTTGCGTCTTTGATTCCAAAGACGTTGTGTTTAGCGTTATATGTTACTTTTATTAGTTTACTTATACAAGTGTTTTAGAGTTGTTTAAAGTCATAAAATGTCAATTCGGGCAGCGCTTCCGCGCTATAGAATTTATATCCAAATTTCTATTCACTTTCCCGCTTGTTAACAAATTGTATTATGTTCCAAATACATTTACCAAATTTTATATACATGACTTTATATGTGGTTTTACCTAGGTAATAGGTTAATTTCGGTTAAATTTACGTTTTAACGTATTTTAGTCCTAGTTAGTCCAAATCCGAGAATATTCCAAGTGTTGGTCTTATATATTATTCCTAACCATTTTTAAGGCTAAAACAGAAATTAATAGGAAAATATATGAAAATATGAATTGTGACAACCGTCTAAAATTCAGGTGATTCTCAGTTAACTATATCGGTTCGACTCTCCAGTTACTCTGTTTATAGTGTTCATATTCTTTAAATCGTACATGTTGTGTCTATACTTTGTCGGAACTAGTGTCGGAATAACTTCCGGAATCAATTATATAAGTCCTAATACCAAGAAAACACCTATTGAACTTTCCTAAGTTCATAACAAATCATACTTAAAAACTTTCAATTAACAAAAAGGTTCAACGAAGCAATAATGTAAAAACGATAATCAGATAAAATCTGAAAAACCACTAGGTGCGCAGCACCTCCCGCCAGAATTCAAAATATTTACACATTTAGTCCTTGTCTCGTTTTTGTAAATCACCAACCAATCCACCTCGATTTTTAACACTCAATTATTGTCACTTATCAGTCCCAAAGTGACATTATTACTCTTCCCCCTATTTCCATTTTCATTTTTCATTTCTTTAATCCAAAACACACACTCAAAAACACCTAGTTCCTTTTCTCTCTATTCTCCCTCAAGAACACCACACGAAAACAGAAGTTTACAGCCACTAAATCCTCATAAATCCACCATCAAAAACGTTTAAACAACAAAGCAATCAAGGAGGAGCAAAGTATTTTCGGTTTCAAGCTCTTTCTACCGATTTTGGAGCTCTAAATCCGTTCAAAACATCATCCACTCATTTTCATCCGGTAGAAATCTTTCTCCTACCTTTATTTACTATTTTTACTAATTGCATGTAAGATCTAAACAATAAAAATGAGTTTTTATGAAGATTTATAACATTTTTATACAAAAACGATTTTTAACTAAATAATACTTAGATCTATGTTTTTGTGGTTAAAAAGTGTTTAGAAACTATAAAAATGGTGTTTTATGAGATATCTACCGATTGCATATCGAAATCTATGGGTAACAAAACGTTTTTGGCAAAGAAATTACAAAACGGGGAAGAACAGCAAGGAGGTGCGCAACACCCCCTGACAGGTGCTGCGCACCGGGCTGCTGTTCCTCCCGAAAAATCGTCGTTTGACCGTTTAAAACTTGTATACACGTTCTGGACTTCCGTTAATAATATTATGGGACTTAGATGAGTAAAAACTATAATAATGGTGATTTGTATTGGACTCTTTGGACTTGTTGTTAAGTTATTATGTGTATATGCATGTTTTGTGAACGGAAATGGGTGTAGGTTTTGGACATGAAATTTGGGCGCGGAAGCGCTGCCCAAATTTCGTTAGAAAACCTAAACCATTTCAGTAACCTAAACATGTCTATCATAATAATAACTTCAACCTTGAACCTTCGGACTAAAATATAACGTTAACCGATTCGGACCAATTTTTGGAACAATATTAAACTTAACACTTAATTTTAAACAAAGTTACATAATCTCTTATATAAAGTAACCTAATGAGATAGTAACTTTTGGATAATCTTGGTATCCTTAGGCATTCCGTGATTCCCGGCTCCTTTTCGACCAATTCCCGAGTTCTCGTTCTCCGCAAACCGTGAGTTACAACCCTACTTGTTTACTTTTTGTACTTTTAAACATTATTTGGGGGAAACATAAGATCACATGTTTTGTAACTTTTAACACTATTTGCGAATCATTGAAACAATTGGAAACTTGATACTTTTGGTACTTATTGAAACATTTTAAACTTATGAAACTCGTAAACTTTGGAAACTTGTACGAAACTTGGAAACTCTTTGGAAACTTGTACGAACTCTATTGAAACTTTTATGAAACGTACGAAACTTGGAAACTTGTGTACTACTATGCGTATATGTGTTGATGCCTTAGCAGGATAACTAAATTTAGGATACTTGTTAGCGACCAATCCTTGATGGATATATAAGCCCGTAAGAAACTTTGGAAACTTTGGAAACTTTGTTCAATTGCCCGTTTTGGTATTGGAAACTTTATACACTATTAGCATTAGCCGTTAGTCATATGGGTATCGATTCTTAGGAGGGGTCACTCCTTGCTCAGGGTTAATGTCCCAAGTACATATTGCTTAGTTCAAACAATTAAACATTTTTGGGCTAGTTCACGACCACACAATCGGTTTAGTGTATACTTACTACTTATATTATGCCAAGTGATTGATACGAGTTACTATTTAGTTAAACACATACTCCCTACGCATACACCTTTTTAGCGCCTGGATTCCGCTACAACTTTACTTATACGAGTTTTATTTATTCAACTTACTTGTGTACGTTCAAACCTTTTACTATTTACATATATGTTCAAACGTTGTTCCGTTCTTATGACGACATCATATATTTTGCAACTTTCTATTTTTGGAAACTTTTCTCGAAACTCTAAACTGTAACTCACTCACTACTTTATGTAGTTGACACTTTATCTTATGTTTCAGGAAATTAATGTAAGTGTGTGGAATGCATGGCAAGGAAGGGTCGTTATGGTTACGTGAGGCGTTCATTGGGAAAAGACCTTTTTATTTTGGGAATTTCATTTTGGAAACATTGTATTTGTACTTTAAGTTAAATCATGAACTACTTGGTTGTTTTTGAATGCTGAAAGTTGAACAATTTTATTTTAATCGAAATGACTTGAATCGTTTATATTTGCTTATGACCGTGTAATGATATTCCAGCTCTCACATTCCGTGTTTCCGCTTTAGCGGGGTGTGACATGAATTAGGGGGGAATGACGATTTTTACCGTTACACCCGCAAGAAAAGTCACGAATATGAACTCGGAACAAGAAGACTTTGATGGTGTGGTGATGAGATTTCCAACTCCAAAACACAATACACCCACTGTTAATAAAGGTTCTTTAGATAAAACGTTTAAGGTTACGTTTTATAACGAATGAAACAAAAACTCACAATCTGGTCCTCCAGTGCGTCGCATTGGAGAAGAATGTGGCGCATTCTGGACCGGATTTTACCGAAAACCATTTTTGTGTTGAATAGTTTATCTTTTGATGGTAGATTTAGACATGCAGGTTATAAGATCTTCAAAAACACTTTCAGTTAACAATTTTGTAAAGCTTTTCCATCATTAAATCAAAGATCCATGTATATTTTTATAAAACTTGTTTTTCCTAGATTTTTACCATAAGATTTTTATAAAAACTCATTTCTATGTATTAGATCATACATGCAAATGATAAATCAAAGTAAAAACAGTAGGGATTGGATATTATACCCCAAAGAAAGTGAATGTATGATGATCTAGCACAATTTGATGGAGATTTATTGTTGTTTGATGGTGATTTCGACTCCTAATGATGGAAATCGACGTATGCAACCAAATGGATGATTAACTCTAGCCTCCCTTGATGACAATAAGGTTTTATTGTGATGTTTTAGGTTGTTTATTTGCTGGAAATTTACTGCAACAAAGAGAATTGAGGGAGAAAGTGCGTGTCTTGCACAAAGTGAGTGAAGAGATTGAGATTTGGTGTGTGTGTGATGTAAACATGAAATGAGGAACTTGCATGATGTTTTAGAGGGTTAAAACATGCTTTAAGGGAGGTGTTTACACTTGTTGGAGAGGTTTTGCAAAGGTATAAACGTTTTGATGACTCACACAACAAACACCATCTTGCTGTCTGCATCACCCAATGCGACACATTGGGTACATGGTGCGGCGCATTGGGTGCCAGAAATTGGGCTTTTGGTTTTCGTTTGTTTTACCGTTACGTACATGCGTTCGTTTAGAGTTCTCGATTGTTTTGCAAATGAACTTAGGAAAGTTCATTATATGTTTTCTTGGTATTAGGATTCAATTAATGATTCGATTTCGAATCCGATTTCGAGACGCGTACTTTACGGTATAAGTATAAACAAGAGCAATAGCACGTTAACTCGAAGATAAGGAATACATTAACCAACGATTTTGGCCTAAACACCCTAACTTATTACCAAGAGAATACTAACTATTGGGCACTTAGGTAAATATAAAGCTATCGTCTCAAGGGGCGAATCAGAAAAACACATAAAACCCTACTCAAAATCAATAGACCGTGAGTAAAATACAAAGCGAAATACAAGGGTCGAAACAATTGCGAATAAAAGTAAAATAAAATGACAACAAAAGTATCTAAAAATGACGGGTCTTCACAACCTCCCCCAATAAAAAGAATTTCGTCCTTGAAATATCTACTGAGCATCGCTGCTAGGAAAGAGATGGGGGTACTCCGCTGCATCTCGTCCTCCCGCTCCCAAGTAAATTCAGCTCCAAACTTAGAGTTCCATCGGATTTTCACTATAGGAATCCGACTCTGCCGCAAACACTTGACATATCGGTCAACGATTTCCACCGGCTCCTCTATCACTTGAAGCGAATCATCCAAGCGTAGTTTCTCCAGTGGAACGATCAAGGATCCGTCAGCAAGGCACTTCTTCAGGTGGCAACTCAAGAAGGTAAGCCACTGGGCCAACATGAGACAATACTCTAAAAGGACCCGTAAAACGTGGACTTAAGTTGTTGCGCTTCTCGAATCGAAACATACCCTTCCATGGAGAAACCTTCAACAACACCATATCTCCGACCTTGAACTCAAGAGGTCTCCGACGCAAATTCGTGTCTTTCTTCTAACGATCTCTAGCGGCTTACAGAGGATCCTTGATTTAAAAAAAAAATCTTATCAGTAGTCTCCTAGATCAATTCCGGGCCCGAAATCTGGCTATCACCTATCTCGGCCCAACAAAGTGGAGACCCTACACTTGCGATCGTAAAGAGCCTCAAATGGTGCGCAATTAATGCTGGAGTGGTAACTATTGTTGTACGAGAACTTGACTAACCGCAAATGTCGATCCCAACTCCCGCCAAAGTATAAAACACACGCGCGTAGCATATCCTTCAACGTCTGAATCGTGCGCTCGCTCTGCCCATCGGTCTGAGGATAATAAGCCGTGCTCATGTCTAATCTGGTACCCAAAGCTCGCTGTAACGTCTGCCAGAACCTCAAAGTGAATCGAGCGTCTCGATCAGAAATGACGGATACTGGAATGTCGTGTAGGGCCACAATCTCGTCTATGTACAATCTAGATAACTCCTCTACTCGATAATCCTCACGAATAGGAAGGAGATGTGCCGACTTAGTCAGTCGATCGACGATAACCCAAATGATATCATGACCTTCTTGCGGTAACGGAATGCGAATAATCTTCTCGAAACATATAATTTCTGCACGGTGTGTCGACACGCAATCTATACCGATAATGACGTCGAAACTACCTAACTTAATTGTAATTGAATTGATAGGAAAAAAGTGGTCATCGAAACTAACACTACAGGCAGAAAGTATCTCAGTAGCACGCAAAAACTCACCATCAGCTAACTCTACCTTAAAGGAAGACACTAACGGTCTAGACTTACAAGGAATCATAATCCTAAACTCATCAGATATAAAACAACTATTCGCACCCGAATGAAACAAAATAAATGCAGGCTGCCCACAGATCAGAAAGTTACCCGTAACAGAAGATCATCGCTCGGGACACTTGTCCCTAAGATGATCGGCAGAACCACACTCGAAACATTTTCCCCTCGGGGTCTTACAAAACCTCTCGATGTTCCCTAGCTTCTTACACTTACTGCACACCCAACATTTCACCTCCTCGGAGTGGTGGTTACCACACCGGTCACACCTCGGATGCCTACCTTGGGCACCCGGTGTCACAGCAGAATACGACTACACAACTTGAGGAGCACCCTGCCTCCTGAACCTTTTCCGTGAGTCTCTCTGACAGAATCCCCCACTCCGTTTCTCTCTGGAGTCCTGCTTAATCTCGTCTGAAGGAATCCCACCATCGTGGACTATGTTGTGAGTCAACGTAGTCGCAATCTCCACTGCACTCTGGAAAGTGCTCGGTCTGGAGGAAAGGACACCGCTATGGATTTCTTGGGGTAATCCGTGGATGTAGCAACCGACCCGCTTAAGCTCTGGTTGGACTAGGTGAGGAACTAACTGGGACAAGTCATGGAATCGCGAAGTATATCTCTGGATATCTGACCCAATCATCGCCAAATTCTACATCTCATCCTCTAGCTTTTGAATCTCAGACTCAGACATGTATTCCACAATCATCATTTCCTTAAGCTGCTCCCAAGTCATGACGTTAATCTCCGCCCGGCCTCGAAAACTCACGACCGAGTTCCACCACGTCAGAGCAGAACCTTGGAACACAAAGGTGGAAAAACGGACCCGATCCTTGTCCGCACATCCGACTGCATCGAAAATAGCCTCCAAATTTTCCATCCACTGGAGCGTCCCCGTCGCACCCTCCGTGCCTTTAACCTCTGGGGATTTACAGCCGAAGAAAGTCTTGAGTGTACATCCTCTCGGTGGGACGTCGTCATGTACTACGGTGCGTCGAGAACCGTTTGCTCCACCACCCTCGGGTCCACCACACCCGGTAATGATAACCTCAGGACCATCTCCATCCACAACCGGCTTGGGCTTATCAGGACCCGAACCACCAGTTCCCTGCGTAGTGCTATCTCTAATTTGAGCAACGATTGTGGGCATCATCGCTGCCAATTGCTCGGTGATAAGCTGACCGATATCTTGTGTCGTACTCGTTTCTGAATTATTAACTCTCACTCTCGAAGTCACAGTACTAGCTCTCGCGTTCGAGCCAACAAGTCTCACTGACCGTCTCGTCGCTGACGTTTTCTTGGGCGACATCGTCCTAAAAAGTGAAAAGAAAAACACGATAAGCAAAATGTGTGCAACACGAAAATAAGGCCAAATGCCAAAAATATCAAAAGCGAAAATAAGCACATAAGGCCAAATGGTGCACACATAGCAAATCAGAGAAAATCGATTTAAAAGCCTATGGTCATAGTCCAAGTGATTTACTTCGTAAAAATCACTTAGTTCGCTATAACCTTTGGCTCTGATACCAATTTCTGTCACACCCCGCTCAAAGCAGAAACACGAGGTGTTCCAGTTACGATATCAAGAGTCAAGGTTTATAACATTACAACCAATAAATAAAACATCGAAATAACATTAAGCATGCCAAAAGTGTACAAAGTACATTAAGAAGACAAAAGCGTTACAACGCCAAGTACAAATACAACTTCTTAATGTCATAAAACTGGATCCCAAAGGAATTACATCAAACATAATGAATTCCAAATAAACAAAATAAACGATCCCAAAATAGGCATGGCACGATCAAAAACATCCTCAAACTCCTGAAAAGCGTTAAAACGACATCAACAACATGTTGGTGAATTATTCGCAATTTTAAGTAAATAGTGACCCAACGACCAGATTTAACAAACATGGTAAATTCAAATAACATATCTTTCTTTACAACCATAGTGCGACGTACATTGCCTAGACTAGTCATACATTGAACCTAACCTCCCAGTTTAATCCCCTTTCCTAAGGGGTATCAATCCAAAGGTAACCAATTATGAAATACGGCCATACCATCCACTATTAGGGACGACCTAGCGAGCGATGAGGGTTCGGTCCAACCCAAACAGATCTATATATATGAAACCGCGGGCATAAAGCTTAATCAAGTGTATAAGGGGGGGGGGGCCTATCGAGGCCTAATGATACCTAATCTAAAGCAATCATGATCCACTATGTAAACAAGATATACAGTAACGTCTAACATACATGCAGACAATTTAAAATACGCTTTCCAGACCAAAAATAGTAAAGACACAGGGCTACGAATAACTCATAGTAAAAGCTTTAGCAAAATATCGGCTACACAATCACGGAGCTACAACTCCACCGTCTAAGTGCCTTAAAACAATTAACATAGTCTCAGTATCTCTATAAGTCTAGTCCGGTTTAGCCTTGCCGGTTAAGGTTAAGTTTATTAAAATATTCCAACAATTATTAAGTCGAATCAAGTTGACGGATTAAGACGACGATGTTCCGCGCCAAAAAGGGGCGATCGGAAAGATATCGACATTTCACGTCATAAACGACAATTAGTGAAGAATGATATTCCGAGCCGAAAACGACTACTAGGAATATCAGTCGAAAGGAATATTGTGTCCAAGGTTTCATCGAGTTCGACAAAGGTCAACGTAAAAAATGATGACATGGTCAAAGTCAAGGATGTTGACTTTATGAAAGTCAAAGTCGAAGGTGTTGACTTTATAAAAGTCAAAGTCAACAAATTTGAGTGAAAAGTCAAAGTCAACGTGAATGTCAAACTTTGACATTTAGAGAATTTAAAGTCTTTAACTTTCAAAATAATAGAGTAAAATGGTTTTAAAACGCTTTTATAAAGGTTTGTCGTAAAAATATTATTTGATGATCTTAGATCACAATCGCATTTTGTAACAAAGGTTTATTTAGCGAAAAGTAGACAAAACGTCCGTTTTAAATAAGTCTTATGATATTTTTGATTTCGTTGGCGTCTTTGATTCCAAAGACGTTGTGTTTAGCATTATATGGTAACTTTTATTAGTTTACTTATACAAGTGTTTTAGAGTTGTTTATAGTCATAAAATGTCAATTCGGGCAGCGCTTCCGAGCGATAGAATTTATATCCAAATTTCTATCCACTTTCCCGCTTGTTAACAAATTTTATTATGTTCCAAATACATTTACCAAATTATATATACATGCTTTATATGTGGTTTTACCTAGGTAATAAGTTAATTTCGGTTAAATTTACGTTTTAATGTATTTTAGTCAAACTTAGTCCAAATCCGAGAATATTCCAAGTGTTGGTCTAATGTATTATTCTTAACCATTTTCAAAGCTAAAACCGAAATTAATAGGAAAATATATGAAAAGATGAATTAGGGGGAAATGACGATTTTTACCGTTACACCCACAAGTAAAGTCACGAATATGAACCCGGAACAACAAGACTTCGATGGTGTGGTGATGAGATTTCCAACTCCAAAACACAATACACCCACCGTTAATAAAGTTTCTTTAGATAACAAGTTTAAGATTACGTTTTATAACCAATGAAACAAAAACTCACAATCTGGTCCTCCAATGCGTCTGTCACACCCCGCTTAGAGCGGAAACACGAGGTGTTCCAGTTATAATATCAATAGTCAAGGATTAGAACATACAACCAATAAACAAAATATCGAAATAACATTAATCATGCCAAAGGGTTACAAAGTACATTACAATGACAAAAGCGATGAACGCCAAATACAATGTTACAAAAATCATTAAACGGATCATAACGGAATTACATCAAACACAGCTAATTCCAAATACACAAAATACACGATCCGAAAACAACATGGCATGATCAATGAAATCCTCAAACTCCTGCAAAGCGTTAAAACGACGTCAACAACATGTTGGTGAATTATTCGCAATTTTAAGTAAAAGTTGACCCATCGACAAGTTTTCAATTAACATCATAATTTCAAAAATCATATCTTGTTTCTCAACCCTAGCGAGGATACCATGCTTAGATTAGTCATACACCAAACCTGACCAGTCCAAAAGACCCAAATCCTAAGGCGTGTCAAACCAAAGGCAACTAAACATTTACTGTTCATAACATCCACCCATAGGAGCATCCTACCGAGCGATGAGGGTTAGGTACAATAACCCATATAGCTATATATATGATACAGTTGGGCACAAAGCTTAACAAATGTACAAGACCCCTGGTCTAAGCATACATATTCTACTAGGCAAACAAGATATTCAATACAGTCCCGCACACATGCAGACAATTTATAAAATACGCTTTACAGCCCAAAAACAGTAAAAACATAGGGCTACGAATAACTCACAATAAAACTTCAGCAAATCTCGGGTAAACAATCACGAAGCTACAACTCCACCGTCTAAGTGCCCTAAACAGCAAATAATATAGTGTCAGTATCTCTACAAGTATAGTTCGGTTTAGCCTTGTCGGTTAAGATTTAGTTTATTAGAATATTCCAACGATAATTTAATTTAATCAAGAGGACGTATTTAGGATGACGATGTCTCGCGCCAAAAAGGGTCGACCAAGAAGGTATCGACATTTCACGTCATAACGACAATTTGAAAAGAATAATATTCCGAGTCGAAACGACTACTAGGAACATTGGTTGAAAGGAATATTTTTTACAAGTTTTATTGATATCGACCAAAGTCAACGGCAACGATGTTGACTTGGTCAAAGTCGAAGAGGTTGACATTATAAAAGTCAAAGTCAAGTATGTCGACTTTGTAAAAGTCAAATGTCAAAGATGTTGATTTCGCAAAAGTTAAAGTCAATAGTTTGAGGTCGAATCATAGTTAAATTTGAAAGAAAGTTGAAGTTGACATAAAAGTATAACTTTGACGCTTAGAGAGTTTAAAAAAAACTTTACTTATCAAAAATATAATGTAAAGTGACTTTATATAATGTTTTTAACAAAGTTTATCGTGAAAATAATAGTTGACGGTTTTAGATTACGATCGCAATTTGTAGCAAATGTTTATTTATCGAAATGTAGATAATACGTCCGTTTTAAATAAGTATTCGGCATTTTTGATTGCGTTGGCGTCTTTGAGTCCAAAGACGATATTTTATCATAATATGTTACTTTTATGTATTTTAGTATGTTTATACAAGTGTTTAGAGTTTGCTAGAAACATAACATGAAATCAGAGGCTTTGAAACGACAATTTTCGGAACAAAACGTCAAGACGGCCAAACAAGCAAAACGAAGATTTTGCTGGAATTGACCCCGCTGCGTCGTCCTGGCAATCCAAGACGGCGCAGTGGTCCAATTTCCAGCAAACAACGTTTTGTTGTTTTGCCGAAATCCGTTGGTTTAAAGACTTTTTGGTAAAAACGCAAACTGTTAATAACTTATATTCTGTTCCAAATACATTTACCAAGTGTTACATATATGTAAATATATCATTTTACATACTAATACATACAATATGTTAATTTCGGTAATAATCACATCTTTATGTCTTTTACTCCAAATTTAGTCCATAACCAAAATATTCAAATGTGTTGGTCTAATATATTATTCCTAACCATTTTTCAAAGGCTATAACCGAAATACATATAGAAAATAATAAGGAAATATATGAAAAGATGAATATGGGAAAAATATCGATTTTTACCGATAACAACCGCAAGATCTACAAGCTTGAAAGTGAATAAGCCCGGAAGCAAACCTTTGGTGGTGAGATGATGAGAAATAATCAGCTCCAAAAACAAAATATAACCACCATTAGTCTAGATCCTTGCATGCAAGATGATAAATAACGTTTTTGGAGAGATTTTCGGTAAAAAGTTACTTACCAAGATCAAGGAAATTTCCTCCAAGAAAATCCAAAAGAATCTTGCCCAAATGAAATGTAATATGGAAGACAATAGCTTGGAATGCAAAAGATTAATAGATGGTGTTAGAATCTCTAACAAAAGAAGAGAAAGATGGAGAAAAAAAGGAAGAAAAGTGAAGAAAACTTAAGAAAAACCTTACCAAAAGTTAGGGAGATCAAAAAGGAACTTGTTTATTTGATGATCTTGGACTTGAAACGTTTGGTGGTGAGATGATGAGAAATAATCAGCTCCAAAAACAAAATATAACCACCATTAGTCTAGATCCTTGCATGCAAGATGATAAATAACGTTTTTGGAGAGATTTTCGGTAAAAAGTTACTTACCAAGATCAAGGAAATTTCCTCCAAGAAAAGCCAAAAGAATCTTCCCCAAATGAAATGTAATATGGAAGACAATAGCTTGGAATGCAAAATATTAATAGATGGTGTTAGAATCTCTAACAAAAGAAGAGAAAGATGGAGAAAAAAATGAAGAAAAGTGAAGAAAACTTAAGAAAAACCTTACCAAAAGTTATGGAGATCAAAAAGGAACTTGTTTATTTGATGATATTGGATTTGAAACCTTTGGTGGTGAGATGATGAGAAATAATCAGCTCCAAAAACAAAATATAACCACAATTAGTCTAGATCCTTGCATGCAAGATGATAAATAACGTTTTTGGAGAGATTTCCGGTAAAAAGTTACTTACCAAGATCAAGGAAATTTCCTCCAAGAAAAGCCAAAAGAATCTTCCCCAAATGAAATGTAATATGGAAGACAATAGCTTGGAATGCAAAAGATTAATAGATGGTGTTAGAATCTCTAACAAAAGAAGAGAAAGATGGAGAAAAAAAGGAAGAAAAGTGAAGAAAACTTAAGGAAAACCTTACCGAAAGTTATGGAGATCAAAAAGGAACTTGTTTATTTGATGATCTTGGACTTGAATCCTTCTTCGAATATGTGATTTATGCTTCATTATCTCTGGAAATGAGTTATGTTTTAGAGAGAAATGGTGAAATGTTGCATGAATGAAAGAGTGAAAATGAGAGAGAGAGAGAGAGAGAGAGAGAGAGAGAGAGAGAGAGAGAGAGAGAGAGAGAGAGAGAGAGAGAGAGAGAGAGAGTGTGTGTGTGTGTGATGTTGTAGGTGAATTGTAATGATTCAAATGAGATGGTGTGATGGATTGGGACCCCAAATGAGACTCCCCTGCCCATTTCCAGACTCTTACACGTTTGGGAGAAGTGCCCAACCAAAAGAAATGCAACAAATGAGTCACAGAACAAAACAAAAATCTGAACAGCGGCCATGTGCGTCACACGGGGTGCTTGTGCTGCGCCCTGGACAAAAAATCCAGCTTTTCCAGTTTTTCGTTTGCGCGATCGTTAGGGAGTTTCGTTCGTCGAAAGTTCCCGATTCTTTTTGCGATGAACTTAGGAAAGTTCATACTATGATTTTCTTTGTATTAGGTTCATTTAATATTATATTTTCACTTTCGATTTCGGGATACGCACGATTTCGATAAAGAACAAGCAAGAGCAAAAGCGCGATATCTCGAAGATAAAGAATACGTTAACCGACAAATTTGGCATAAACCTTCTAACTTATTACCACGAGCATACTAACTACCTGACACTTAGATAAATAAAATTATTACGTCTCGAGGGACGAATCAGCAAATACAGAAAACCCGATTCTCAATAACAGCAAATCGTGAGCAAAACAAAGCGAAACACAAGGGTCAAAACAATTGCGAATAAAATTAAAATAATAACGGTAACATAAGTACTTCAAATTGACGGGACGTCACAGCGTCGCATTGGAGAAGAATGCAGCGCATTCTGGACCGGATTTTACCGAAAATCGTTTTTTGTGTTGAATAATTTATCTTTTGATGGTACATTTAGACATGCAGGTTATAAGATCTTCAAAAACACTATCAATTAACAATTTTGTAAAGCTTTTTCATCATTAAATCAAAGATCATGTATATTTCTATAATACTTGTTTTTCCTAGATTTTTAACCATAAGATTTTTATAAAAACTCATTTCTATGCATTTGATCATACATGCAAATGATAATTCAAGGTAAAAACAGCAGGGATTAGATATTATACCCGAAAGAAAGTGAATGTATGATGATCTAGCACAATTTGATGGAGATTTATTGTTATTTGATGGTGATTTCGACTCCTAATGATGGAAATCGATGTATGCAACCAAATGGATGATTAACTCTAGCCTCCCTTGATGATAATAAGGTTTTATTGTGATGTTTTAGGTTGTTTATTTTCTGGAAATTTACTGCAACAAAGAGAATTGAGGGAGAAAGTGCGTGTCTTGCACAAAGTGAGTGGAGAGAATGAGACTTGGTGTGTGTGTGATGTAAACATGAAATGAGGGGCTTGCATGATGTTTTAGAGGGTTTAAACCTGCTCTAAGGGAGGTGTTGACACCTGTTGGACACGTTTTGCAAAGGTATACAAGTTTTGATGACTCACACAACAAACACAATCTTGCTCTCTGCACCACCCAATGCGGCGCATTGGGTACATGGTGCGACGCATTGGGTGCCAGAAATTGGCCTTTTGGTTTTCATTTGTGGTATCTTTACGTACATGCGTTCGTTTAGAGTTCTCGATTGTTTTTCAAATAAACTTACGCAAGTTCATTATATGTTTTCTTGGTATTAGGATTCAATTAATGATTCGATTTCGATTTTGAGATGCGTACTTTACGGTATAAGTATAAACAAGAGCAATAGCACGTTAACTCGAAGATAAGGAATACATTAACCGACGATTTTGGCGTAAGCACCCTAACTTAATACCACGAGAATACTAACTATGCGGCAGTTAGGTAAATATAAAGCTATCCTCTCAAGGGACGAATCAGCAAAACACATAAAACCCGACTCAAAATCAATAAACCGTGAGTAAATACAAAGCGAAATACAAGGATCGAAACAATTGCGAATAAAAGTAAAATAAAATGACAACAAAACCATCTAAAAGTGACGGGTCATCACATTCTTGAACTCATCTTCATGAACATCATTTCATTCTCCAAAGGTAATCAGTGCGTTTCCACTAGAGCTTCCCTCCTCTTTTCCATTCTTTACATCAGCACTAGTCAGCTTCTTCTTATCAATTCTCGCTAACACACATAATCACATAAAATTGATTATTCAACTAAAATACCTCAAAAACAACTTTTACCGCCAAATTTCAAACTTATGAAATTCTGAATGATCGTTGATCTTAATGCTCTAATCCTTATAGCTTTTCCAAACACTCCGAACATAGCTTACAATTGTTCTGATAAACAAGTTGAATCAAATTTGATTTGATTTCCCGCTGAGATACCACTTGACAGATCTTATCAATCCTCAAAACTATAACACTCAATGTAAGGAATCAATAACAGGTTGCGGAATAACAAGTTATTGATTAAACTAACTGAATTTAGAACAAGGAATTCAACTATTGAAGATAATATTTTTAAAGCCTTAAATGGCCGGGAAGTTTGTTACAGAGTAAATGATTTATAAACTCACACTTTCTAAACTGCTCTCACCACTATATATAGGCTAATCTAAGTAACTATTACATTATAACTACCCTTATGTTTATTTAAAAATACTTTGGGTGAACGAATAATTAGAATATCATGTTGGGTGAACTTGAATTTAACTCTGGTGAGAGTTAGTTCACCCGATCTAAAGTCTTCCCGATATTATTATCTAAGATTTAGTTCGGGTGATGAACGATGCAACCGAACTAAATAACTAACACTATACAAAATGATTAAGATATTTGGAAGCTTCAACAACAATCTTGTATGCTCCAACACATCCGTGGGCATAAACGAACAAGATCATGAAAATTGTTAGTGTACGCGGTTAACTTGTTCCCTCCATAGTATGACCCCAAAACTCATCCTCCAGTTTCTTCATCTCTGTCCGAGACACAAACTGATCCAACATAAGAGTCATGGAATCCTCCCAAGGTATAGCCATAGCAGCATCCCTGCCACGAGCATTGATCACAGAGTTTCACCATGTAAGGGCCTTTCCCTTCAGAAGATAGGTGGAATAACAAACTCGATTCTGAGCACCGCACTTGCTGATGTCGGAAACTGACTCAACTTGCTCGAAGCACTGACTGAGAATAAGGGCCCTGTCATTTTCATTGAACTCGGTGGGCTTACAATTCAGGAATTATTTGTAAGTACAACCCTGGGGAGGTGGGGGTGGAGGAGGTGGTGGTGGTGAAGGTGGAGGTGGTGATGGATAAGGTTCCGACGGCGACGACGGTGATAGGCAGCGGTGATAGGCAGTTTTGAGAGAGAGTATTGACAGTTTTCTTGGTGTTATGTGTATGTTAGGTGTGTGTTTTCAGAGTTTTGTCTGTGTGTAGTGTGTTTGTATATTATGCTTTAAGTATTGTATCTTATGTTTTATGTGTTGTATTGTATGTTATATAATTTGTATCTCTTAAAAATCTCTTCACACTCTTAAATGTCATATGCATTATAATGTAGCAGATATATATATATATATATCTATATATATATATATATATAACACCGTTAAATTCTCTTTTCAATTTCGATTCCGGAAATATAACTTTCGTATTTTTTCGATGCTTGAATCTCGTCAAAATTCGTCGCGTAAGCTTAACTGGTATTCGAAAACTGTCGGGAAAAATAAAAATCGCTCTCTTTAAAAAAGTTCTTATTTTTCGATTTCGTCTCTAACGTGAAAAAGTTCTTATTTTTCGATTTTCAATAATCCATCCTTTGACGTATTCGTGTAAATCACCGTGTTCAATCTAGTCAATTTCAAATGCGTGTTTGGATTGTCAATTCGTTCCAACACTTGTCTGAATCTATCCGAGAACTATGTCCGAGCAACCTATTTGTGTGATAAACTTCGTGTGTGTTACAAACCTATTCGTGTGATCAACTTCGTGTTTGTTAAAAACCTATTCGTGTGATCAACTTCGTGTAGGTAAAAATCCTATTCGAATAGTTAAGTTCGTATATGTTGAAAGGCTGGTGGAATTGAGCTATTCGAATGGATCCTAGCCGAATTATCCTAGTCGAACGAAGTGTTTTCGAGCACCCCGCTCTGATACCAATTGTAGGTTCAGATCAGTCTCATTTGAGAAACATAGTCTAGAGAGAGAAAGTAGATTTATCATTAAGCACAATATCATGGAATAATCACACCCCACACTCCTATTTATAGGAGTGTGGGGACGTTACAAAGACTTACTAAGTGTTACAATAATGCCCCTAATAACGACTACAAATACAATGTTATGAATATTCTATTCCTAACAGAGTTCAGTTTGAAACACATAGTTATAGTGGTATAATGGGCCGGTCAAAAAGATAGTCAAAACGTTACAGTATCTATTTGTTTTGATATAGCTCCCCGCTTTTTTCATGAATTTATAATTTCATAAACGTTACAGTATCTATTTTGTAACATAAACTTTTATTAATCGTAATTTTGTTTGATCAATTGTTAAACATATAGAAACATGTTTAGATGTTAAACTTTAAACAAAGTGATTATAAAGGTGATAGTATAAAAGTTTACTAATTAATGTTATTATACATTTTAATGTTTTCGTATCATTATTTTTCATATATTTTTCCGTGCTATCGCGGGTATTAAACTAGTTTCATAATAAAACCCTTGTGGATAAGCGTTTTATAAAACATAATATAATATAACTTATTTGTCAAGTGTCCTATATATTATTTCATAATAAAACCCTTGTGGATAAGCGTTTTATAAAACATAATATAATATGACTTATTTGTCAAGTGTCCTAGATATTATTTCATAATAAAACCCTTGTGGATAAGGGTTTTATAAAACATAATATAATATGACTTATTTGTCAAGTGTCCTATATATTATTTCATAATAGAACCCTTGTGGATAAGCGTTTTATAAAACATAATATAATATTACTTATTTGTCATGTGTCCTATTATGTTTGATTATGATAAGACCATAACTAATAAACATCCTATAAAACCTAATATAATAGGACGTGTGTCTAATGTGTCATTTTAGGTTACACCATAATAAGACTCTAAAAAATAAGTGTCATATAAACTTGATTTTAGGACCTACATTTTAATTGTTCTATTATGTTCAATCATAAAAGGACATAAAAACTAACACGTCCTATTAGATATTTTATCGGGACGAAATCTTTAAAGCGTCCCAAAGAAAGGGTCCAAAAAACCCATTTTTCTTGTAGTGGACCCATGAGAATCTTGAATAGTCATCAGTGATAACTAAACAATAAGATTTCATGCCAACACTTTACACTAACTTGACCAAATAGATCCATGTGTAAAAGGTGAAGGACAGTCTCTACTGAATTTTGAGTCTAAGTTTAAAACTTCATTTATGATGTTTACCTATTAAACAATAAATACAGATACAGTGGTCAAGTAATTGAAAATTCTTTTTAGGTAATCCAGAAACTAGATTATCTGTGACCAACTTATTCATGTTTTTAAGATTAACATGACATGTGCCATAAATCAGACTCTTTTGCAGTAGTTTTGGATATGAAACAGTTTGAGGATTCAGAAGATTTAACATTGTTCATATCCAAAATGTACATGTCCTCACATCTTGGTGTTTTCAAAACAATCATGTCTTGAGGTATGACATATTCACGTTTGAGTATTTAGAAAAATTATAAAGTGAAAGAAGTAGTGTACTCATTATCACATACCTAAGAGACTGAAACCAAATAATAATTCAATTCTTTCACAAAGTTAACTTGCTTTAATGATACATGACCACCAATGAAAGCAATGAAATCTTGTAATAACTTGATGTTTCCTGTCATATGCCTAGAGCATTAACTGTCTACCACCCATATATTCTCTTTAGGATTAATAGATTGTCCCTACACATAATCATTTCTCAACGAGATTTTGGTATCAAGTTCTTGTAAACTTGGAATTGGATCTTTAAACTTGTTAAAACAAAAGTGATCACGAAATTTCCTTTCAGGCATACAAGTTCCATAACCCAAATTAAAATTTTAATCACCCGAATTAAGACTTTCTACATCCGAGTTAAAGTGAGAACACAAATTTTATCCGACTTAAACATTTGTTCCTCCGACTTAAAATTTTGTTCACCAGTGTTAATCTTGAAATTATGTTTACTAGAGTTAATTTTCATTTCACCTGATTAAAACATGTTCTTATCAGTTTTCAAGCTTTTTAACTCGGATATAGAATATTTCAACTTAGGTACATGCAATCCAACCAACAAATCAGGATTTGTTCTACCTAATTTGAACACATTAATATTTTTAGATTTTTCACAATTAAGCATGCATTCTTTAAAGTTTATTCTACCAAATTGCAATTTAACAGGCATTGGAACACATTCAGAAACACATTCAACCTTAGGTTTCAACCAACATTCTACTAATTTGCATTTCTTTTTGCATGTATTGCATTTTGTTTTTCTCTTTGACTTTTTAGCTTTGACTTTCTTAGTTTCAACAACCACCGATACAAATCAATTCATGTTTAGGCAACACATAAACATTCACATTATGAAAATTATAACACTTTTCATCTAAACAGTCATGAATAGATTCAACAAAATCTTCTACAATCTCAGTCAACTCAAATTTATTACGAGACTCAACATTAACAGTATTTTCTTCATCTAATTCTTCAAAGTTACTTGACTCTTCTAATTTTTTACCTGCTACAACATTAGAAGTTTCATTTAGACTAGTAGTAGCATCCAAATTAATCACATTATGCACAAAAGAACAAGCTTCATTAAAAAGCTTCAAATTCAGATCAACTTTAGACTATAACAAAGAAATATCATCAAAGGCGTTTTTGTTGGGTCAAGAAATTGACTGGATGAAGCTATGGAGTCTTCCGTGTGGTTTGAATAAAGATGATTTTAGTTCGTGGAGGATCCGAACTAAAATCATGAATAATCCGAAGTGAAAATTTCAGTTCGGGGAACAAGTTAGTTTAGATACTCATGAAGAATCCGAAGTGAAATTTTCAGTTCGGGGAACAAGTTAGTTTAGATACTCTGAACTAAATGAAGTTCCTCCGAACTGAAAATAAACTTAAGTATAACTTAATTCAACTCAAGTCAACATTGAAGATATTAACTCAGAGGCTGAAGACTTTGATTCCGAATTGAAGTGAACTCCCCGAGTTAAAATTAAGATGATGACATGTTGTAATATTTAATTCGTAGTGTTTAGATTTTGTCTATAAATAGTGTGATAGGTTGTTAGAGTTTGTTGTCTTTGAACCCGGACTCTATCTTTAGAGTTCCGTTGAGCTTGATGTCAGTTGTAACAAGCTCGATCCAAAACCAGTTCACACTATCAATGAAATCTTAAATAGTTACGCATACATTTTTTGATATCAACTTCAATTTCAATTTCAATTTCATGTTTCTGCTTTTGATTCAACTCAGGTCATGAGATTCCGCATCATGACCTGGTTTCAGTTTCGATTCGCTGAGTGAGAGGAGGTTTTGAGGACCTGTCAATTTTCAATAGATAAACTACTCTTAAAATGTGTAGATTCAGGTTTAATATAGCACTTATCATTGAATGGTGGTGGTACAGCATTGAAGCCAATACCAACCTTAGCTTTCTACACAAACTGATTTTCAATGATCCCATTCAAAGTCTTAGATGAAAGATTGAACTTATCAACATGAATTTTAGCATTTTCAAATTCATTTATTACTTTTTGAAATCTTTCAAATAAATTTTCATGTTGAGTTTCCAATCTTCCCAATTTACCCCTGTACACATCCACATCCTTTAAAAGAGAATCAATTTTATCTTTATAAATCTTTTCAGTTTTCAAAATCCTCCCTTGCAAGTTCTGCCTAAGTCAAAATTCCAGCCACAAATGCTTTATACCTTGCAACAAAAGCTCTATACAATATCTCCGTGTCTCCTTGCCCATTCAAATTAATCCCATTGACTCTAAAGTTCACAGAAGATGAATGATAAGCATTTAATTCAACATTTTGACTAGAATATCCTCCATAACCATTTGAATTGTACCCAACAGATGATATATTACGTGGACAACAGCTTTCGGAATGACAATTTGCATATGATTGAGGTTGAGGTTGAGCTTGATTAGGATAATGAGTTGAATTTTCAGGAATATGAGCTACATCCAAAAGAATTTCCAGTCTGCTTCTTCTCATCAATCTGCATATCAACTTTATATGATTGAAGAATCCCAATCAACTCTCTAAAGGTCATTGCATTCAAATTTGCAGTTCTCTAATGATCATCACTTGCACTGACCACTTAGTAGGTAGAGATCCCAACACCTTCTTGCACACATTATTATCTTTCATTATAACACCAGAACTCTTCAGATCACTCACTAGCAATGTGTACCTACTGATTTGATCAGATAAACTCTCTCCCCTCACATATTCGAAAGCTTCATATAACTTCTTCAACTTGTCTCTCTTGCTCTCCTTAAGCTCCAAACTTCCTTCATATCTCAATTCCATAACATCCATTAGTTCTTTAGCAGAATAACAGTCCTTGAAATTTTTGTAAACCTCAGTAGGAAGATCTAGAATCACAGATCCTAGTGCTTGAAAATCTCTATCAATTAGCTTATTTTCAGCTTCAGTATACCTTTTTGGATCAACATCTACCATACCAGTTCCACCAATCTCTTGCATCATAGGTTGATGAGCACCATTTACAATCGAATTCCATAACTGTCGGTCATTGTAGTAGACAAATGCCTTGAAACGAAGCTTCCAGGTCTTGAAAACAGATTCTGGTAGGAATTTTGGAGGTCTACTACTAGAACCTGTTTCATTGCCATAATTCACAATTGGAGCATCCATTACTATTGCAGACATATGATTTGAGAATTTTGTATTTTAATTGGGACGAACAAAATATAACTCGGATGAACTAGCTAATTTAGAAGTGATTCAAAATTGATCTAATTTGTAGAAATTATCAACTAAACCTTAGCAAACACTCTAACAAACAAATTCACACTTAAAACTAACGATTAACATTAGAATATCTCTATAACAAATTTTACCGCCAAATTTCAAACTTATGAATACTGAACAATTGTTTATCTTACTTTCTAATCCTTTTAACTCTACTAAAAACCTTCAATGCAACTAACAGTCTTCTGATACCTAAGATGAATCAAATTAGATTTGATTTCCAGCTCTGATACCACTTGTCAGGTCTGATCAATCTTCAAAGCAACAATCTTATGTTTAGAATCACTAACTTGTGGCGGAATCACTAGTTAATGAATTGAGTTAGCGAAATAAGAACAATGAATTAATACGAAATCAGTGAAGGAATCATTCATTCAAAAGCCATAAATGGTGGGAAAGTTTGTTACAGATGATAATCTCACTTACACTCAAGCTCTTATCAATTGAACTACTCTCTCCACTATTTATAGGTTGTACATTCTATCTAATACATTACATCAACCCTTATGTTTATTTAAAAATACTTCGAGTGAACAAATAAACAAAACTACCCATGTCCTCTAGCCTTTTTGGAATTGGTTACTAACCTGTTATCTTTTTCATGATCCAGGTCCTTCTTTTCTTCTTGCAACTCTCAAGTCACTCTTCTCCTTATATCCATTTTTGACATTGTTGCCACATATAAAGACCTAAGTTCGAGAATGTATTTAGTTTGTAATGAATTTTTAGAGTCGAGGGACTATTTTTGTATATAGTTAAAACTTGGGGGTTATTAGTGTAAATAGTGAAATTAAATATAAATGTCACTTTCAAGGCATATAAATCAGATTATGAATGCGTTTGTGTGTGTGCATTCTTGGTGAAAAGCAACAAGAAAGAAACGACTAGAAGTTTAAGTCGGTTGAATCTTTCGGTGACGGTTCGGTATTCATATTTTGTCGGATAAATAAACGGAAAGCATATTTGTGCTCCTGGTGTCTAGGGGATCATTTCGATATAAGCAAAAGTTAGTTTTGCGGTGGCTCATTTCGAGTCATTCGTAGCCGTATATTATAAGCTCAGGTAAAACTCGTTTAAAAGAGCTAATTTATAAGTTGTTATTGATTTATATGATATTGGGATAAATTTTGTTGAGTTTGGTTAACTTTGGAAAAACT
Source organism: Senecio squalidus (assembly GCA_910822075.1). Lineage (NCBI taxonomy): Eukaryota > Viridiplantae > Streptophyta > Magnoliopsida > Asterales > Asteraceae > Senecio > Senecio squalidus. Next base: position 67,277,414 of record CAJVGC010000590.1, on the reverse strand, counting down.
GTAATTTGGTATTTTTTAGGATATATGAGGCGGTTGAGCTTAGCCAGCCGACGGCTGGTAGGTTTAATGGTATATTATAGTGTTGATTTTATAAGTGTCGGTAATGAGGTGTTATAGCGATGTGTTTAGTTTCGCTAATTTAGTATAAGAGATTAATTAATCGTAATCCTTTGAGTGCGGACAAAAGTAACATAGTGTTGATAAATGTTACGTTGAGCAGGATTGCGTTAGAGTTTCGATTAAGTGAAAGAGCTTGGGAGCTTGAAGCGGAATTGAGGTGAGTATTCAGTTTCTAAAACTTTAGCAAGAGATAAAAATAGGTTTTAAAAAGTGTTTTGTGGAAATTTAAACTGAGTTTTACAAAGAGTATTTGAGAGATGTAAATTGAGCTTTACAATGAGTAAAATGAGATTTTACAAAGTGTTTGATATAGAGATCTTATAAATCATTTTATAAGAAGAGTCACAAGAGAAAGAGTTACGCCTGGGGTTGTCTCGAGTTAATTACATTTGTATGTTTAGTAGTGTATTTTTACTTTACTAAATGTTGAGTTTATTGCATGTGTGTTTATTGCAATAGAGTTATGTGTTGAGTTTATTGCATGTGTGTTTATTGCAGTAGGGTCTGCCGTTAATTTGGGATATAGTGTTTTCGATATAATATGTTCCGGATGTAACACCTATTGTTAAGGCTTCTTGTTGTTTACTACATTAAGAGATTAAAGAGATGATGGCATAATGGACATGTGCATCGATTATAGAGAGAGTTGAATAATTGAACGATTAAGAGTATATACCTTCCTCCGAGAATTGGCGATTTAATAGATTAACTTTAGGGAGCTCGTTATTTCTCTTAGATTGAATTGAGGTTAGTATATTACCATATCTTATTTAGAGAGTGAGATAATCCTAAAGCAGCGTTAGAATATGTTGTGAGCATTACTAATTTGTAGTGACGTAATTTGGAATAACGAATACACCAGTTGTGCTTATGGATTTTATGAATCGAGTATGCAAGCTTTTTTTTCAAGACAATTCTAATATTGTTTTATTGAGGATATATTCTAGAAATGAGGAAGATAATTGATGTCCTTTGTGTGAGGTTTTAGAAACCCTTAGTGTAGAAAAACCTTTGTTAAAAAAGGGAATTATTTTTGTCTTTTGCGGGGAACTTTAGAAATACCAATTGAAATTTGTAACTTTTTGAGTTTCGTAGATTATTATAGACAGTTTGTAAAAGACTTTTCCAAGATAGCTTTGGTTGTAACTAAGTTAACCAAAAAAAGTAAGCCTTTTTACTTGGACTTCAAATAAGAAATAGCCTTTTAATTAAATGACGTGAAAAAGGGTTATCCGATTAATAATCTGGAGTTGGTTGCAGTGATTTTAGTGTCAAAGATCTAGTGTTATTAGTTGTTTGGTACCAAGTGTATCATCCATATAGATGACAAGAGTTTGTAAAGCATTCAGAATCATAAAGTGATATATATCCGTAAGGGAATAGGGGTAGAGTGATTAAGTGATTAGATTTGGGTTGTTGGTTACCAAAGCCAATTTGGTGGATGTTGCATTGAGTCGGAAAAAAAAGAAAAAAAAAAGATACCGTCTTATAGATCTCGGACAACTAGTTTAGTTGTTGTGCCAGATGTTTTGGAGAGATTAATATTGCACAACACGGAGAGTTGAAAAGGAAAGTATTAAAATGAGAGAGAATTATGATATCGAGAAAACTTAGAGAAAATAAGGATAATATATAAGTGTATCGTGATAGGATATAATATCCTAAGAGTAGTGATATGAGTGAGATACTCTTGCAAGATTCGCATAGATATAAATATTTTATTCTTCCAGGGAACACGAAAGTGTATTGTGATTTAAAATTTAGGTATTAGTGATTTGGAATGAAATCGAAGATAACTGAGTTTTAATCTAAGTGTGTAACTTGTATTGGGTTAAGACAGTATATTAAAACCCGAATAGTGAATTGCATCAAACTTAGAACTTCGAAGTGGGAATGTGATAACATTAAGATGGATCTTGTTATTGAATTACCAAGATTGTCAAGCGTAATGATCTGATTTGGGTTATAGTCTATCTATTGACTAAGAGTTCTTAATTTCTAGCCACTAAAGAGAAAGAGAAATTGTGACACAGTATAGTATTCGATTGTTTATTATTTTGACTAGAGACAATAGAGTTCCAACATGATATGTGGGGATGATTATAGGACACTTGAGTATAAGAGTATATATGAGCACCAATTATCATAGACAAAGTGAAAGGACTACTCAAATTTAGATATGTTAAAAACTTGTGTAACAGGGTATGGGAATAGTTGAGTTACGTATTTTCCCGTTAAGAAGAGTTTTCCTGTGATAATTCGTATCATTCTAGTGTCGATATGGAAATGAGAAGAAGTGTCGTACTCCCACTAGAGGGTTAGAACTAGCAGAATATTTTGGGTTGGAGATTTTTCTGATGACATCCAACAAGGTTGTTGTAGGTCGGAATAACTTGTCAGTGACTCGAGAAAGAATGAAAGAGTACTTTGACAAAAGACAGAGATCGAAAGTTTTGAGATTTAAGAGAGATAGATATTAAGAGTTTCGCCTTAGAAAGGAAATTATTCGATTTTGGAAGCGAGGAAAGTTAGGCCTTCGATTTATTGGCCCATTAAGGTTTTAGAGAGAGTTAGAGAGCAAGATTATAAACTTATATTGTCGGAACTGTCAGATATTCATAATGTGTTTCATTTGTGTTATATTCGGAAGTGTTTATCTGAAGAGACGAGTGTTATTCCAATAGAGGAATTGAAAAAGATAAGATTTTGTTTGAAGAACTAATCAAAAATTTAGACCGAAAAGTAAAACAGTTAAGGAAGAAAAGAGTGAAACTAGTTATAGTGTTATAGAAAATCCATCTTAGAGCAAATTTGACATATGAAGTTGAGAACGATAAGAGGACCCGTTATCCTCATCTTTTTTAGAATTGATTCCGGGACGGAATCGTTTTAAGAGGGGGAGAATTGTAACGACCTAAATTCGAGAATGTATTTAGTTTGTAATGAATTTTTAGAGTCGAGGGACTATTTTTGTATATAGTCAAAACTTGGCGGTTATTAGTGTAAATAGTGAAATTAAGGCATATAAATCAGATAATGAATGCGTTTGTGTGTGTGCATTCTTGGTGAAAAAGCAACGAGAAAGAAACGACTAGAAGTTTAAGTCGGTTGAATCTTTCGGCGGCGATTCGGTGTTCATTTTTCGTCGGATAAATAAAAGGAAAGCATATTTGTGCTCCTGGTGTCGAGCGGATCATTTCGGTATAAGCGAAAGTTAGTTTTGCAGTGGTTCATTTCGGATCATTCGTAGCCGTATTTTATAGGCTCAGGTAAAACTCGTTTAAAAGAGCTAATTTATAAGTTGTTATTGATTTATATGATATTGGGATAAATTTTGTTGAGTTTGGTTAAATTTGCAAAAACTATAATTTGGTATTTTTTAGGATATATGAGGCGGTTGAGCTTAGCCAGCCGACGGCTCGTAGGCTGAATGGTATATATTAGTGTATATTTTATAAGTGTCGGTAATGAGGTGTTATAGCGATGTTTTTAGTTTCGCTTATTTAGTATAAGAGATTAATTAATCGTAATCCTTTGAGTGCGGACAAAAGTAACATAGTGTTGATAAATGTTACGTTGAGCAGAATTGCGTTAGAGTTTCGATTAAGAGAAAGAGCTTGGGAGCTTGAAGCGGAATTGAGGTGAGTATACAGTTTTTAAAACTATAGCAAGAGATAAAAATAGGTTTTATAAAGTGTTTTGTGGAAATTTAAACTGAGTTTTACAAAGAGTATTTGAGAGATGTAAATCGAGCTTTACAATGAGTATTCGAGAAGTGTAAACCGATTTTTACCAAGAGTATTTGGGAAAATGTAAAATGAGATTTTTCAAAGTGTTTGATATAGAGATCTTATAAATCACTTTATAAGAAGAGTCACAAGAGAAAGAGTTACGCCTGGGGTTGTCTCGAGTTAATCACATTTGTGTGTTTAGAAGTGTATTTTTACTTTACTAAATGTTCAGTTTATTGCATGTGTGTTTATTGCAATAGAGTTATGTCTTGATTTTATTGCATGCGTGTTTATTGCAATAGAGTTATGTGTTGAGTTTATTGCATGTGTGTTTACTGCAATAGAGTTATGTGTTGAGTTTATTGCATCTGTGTTTATTGCAATAGTGTTGAATGCTTATTTAGTATACTTTGGAGGTCATTTTGCATGTGTGTTTATTGCAAAAGAGTTATATATTTGTGTTTATATTTCATTGAGTTTATTGCAATAGAGACCTATAATTATGACCCTAGCATGCTGTGCCTGGGTAGGAATGGGTAGAAGCTACTCATTTTATCAGTGATCGTGACCTAGTAGAGTTGAAACTAGGTAAGAGAGTGGCTAGCCACACAGTGACGTATTCCAGTTCTAGACTCTTGGATACACCGTGGTATTGGGACATGTGTCTCGTACTGGAGTGACATATTTGACAGCGAGCGATTCCTGCCTACCGTAGGGTTTAAACGGACTTATGTCACGTTGGACTGAATAGAAGTGGATAGTGCCCGACTGAGACGCGGTGTCTTGAGTCGCTTCTATTACTTCCTAAGCGGCAAAGCAATCGTTGATTGGCGGATGTGGAGTCGGATCTGCGAAAGTAGCATACGAGTTATTATAATAAATAGGAGTCGCGACCTAGTTTATTATATTATTGTCATATGCACGAGTAGCTAATAATGGGGATCCCTTGGATTTTATGTTTATATTTAAGGAACTTGAGGTTGAGACTAGAGACTGAGACATAGAGAGACTTGAGGATTAATGCATAGAGTTGATTATAGAGTTTACTCAAAAGTGTTACATGCATTTAATCATGATTATGTGTTATTGTGAACTTTTCGGGCGGACAAGGGATGGGAACTAGAGACGTGTTTAGTTTTTCTAAACTTGTTTTATAATATTTATTACCTTGATTACTCGCCAGCAAAGCTGATACCTCTGTTTCAAAATGTGTCTTTTGCTCGTAGGCAGCTTAGCAGGTGTTGTGGGGGTAGTTACCTTTCCTTTTGAGACTTGCATTCTACGCCACGTGTTGAGTAAAACTCTTTTATATATAAAGTTTTAAAGTAAATATATTACGTAACTATAATGTAATATTTTGAAGGTGTTTTTAGAGTAACTCGTGGTTTCTATTTAGAACCGCAATTGTGAAACTAAAATGTTTAGCTAATTACATTTTGCGCATTTACTCTGATAAAGTGAAAAGATTTTGAAAATCGAAAATTTTGGAAATCACGGCGTTTCACCACGTTCACTTGTTCTTTACCCTGTTCAAATAAATTCTTGTCATAGAAATCGTTAGTACAAACTGATGTTTCTACCCCGATCTCATGTCTCGGAAAAGTTTCGACCTATTTTCATTTAAAAGTATTGTTAGGAATAGAATATTCAGAACATTATATTTGTATTTGTTATTAGGGGCATAATTGTAATATCTATGAAGTCTTTGTAAAGCCCCCACACTCCTATAAATAGGCGTGTGGGGTGTGATTAATATAACTTTTGGAACTTAATAATAAAAATACTTTCTCTTTCTAGAATTACTTTCTCTCTCTAGACTGATCAAACCTAACAATTGGTATCAGAGCGGGGTGCTCGAAAACACTTCGTTCGACCAGATTTTCACATTTTCGACTGAGTTTTATAGTGGTTCGACTAGGAATTCGATTCGAACTAGTGTAGCTTTTATTCGAATGTGGTTTGATTCGAATGGGTTTTGGTTCGTACTAGTGTAAATCCTCATTCGAAGACACTTGGTTTGATTCTAAGTGGTGTATTTTGTATTCATGTGTTTCTGGTGTTGATTCAAATAGAAGGTTTTTAATAGAAAATCAACACACACGAATGGAATATCATTCATGTTAGTTGAAAATTGTAATTTGTGTGGATTTTTGGTGATTTGTGTGAGAATTATTTGCAATTCGTGTGAAAATATGTTGATTCGAAAGTGTTGATTCGGATAGGATTTGTACATGTTCGAATGGGATAAGTGAAACACGACAACAATAAGCTTGTTCGAACACGGTGATTTTACTCGGACATAATTTGTGTGTACTCGAATACGACTTGCTTTACTAGAACACGAATAGGAGAATTTTTCAAAAATTTTCTAAGTGTTCCCACGAATCAGATAGGTCAAACACGACTCGGATAGGTCATACACACGAATCAGATAGGTTATACACACGAATAGGATGAAGGTTAGATTCGAATGATGATTAGATTCGAATGAAAGTAGATTCGAATGAAGGTTACAAGTCATTCGACCAAGATTACAAGTTATTCGACCAATACATTCGACTAAGTCATCCGAACACGGAAAGGTGTTTACAACGAGCACAAAAGATCACGATCAGTTGAAAACGAAGATTTCAAGACTTCCATAAAAGAAAAAAAAAAAGTTAAGTTTGGCGATTCCACGTTTTCACATTAGAGAAATTTTTCAAACAGAGCGAAATTTGTTTTTTCAAAGAGAGCGAAATTTATTTTTCCGAGCAGTTTTCGATGACCGGTTAAGCTTACGCGCCGAATTTTGACGAGATTCAAGCATCGGAAAAATACAAGATTGATATTTCCGAAATCGAAATTGAAAATAGAATTCAACGGTGTTATTCCAAGGGTTTTGTTCAACAAGATTCAGAAAAACGGTTATTCAAGTGTGAAGATTAACGGGTCGAGATTATCCGGCTATTTCTTCAAATTTTCAACATTGAGATTTTTTCTACCAACTTTCAACGGATATTCGTCATCAAATTTTTCATCATGAAGAAAGATATTTTAGGACGTATTTTAGACTTCTCAATGGACAAATATCAAAGTCTTACAATTCATTGTCCTCCGGATCAAGCTTGGACAAAACTAGATGAGTTAGAGAAGTGGTGTGATAAAACCGGAACTCGGTTTTCTCCTTCTAATTGGAATGATCAGGAAATATTGGATCAAATGCGACAAGTTGCTAAACTTACACAAGAATTTTTATCAATGGTAACGCGTTACTCACAATATTAAGTCAACCTTAATAAGGTACCATCTTTATCTTTCTCTACGTTAAATAATAAGATCATTGAGTTGGATAAGAAGTTGCAAACTAACTTCGAATTGGTTTTAAGGTTTTCAAATGAAAATGCTAAACTTTTAAATGAAAATTCTAAGCTTTTAAATGGAATTGAAATTTTGACATCTCTAGTTCAAGCTTTAAACCTTACCAATTCAAAACTTGACGAGTTTAAAGAGTTAGCCACTTCTTAGGAGGGAAAATATGACCAAAGTGTGATTAAAATTCAAAGTCTTACAAATGAACTTAATGAAAAATTGGATTTAATCAATACACTTCAACAACAATCAAAAATAATAAAGTTTGATGAAGAGAAAATTGATCAAAGTGTGATTAGAATTCAAAAAAATTTCAAATGAACTTATAAAAAATAGAATTTAATCAATACACTTTAAAAACAATCAAAATCATAAAGTTTTATGAGGAGAAATATAATCAAAGTGTCTTAATGGAACTCGGAAGTCTTAATAAAAAAACCTAATGAATGAAAGGTTTAAAAAAATGGAATTAACTAACGAATTTGATAATGAAATAAATGAGAAACTTAGTGCTAAAGATAATCTTATGCTTTTAAAAAACAAATTGAAGATTATAAAACGAAAATTAAATCTTTAAAATCACAAGCACTTGAAGTTGAAAATAGAATTGATAATTTAAACCGAACTGGTTTGAGAGAACAAACGAATCAACTCATTTTTCCAAACAAACTAAAAGATTTTCGATTTTTCAATCCACAAGAAGGTTTGAGTCATGATAATCCAAGATATCTAAAGAAAGCTATGTATCATGCTCCCGATCTTTATGATACAAAATCTTTGGGAAATGCAAATGTTACAAATGGTTTTCATTAGATCATCAAAAGAAATTGAAGAACAAGAGAATGCAAAACGACCACTTTTGAATAAAATGAAAATTTCTTTCGATTACAAATCATTAAATTTGAAGGTTATAAAACTAGGAAAATTCCTCTTTCGGATGATTACTTTCCAACTTATACTGAAAAGGAACTTCATTCCAATGATGTTTTGGAACAAGTTTTTTTCAAAAAGTATACGTTCCAACTCTTTTTTTAGAAAAAAAAAATTTAGAACATGAACTAGAGGTGGATGTGGAACTAATTACTTTGAGAATGAAAAACGTAACGTTTTAGAGAAAATTGTGTCTCTTGAAAAAGCATCACTTGATAAATCTTCAACTTCAAATGACAGATCTTCTTTGGAAAAGATGATTAAAATTAACAATCTTTCAACACAAGAATTTACAACACCTTTCTCCTCAAATGAACAATCTCTTGCCAAGATATCATTTTTATTAAAATGCTTTTCTTGCAAAAGACAAAGATATTGATGTTTTAACTCAAAAGATTGATTCAATGTGGAAAATGAATGGTCCGGTTTCACCACACACCCCAATTCTTTCACATGAGGAGAAACGGAAATCTAAAACTTTTGAAAAAGATTTGAAAAGGGATGTTAAGGTAACAACGGTGAATCTTCCAGAACATTTTAAAAAGTGGTTTCTCCGAGTACTAATTCTTTCGGAAAAACGAATCAAAAGTATTCTCCGAAATCAAAAACTAATGGAACTTTTACATCACCTTTGAAAACTTCGAGTTTGAAATCAACAATCATATCAAGTAAACATGTTGAAAAAGAAGCACTTTGTCCTCCAATGACCAAAAACAAAACAAAATCATTGACTTATTCAATACCCGAGTTATTTGAATTTGCACCATCACATATTAAATATTCGGTGCAAAATGTGCATAGTTTTGTTTCTAAAATTAAACAACGAACTGTCAATGAATTCATTCAAATCAAAGAAACAGTTCTTTCCAAATGTACCATCAAATGAATCAAAAACGGTATATTCACCAAATGATTTTGTGCCAAGAACTCCTTCACCAACTCATTAACGGAAATGGATTCCAAAGTCTCCACCAATTTCAAAAACAAACACACCGATTGCAAAATCAACTATATCAAATGTGTGTTTACCGAAGAAATGGAATTCATATTCTTTGCACATAGTTAATACGACTTATCAATGGTTTTCGAACAAAGCTAACCAAAAAAAGACCCAAAATGAAATGAGTACCAAAAGAAGTTTGGCTTGATTGTGCATAAACGTAGGTTTTCAAAATGACTTCGAAACAATTAGGTTTTGGACTCGAACTTCATGGAGTGCTTACAAGAGATATCTAAAGGATTGGAAAACGATGACTTCTAAATAATTAAGTTTCGAACTCGAACTTCATGGCGCTCTTTCACGACAAAAATCAAAACGATGTAACCCCAAGGACTTCGAAAGATAACAATTTTGGACTTGTACTCCACTGCAAGATTTCAAGCCATATCTCAAGAATTTGAATGAATTGGAATTCAATGGCTTTCACATGAACAAGAAACGACGCAACAACAAATATACATGATGATTCACAACATTGATATAATTAGAGCAACAAATAAAAGTGGTCGCATTTTGTTGAATAGAAATTTTCTCAAGATTGATTCGAACAACGTGTTATTGATTCGACCAAGGTGTGATTCCAACAAGGTGTAATTGATTCGAACAAGGTGTGATTGATTCGAACAAGGTGTGATTTGAACAAGGTGTGATTCAAACAAGGTGTGATCCGAACAAGGTGGACTCGACCACGAATCATCAAGACATATCTCAATGACGCAATGATTTTGGAATTTAATGGCTTTCACAAGAATGATGCAATGAAGCAACAAAAAATCCACATAATGAACTACAATGAAACGAACAGATTAACATCAACTCAATTCATGATCAACAACACAACAACGACTAAGCATCAACATCAACATTCGAATTTGATACATTTGATGATGTTCAACAACGCAATGAAGTGGTTAATGCAAGCTATTCTATCCATCACCTCAAGCTTCACAATGAATCTCTCGCAATCCATCATCTCAATAACGAAGAATATTCTCAACACTCGATCAAAAACTCACATCGAAGACAAAGTGACAAACGTCTCAACAACATCTCAATCAAAATCAATGGGTAAAGAGTTAGAGAAGAAAAAGTGACAACGTCTTCATCACAGAAACATTCTCAAGAGCAAAAGAGTGAAACAACGAAAAATGCACTCAACTTCACAAACTCAAAGTTTCTCCCTTATGATGGAAGTTTTAAATCACATTGGGTGACGGCTATTCATTCGAGGGCGAGTTTCCATGGTGTTTTTCAAACAAGTAGGCGAATACCGTTTGAAGAGGAGTTTATACGATGTTTGCATTCAAGGAGAAGTTTCGATTTAAGAAGGAGGATACATTTGAAAGGGAGCTTACTTCAAGATTTTCACATTTTCGAGGGGGAGAATACGATATTTTCACATACTCTTTATTGCGAAAACATGAAAATATTTTGACATACAAATTGGATTTTTCACTTAAAAGGACGATTTTTCATAAATAAATCCATTTGGTAATAAGCGTATTTGTTCAAAGAATCAAACATGAATGAATTGAATGAACATAATAAAGATTTTATGTTTGAGAAAATTTGTGGAAAATCATAATCATTTGAAAAATGTTAATCAAAGAAAAAATCTAGATAGGATTCGAATTTTTAACTAATTTCGAATTTCAAATGATGTGACCAAATTCGAACATTGAGAATTTCAAGATATTTGAACTATAAAAGTTTTAAAACAAATTTCAAATGTTTTCATGAAAATTTTGAATTTTAAAAATAATGGTTTTGATGACTATTTTTATATATTTGTGACAGGTTCGGATTTAGTATTCATTATTGGTGTTTCACGTCATATCCAACATTTGAGAAAAGTTTTTCGACACTCATCTTGGAAATACCTTTTCAAAATGTCTCAATGGATTGGAAAACGACTTCGTAACAAGACGGTTGCGGACTCGTGCTAAATTGGACCATTCATGTCATATCACACATTTGAGAGAAGGATTTTGACACTCGACATGGAAACATCTTCTCAAATATCTCAATGGATTCAAAATGACTTCGTAACAAGACTGTTGCAGACTCATGCTTAATTTTCAGAGCATTAATGGACTATCTAACATTTGGGGAAGCATCTTTGGAAAAACGACTTCATGAATGTTTTTTTAACGGACTCACAACGACTTCTAAACACACAGTTTAGGACTCAATCTTCAAGGCGAACTCAACACATATATCAAAATTTTGAGGGGAGATCATTCTACATCTCATAAAATAATTTCCTTCATTTTTATGAAATAAATTATGAATCACCTCCAATAAATCATTTATGTTTTACGGGAAAGGATTCAAGATTGTTTTTGGAAAACTATTTGTGATTTGATCAAAAAATTTCAAAACATTTTCATCAATATGATGTTAATGAAAATCACAAATGTTTTTTAAAATGACTTCCTAATACAACATTTAGGAACTCGAACTTTAATATTGAGCAAACACGTGACATCAATTTTTGAGGGGGAGTTCTACCCAACTTGAGAAAATTTCCGAGAAATGCTCTCTTTCAAATCTTTCAAAATCTTCGTGTATAACTCGAAATGAGAAAAGAAATTGGAATGACAAAACTTTTTAACTCACACACGATATTTCCTACGTTCAAAGTAGTAACAATTCAAATGTTTTAAGCAATATCTTACAAATCGGAGACTTTTAAGTGTTCAAATCATTTATAAATCAAACACTTTGGATATTTTTCTCAAAATTTGAGAGAGAGCTTCCGCCTTTTGCAAAGAAAATAACAATCGAATTTTCGAGGGGGAGAAGTATTAAAAACGAAAACATCAATTGTATTTTCAAAAGGGAAGCTTTCAAATTTCATCGATATACTCAAATGATGAAAATGTATTTTTAAATGGAAAAATAATATTTAGGATGTGTTTTAGTAGCGGATTATATATCTCGACTTGAACTAGCACATTCGTGTGGTATTGACCTATTTTGACAAAGTACATTTTATATCTTTTTCGATAATTTCAGATCAAGTTTTGTTCAAAACATGATTTTTATCCAATCAATGACCTTGTTTTGTTTGGATGTATTTTAGTAGCGGATTTCTTAATCTCGACTAGAACTAGTACATTTAAATGTTATTTTGTTCTTCGTTAACAAAATTCGTATTTCCAAAATATAAATCGTTTTTGAACAAAAGTACAAATTTAATTTATCACTTGAGAGACGTAATATTTGGAAGCGTTTAGTAGCGGATTTTCAAAATCTCGACTAAAACCATTGCTTTCGAGTATTATTATCTTATATGATATTTTGAGTTTGTTTAGGCTTTCAATTATTTCAAATTGAAACCCGTTCTAAAACCGGAAAATTACGAATGTATATATCTAAATACAAACTTAATATGATGAATGTGAATAGTAGCGGATTTTCAATCTCGACTAGAACTAACATATTCAAAGTATTATATTTGTGTTTTATAGTATTTTCGTAACTAACAAATGTTTTCGAAATGAAAAATCTTTTCAAAATTGTAAACTATAAAATATGATTAACTCAGCTAGAACTAGATTAAATCGAAAAAGATGATTTAATAGCGGATTTTGCATCTCGACTAGAATTATTTCATCTTTTAGAGAGGATTTAGTAGCGGTTATTCTTATTTTATCTAGTTTTTAAAACACTTGTTTGATCGTACATAGAGAATCTAACTTTGAGGGGGAGTTCATAAAATCATTTTTCGAACAACCTCCTAAATCTTTCATATGAGCTTCAATGAACACAATCTTTCAAATGATCTTCACCGAAACAATTTTTCAAATAAATCTTCCGAAATGCAATATTTTTTAATGAACACATCAAATGTATTTTCGAAAAAGACTTCCCATAATCAAAAACATTTTTGTCATAATATTGGTTTTCACTTACTCTTCATATGCTAAGTTTTTGATAATCAAATTTATATGTTGAGGGGGAGCGTCTTTTTTAAAATATTGCAAATTTCCAAGTCACTTTGGAAAATTGTCACTGGGGCGCGACTCTCACCCTATATAATAACCCGAAATGTAGGCTTTTACTACTCCGACATAACATATCAATGCACTGTCGTTAAGGAGGGATAACCAATCTTTACTCGTTGCCTTACTCCCATGTAATGGTTGCAATTGACCCAACGTGGTCAAAAAATCAATTTTGTGAATGGGTTTCTCTGACCACCATGTGTTGCCAAGGAGTTCTAGAAGTCCTTGCAACTAACAATTGGGTTTACTCCCACTTTAATCAATGGGTTTCTCCCACGATTATAATAATGGCTAGCACTTTTCACCGATTTATTCACACTAGGTTTGACCGTCTGTGAGTAGCTACTTGCCACCCCTTTACCTAGTCACACTAGGTTTAACTATCTATTTACGTGTGACTATTGTCACTCTCTCCGTCCTTAATTAGTCTAATATGCTCGTAGATCATTACCGTAATTTACTGAAAAATTTAAAACTTGCTTATTACTGTTGTTGTGTGATTAAAGTATGTATTCGTATGTGTTATGGTGTTATACCATAGGTGCACAAGTAGTTAGTTCCCACTAAACGAGCTCCTAGATAACTTAACGAGATATCTCCGTGTTTCGTGAACTTGTCATTTGGTTACGTAAGCGATGTTAAATTAATTGAGTGTCCGTGTTCGATGCTTGTACATGATGTACTTAAATCTCAGTTCCTGATTTCGTTCATCTTATGACCTACGCTTTTGAGAAACGTTCGTTGCTTGTGCCCAAAAAATTAAAACCTTTGTTTTGTTACTTCACTGCGTCGCAGTGACCACCGGTGGTCAGCCTTTTTTCCATTTCGCTGTTAAGTGTGAACCGTGGTCTAAATCGTTTTGGACGAACCCATAGTGCAGTAAACTGAAGCCTACTCCTACCTGGACTATAGCATAACACACTTAGTAATTTGGCTAAAAAATTATTTACACGTACTTGCTTAACCCTTACAAACCCTAATCTCATTCTCACTTTCACTCCCTAAACCGTCACACACACTCCTTCTCCTTCCACCGATTTCCTTTCTCCAAAACTGCAGCCACCAATCCCTTTCCTCCACCATTGCAGTCATCGATCCTCCATCCATTTGCAACAATCATTTCATCTTGAAGCTTCCATTTCAATCAAGGTAATCGTGTGTTATATTCTTGTATAAGTCTCTAGCCAAGACCCTAATTTCAATTGGAATTTCAGTGGTGTCTTTTTTTCTTCTTTTTGCAGCCACGACTTGAGTCCTAGGAAGTCTTGGTCTCACCATCTTAGCCTCCTAATCCTAATCAAACACACCACAAGGGAATTCTTTTAGGTATGTTATTTCATGTCTTTCATTTCTCTTCTTTGGCCGATCCTTTCACTTTGAGTATGGTATTCTAATCGTTCAATTGTTATGGTTTGTTGTTGACATCTGATTGTGGCTAGTTTATGGTTCAATTTCAGCTCATGAATCGATCTTGATCAAGTCATAATCAGTTTGTAGGCAAGATCTAGTAAATCGGATTCATCAACTTTGTCGTGAATGTACTTATGATTTAGCCGATTCATTGTTGGTTATGCATACATGATTTCAATCTGATTTTGTGTTTTTTGGTTTTAGTGACCCGTTATTTGTATATGGCAGATCCTAGTGTCATCATCATAGCTTGGTTTGTTGAATAAGGCAATTGACAAATCATGCAAACCAAACCATTGCAACTTGTGGTATAAAAGCCTAATTTTCATATTTTTTCTTATTCGTTATTGTACAATCAGTTTGTGAATCGTTTTGAATTGGATTGAACATGTAATAACTTGTGCTAAGTTAATTGATCGTCACTTAAGTCATTTCTTTGTTATTAAAATCTTAATAGGTAGAAAACCTTAGGTTAATGAACATATGTATAACGTTGTTGGCAAATTCTGAAATCATATATTGGTCTGTCTTTATCAGTGTACCTATGAATTGGAATTATATTAGTGACTAGGATCTAAACGAATATTGTAGCCCTTGGAAAATGGTTTTCAAAAACGTAAGACATGTTGTCTAATTCATCATAGAAGGTTCTAAAAGTTTAAAAATACTAACAGAGGGTCTAATCTGAATTTTTGTAACACTTTACTAGGCGTTGGTAATTGAAATTGTGTAACCACTTAGACAATCCTAAACATAATTGGAATGGATTAATTTTGTTTATAACAGGTATAAACGTCTTATAAATGTTTAACAAGTTTACATTTAAAATTTACGACTTTGAAACGTTTTGTAACTCGACTTATTAAAACAAACATTTTTGGACAGATTATAAGATCAGTTTTGTTTCTATCATAACGTTTTCATAATAAACTCAATTGGATCAAACTCTTAGTTTAAAACGTATCCCACTGAGTCTAGTTTTTAGATATATAAAATACGTCGTCTAACTCTTCCTAAAACTCTAGATATTTCAGTTTGAACGAACATAAGTACTCTATGAATATGTTGTCGTTATTTCTAAAACTAAAACACGATTATTAATCGAGTCCGAAACGCATTAATTTTATTCTTACGTTGTATTACTACCTTTTATCTATGGGAGCTCTAGATATAGTCGGGACATTTCTTGTGACCTACTTACTTGTATACACACACATTCACACAACTTGAGTTGTGCCGCTTAGTTACTCGTTAAGGTGAGTCCATCACCCCATATTTTACTGTTTTACTTGCTTTAAGCAAATCGGGGGAAAGTAAAGCTAAACTACGGATTTTGAGAAAAACGGATATCATTTTCAAATTTACCATAAATAGATAATTCTATTTATGGAAACTTACTATTTTTGGAAACTTTCCATTTTTGGAAATTTCCTACTTATGAGAAACTCACTATAAATAGAATTTATATTTATAGAAGCTTACTACTTTTAGAAACTTTCTATTTATGGAAACTTACTACAAATTTGGATTTCATAAAACGTGTAACAAAACCTAATGTGCTTTTCAAAAACTTACACGAGATACGGGTTATGGTTGGATTCATTGTACTTACACATTATCTAGATAACTTAGTACTGTCGAGGCATACTAAGGGTAGCGTTCGGACCTAACACAGCCGATGCGTGTCATACTGACTTGACGTTGGCCGAGGCGCGTCAAGGGCAGTATTCAGATTCGATATTTCTGACGAGAGTATCACCTACAGGGCACTGCCGAGGCGTGTCACTGTCTCGATTGTTTGGATGTTACTATTTTCTCACTACTTATGCATTAGTTACACATTTTTCCGATACACTACTGTTATGTTTGAGATTTGAACTGTTTACTACATTTTACTTATTACTCGGTGAAATCTCTCAACCTTTGTGTTGACTTTTTAAACTTTTTTTTCACGTAATGATCAGGCATAAGATCTATCTAGGACGGAACTCTAGACTTGGACTGCATTTGCATTGTGGCTTGTGTTTTAACATTTCATTCTTGTTTTATTTCGGGCTTGCACGCCTAAGTACTTCGTTTCTTTATTGGATTATTTGAATATTTCTTTTATGAAGTGATTGACGTAAATGTGTACCAAGGGGTTTTATCTTGGACATGGCGACGTCATGACATACTATCTTATATATATCATATAGACTATCTTTATTTACTATTATGTTATGACGATCGCCAATCGGCCACACCCTGCGTTTCTGCCAGTAGCGGGGTGTGACATTACGAGTTTCATCTTTTCTCGTAATCAAGTAAAGGTTTCTTATGCGAACTAAGGCACACTCCTTATAATGTGTTGGGTACTGAATAGTATGGATGAAGCTATGAAGTCTTAAAAGTGTGTGTTCAACATCTGAATGTTTAACTCGGGTGAACAAGTTCATCACCCGACTTAAACATAAAGAATCATTCTGTAAAGAATTTAATTTGGGTGAACATGTTACTTCACCCGAATTAACTAAAGTACACCCGAAATGAATTTAAACTGAAGAATAATTTAATCAACTCAAGTCAACATTGAAGATTATAATTCTGGTGATGAAGACTACTTGCGAGTTAAAGTGAACTTCTCTAGAATTAAAATTAATTCGGGTGATGAATTTTTAGAACACCTTGATTTCACAATCTAATTTCACATCTGAAATGCCACATCACATCTCTTCATAAATTGATAACTCGTGTATTAGCTTCATACTCTGATCAATTCTAATTGATTATCGTACGAGCAGTTCCACCAGAAATACACTAATCTTCACATATTCTTTAATAACGTTCTTCAATTTCAATTTAAAACTCCTTGGATTCAATCAAACAAATTTGACTGAATTCACTTGAATCGGATCAAATCGATGGGCCACAATCAATTAAATTTAATCAGTTGATTTGTCTGGCTCTGATACCAATTGACAAGTCGTGACTGCTCTTCTAACCAGTGAATTGAATATTCAGATGATGATGCGGAATATCATGATCTGAATGAATCAAACAAAGTAATTGAAATTGAGGATATGATCGATCAAGAGTTGAATGATTTAATTTTATTGATAGTATGATTTCTCTTTGAAAAGTAGTTACAAAATCTGTTTAAAGCTTAACGGCACTCAAGATGAGTCCGGGTTCAAAGACATCTAATTCTATCCACCTATCACACTATTTATAGAAATATAAACAAACAAATTACACTAAACAACATGTCTTCATCTTAATTT
Source organism: Senecio squalidus (assembly GCA_910822075.1). Classification (NCBI taxonomy): domain Eukaryota; kingdom Viridiplantae; phylum Streptophyta; class Magnoliopsida; order Asterales; family Asteraceae; genus Senecio; species Senecio squalidus. The sequence continues at coordinate 67,259,602 of CAJVGC010000590.1, read as the reverse complement.
TAATTCTGGAGAAGTTCACCTTAACTCAGAAGTAGAGTCTTCATCACCAGAATTTAAATCTTCAATGTTGACTTGTGTTAACTAAATTATTCTTACGCTTAAATTTAATTTGGATGTACTTCAGTTAGTTCGGGTGAATTAACATGTTCACCTGAATTAAATTCTTCACTGAAAGATTCTTTATGTTTAATTCGGGTGATACCCAAATTTAAACATTTTGATTCCAAACACATACTTTTAAGACTTCATAGCTTCATCCATTATATTCAATATGCAGCATAATGCATAACAGATACATCATCAACAACAACAGCTATATATAATCATATAATTAACATCATTTACATTTACAATAAGGACACATGTAAATATACGGGTAGCTACAACCACCCGTAAACATCATCTATGGGTAACCACTTGTTATCCATACCACACAATTTCGTTATTCTAGTTCTGGTTCAATTCTTTATTGATCAAAACATCTTTATACAAAAACAATATCGTTTATCACCAACGTTTCTTTCAAACATCTTTACACGTTTCAAACATCTTTCAAAACGTTACTTGGTCTATATACTCGGTTTTATAAAGCGATATTGTACTCACCTCATTTTTTCAACGTTAAGCAAGCATCCTAGCAATACTTTTCACGATATACATGATCATACATTATCCAGTAATAACGTTGTTACTTTCACGATCTACTTGAACTCATCCGCCGGTTGGCCACGGTCAGCCGCCGGTTGGCTTTTCTCGCTGGCTTCGTCTTCTCCAACATGACCATCTCCATAGTTGTAGGTTTTTAGACCTTAACCAAACTCAACGAAACTCAACCAAAATCATACCAAACAACTTTAAAACACTAATAGCTTGATTTTATACGTAAATCATAACATATACCTTAACGATTTGAATCGGGTTTCGATATGTCCCGAAACGAACCTCCACGAATCTTAATTTCGTTTATACCAACACAATCCTTGCGACCCCATGAATACCATGGTGCCTTCCCTTAGTTCATCCGGCGAGAAACGGATTCGGAATCGCCAATTTTCGATATTTGAGACACATGGAAATGGTTCCTACACCCTTGCTGATTTAGATGGGCAACAATTACCCATAACATGGAACGTCATGAACTTAAAGAAATGTTATGTTTACGTCATGCACCACCCTAAACTACGTTTGGAAGAAAATATGTGAAGGCAGCCATAGACATCTTAAGTCTACGCCAAACATACAAGCGTATATATATTCGTCTTTTTACCTACCAGGAAAAGGCAAGCATTTCTCATTGGGAAGCGACATCACTCGAGAGTAAACAAAATTAAGGTTAACAAATAGTGTCATAGGCACAATCCAATATACACACTGACATGCACACCGAAAGCGGTGTCATGGACACAACATTCATAAAAAAATAAAATAATAAATAAATAAATAAAAATGTGTTTTTGGCTTGATCACCAAATAAAACATTAGTTTTTCAAAACCACATTTGTACTTGGCCAAGACAAGCCACAACCACACAGGCCAAGCCTAATATGCCTGACAAGGCTAGTTTTGGACAAGGCAAAGTCCAAAGACAAAATCCAAATCCATGCAACGCCATCGATAGGCATGGCCGGCAAAGCAAGGACAACGACAGGCAGGATAGTTGAGTAAAAGTAAGAAAGTTAGGCTTCAAAACAACTTTTAAACCCTAACTGGGGTGGGGGGGGCATGTTGGTGTTAGTAGGTTTTATCCTATATTTTAGGGAAAAAAACCCTACAAACACAAAAATGGCCTTAGCCCATAACAACGAAAATGCTTACTTTGGTCGAGCTTACCTTGGCCACGCTTTCCCTGGCCACGCTTCCTTGACCACTGCCTTGGTCGCGCTTACCTTGGCCAGGCTTTCCTTGGCCACGCTTTCCTTGGTCGAGCTTACCTTGGCCACGCTTTCCTTGGTCACGCTTACCTTGGCCACGCTTTCCTTGGTCACGCTTACCTTGGTCAAGGCTAAGTCGGCGGCCAAATCTTGTATGCAAGGAAAAATTTACTGGGCGGCCATTTCACATCTAGACAAATCGTTTGGTTCAAATCATTTGTAACGCCTGCAATATCTACGACATTATATCTGAATAATGTTGTGAACGTTAGGCCATTATTGGCTTAATCAATTATGGCTTAAATGTTCTTAATACACATATGTTGAACATTGAAGAGTATAAATACACATACCTGATCATCTTCTACGGACATACTATCCTACTCACGCACACTTGCAGATCATAGTTGTCTCTCTCATTCCTAAGACTCTTTTATGCTCTAACACACATAGCGTAGATTATCATCTTGAACGTCCATCATAGTGAAGATCATATCACCTACTCCCAACCTTGATCATCTTAGGTTCGTGAAGAACTTGTCAGGATCGGATTAGCCAATATAAACTAACCAGTTCGCCTACGTTAAGATCGTCATCTATTGAAGAAGTTCAACAGCGGATGAACACTTCAATATTAACGAGTTGTCGAACAATATAATGTTATATGAAAGCAATAAGAACAAACAGAATATAGTCGAATTATAAGCCTCAATCGTATTAATGAAAGTATCAGTACAACGTGTTTTCTATCATACAAGGATCTATCTATATATAGAACTTGAGGCCGACCTAGATAAACTAGGAAACATCTTCTATCCTTATCTAAATATATCGTTATCTAGAATAAGGAAACTATATCTAATAACAAAAGGAAACTTAAATATAATGTAATTACAACTCTAATTAGATTATTCTTGCATGGCAAGTTGGTCTTCCGTATCAACTTGACTTCTTTCGTAGAAACTTGATCAGCCGTAGTAACTCTGTTGAACAGCCGCACTAACTTGTTCTTCCGTAGTAACTCTTAATGTCTTCCGCATTAAACGTTTAAGTTACTTTTCTTGTTGTTAAGCGTATTGTTTATAGGTTAAACGATATTGTCTATGTTATAACCCAACAAACTCCCCCTAACCTTGAACTTTTATGACACATCAAAAGTACAAGTTTCATGCTCCAACAGAACTAACTATTTTTCATTAACAAAAGATGATTTAACTATTACAAAATTTCATTCATCTTTGTTTAGGCCAATAACCCTCTTTGCCTTTTGTCTTTTCATCTATGATCTGCACTAAGATTCTCCAAACCAGTTCATGTGCCAGAGGTGAATCATGAAGTCCATTGAGATTGACTTCAACCATTTCTTCCAACGTCTTCAATCCACGTGGATACCGTACATCCACCAAATAAAATTCCATGGCTCCCTCCTTTCTTCTAAGTGAGTAGACACCACTTCGATCATAAATGAACCACTTGATTACTGGATTAGTTGGACTTCCTCTTTTGAACATTGAACTTTTCTTGATGTACCCTGGTTCAAATAATCCGCATAGAACGTCCATGGCAAGGTCAGTACCTGAACATACTCCTCTTTGATGAGAGTACTTGGCTTTGCCTATGTGATACATTCTTTCCAGATCATCCCTGTCAAAATCTCTGATAGCTTGATGGAAGGCATGAAGTATCTTTCTTGACTTGTCTTGTCTGATAACTTCATATTCAGTCTTCATTTGCCCGCCAACAAACTTGCAATCAATGATTATTGGAGGCTTTACTGCCCATGGAGTAAACCTAAGACCTTCTTCATGATTTATGTATGCAGAATAATCTCCCCCTTGAGTAGTGCTAGGAGGATCTTGTTCCATACTTTCAGGTTCTTGTTGAGAAGCAGCAGCATCTCCCACTTTCTGTCTTTTGGTTGGAGGTATTGGAATCCTCTTTGATGCCAACTTTTTTCTTTTGGGCTTCTCACTTGGTTTCTCTTCAGCAGGAATGGTATCAACAAATTCTTTAAGGAACACTTTCCTTCCAGTCTTGAGAGCAGCTTTGATTGCCTTATCCGCATCTAGCTTTTTCTTCTCTTGAAGTCGTGCAAGAGCAGCTTCTCTCTTCACTTCCTTTTGTTTTTCTTCCTTCACAAGGTCCAACATGTTAGTCAATTTCATAGGACCTAGTGACCTACCACTATAACCTTTGCTCTTGAGATAGGTGGTATATTTCTCCCTATCTTCAGCTAGCTTGGTACGTGTGGATTTGGACACTTTCTTCTTCTCAGCCTTGGTTTTCGCTTTGATTTTCTGTTCATCCTCCTGCATCTTCATTGCAAGTAATTCATCTGATTTCACCAAACCTTGACGAACTAGATCATCCAAAATGTCCTCATTTTGCATCTCCTTAGCACGAATTGCATCCTCCTCTGCAATTTTGTTTACCTTTTCTCTCTGTTCTGGAGTTGGAGATTGGTTCAATCTTGCATGAAGTTCATCCTCTTCAGCTATCTTCCTATTTCTTTCCCTTTCAGCTTGCTCATGCTCAGCAGCCAATTTGAGCATCAATTCTACTTCCTCTTGCTCTTGTCTTAGCCTTTCAATTTCTTCTTCAGTCATATTTTGAAAGTTTATTTCTTCTGCAGCTTTTTCTTTAGCAAGCCTTTCTTCCTTCATCTTTTCTTCATTTGATTTCTCCACAACTATAGATTTACCTTTGTCTTTATGTTCTGGAGCATCAAGGTCAACTCTCTGAATCACATTTTTCTTCTTATCCACCATAACATATCCATATCTACCTGTAGAAACAGACACACTAGCAGATTGTTCAGGTAAGGTTAGAGAAGTTATTGATGGTTTAGCAACCAATGCAGTTGCTGCTCTTTGTCTAGCAACTAGTTCCTCTATCATCTTCTTCCTTTCCTCTTCTGCTTTCTCCTGTTCTCGCTTCTGCTTCTCTTCTTTGATCTTAAGAAGCTGTGATCCTATTGTGTCTTCATCAGCCATAACAGATGTTCTTGTCATCTCTTGTTGGATTAAGGCATCTGCAGCTTCTTGTTGATCAGTTGTAGGAACAGGAGCTTCAGTTGTTGTGGTTGAAAGTGTTGTAGCTTCATAATGTATTGCTTGTAAAGGATTTGAAGCTTGATAAAATGTGGGAGGAGTGGTTGTGAACAGGTATGATTGATCCGCATCATCTGCAACTGGACTGGTAATCATAGGGTCAGTAGCAACTGTGTCCGTAGTAACTATGTCCGCAGCAAGTGGACTGGTAATCATGGGGTCAGTAGCAACTGTGTCCGCAGCAATTGAGTCCGCAGCAACCATCTCATCATCCGCATTAACTTGGTCAGCAGCAAGTGAGTCAGTAGCAACTTCAGGATTGATTTTAGCTTCAACTTCCATTTGTTCTACTGTTTCTTCGACCATTTGCTTCACAGCTTTCTGCTCCCCCTCAACCAATTGTTCATCTATAGACATTTTCTCCCCTTCTTCATCTACCACCATATCTTATGTTTCTAATTCTGTCTCCCTCTCAAGTGCACTAACAACCTCCATATCTTCATCATGTTTTGAGGTGGCAGTGATCACAGTATCTGCACTTCCCTTATCTTCACCCTTGCTCTCTTCAGATGAGAACAAAACAATATGTTCTTTCTCCCCCTTGTTGTCATCTGCAGGAGAGTCATCTGAAGATGAGGAGCTGGAAGGTCTTGGTGAGTTCCCAGCACTTCGTGTGGTGATTCTTTTGGGCAGTAACTGGGCTGATAATAGAGCTTGTTGTGCCAGTACCTGTTGCACCAAAGATGTAAGAGTAGACAGTATTTCACCCTGTTTTTCAACCTTCACCATTAAAGATCGGTACAAATCCATCAATTCCAAAAACTGACCACCACTACCCTCACCCCTTTCCTGTTGGGTACCAACAGGCGGTTGATCATAGGGAATAGAGAAACTCTCCTACCTGGCAGAAGCATGTAACTCTCCCATGGTCTCTTGGCGTCGGGGACCACCTTCCAAAGATGAGAACAAGTCCTCAGCAATGGATGGTGTTGCCGTAGTTTGGGTCTTAGTTATGTTGCTACTGTCTTGAGCTTCACTAGAAGAAGTGAAAGCTGCAGTAGTATCAGCCCTCCCTACATGGTCTCCCCCCTCCTTATGGACCAAATCAGTGAACAAGGGGGTGTGTTCAATTTTTTCCCCTAAATTTGGTGTCATTCCTGAAGATGTTTCAGGTAATGATTTTGAAGTGTGAGAATGGGGGATGGTTTTAGAAACAAGAGACTGAGTAACCCTCTTGAGTCTTTTGAAAGCAGCCTGTGATGGTTTGTGTGACGTCCCGTCTATTTGAGGTACTCGAGTTACCGTCATTATTTATATTTTATTCGCAATTGATTTCGACCCTTGTGTTACGCTTTGTTTGCTCGCGATTTACTGTTATTGATTATCGGGTTCTCGTATTTACTGATTTGTCCCTCGGGACGTGATAATATTATTTTATCTAAGTGCCAATTAGTTAGTATCCTCATAAATATAAGTTAGAAGGTTTATGCCAAATTTGTCGGTTATCGGATCCTTTATCCGCGAGTTATCGCACTTTTACTCTTGCGTGCCCTTTTACCGAAATCGTGCGAATCTCGAAAACAAAAGTGAAATTTAATATTAAATGAACCTAATATAAAGTAAGTCAAAGCGTGAACTTTCCTAAGTTCAACGCAAAAAGAATCGGGAACTTTCGACGAACGAAACTCCTTAACGATCGCGAAAACGAAAATCAGAAAGTGCTGGAAATCACCCGGTGCGCAGCACCATGGCATAGGTGCGCAGCACCTCCTTGCCAGAATTCAAAATTTTACACTTTTGGTCCTTGCCTCGTTTTTGTAATAAATCAACCAATCAAATCTCGACCATGTGCTCTCTTTACTGCCATTTTGCCTGCCCAAAGTGTATCATTACACTTTCCTTTTAATTTCTTTTCTTTTTCATTTTTGCAATCAAGAAACACCCACACAAAAACACCTAGTCCCATTTTCTCTCTAGTTTTTCTCTCTATCAAACCCCATTTCCAGAAGCTTTTCACCATCAAAATCCATTTCTAACCTATACAAATCGTTCTAGACTTCAAGAGAAGCAAAGGGGTGTTGTTTATACCGAAAAAGGACCACTTTTGCAAAGGTTTTGAAGCTCAAATCCGATCAAACTCATCATCCAAGTGTTTCCTTCGGTAGATTTCTTCCTTTTTACTGTTTTTATTCAAATCTTTAATTGCATGTATGATCTAAGCCTTAAAAACGAGTTTTTGTAAGGATTTATATCACCTTGTGTACAAAAACGATTTTTATATAAACACTACTTAGATCTATGTTTTTGTGGGTAAAAGTTATTTAGAAACTATAAAAATGATGTTTTATAAGTTATCTACTGGTTGCATGTCGAAATCTTTGAGTTACAAAACGATTTTAGCAAGAAAAACACAAATCGGGAAGAAGGCAGCAGCTAGGTGCGCCGCACCTGTGCTCAGGTGCGCAGCACCGGGCTGCTGACCTCCCGAAAATGTGTCGTTTTACTCATTTAAAACTTGTATTCACGTTCTGGACTTTTGTCAATAATATTGTGGGGCTGAGATGAGTAAAAACAGTAATAATGGTGACATTTTGTGCATTCAAATCCTTCGTTTTGCTAATTGTTGGCGTTTGTTTTGTGTTTCGGAGGCGGATATTCTCATCGTTGTACCACCGAAGTTGTCATTCCAAATTCTGGTCAAATCAAGCGGAGTTAGTGGTATAACTTGTTACTCTTGTGAATCTTGTGATTTCATTATATGTGTATTATTCGGTTTTAGCCTTGAAAAATCGGTTAGGATAAATTATTAGACCAACACTCGTGCGTTTGATCGATTTGGACTAAAGTTGGACAAAATGTTAAAATATAAGTAACCAAAGTATTATGTAAAGCTAAATATGGTATTATGTATTATGTATAATGGTTTAAAATGCATTGTTGATAAGCGGGAAAGTGATTGAATAAATGGACTAATATTTTATGACGCGGAAGCGCTGCCGAAATTTCAACTCGCAACATGTTACGACTTAAAACACTTATATAAATAAATTGTATACCAAAGTAACATATTATACAAAAACATTGTCTTTGGACTCAAAGACACCAACGCAATCTCGAATGTCATAATATTACTTAAATGGACATTTCAAACCTCTTTGCGATACTTTAAACTTCGTCTCAATTTAATCATTGTTTTAAGTCATCAAATTATGTTTTGCGGCAAATTTTATAAAATGGTTTTGAAAGGCTGTTGCTTTAAAACATTTGGTAAGAAAACACTCCAAATTATTCAAAGTGTCAATTGGACTTTTAAATTGATTTTGACTTTAATAAGTCAACATAATTGACCTTTGACTTTTATAAGTCAACATAATTGACATTTGACTTTTATAAGTCAACATCTAAATCTTGGTCATTATAATGCACATTGGTATTAATATTCCTTTCGACTTGGAGTTATCACTCGTTTCCAACGGTCGTTGTTGACGTGAAAGATCGATATCTTGCCGATCGGCCCTTTTCTGGCGCGGAACATCGTCTTCTTAATCCGTCATCCTTATTCGATTTATTAAACGTTGGAATATTATATTAAACTTAATCTTAACCGACAAGGCTAAACCGGACCTAGACTTATAGAGATACTGAGACTATATTGTTTATTGTTTTAAGGCACTTAGGCGGTGGAGTTGTAACTCTGTGTTGTGTACCCGATTAATTGTTGCCGAAGCTTTATCTGTGAGTTATTCGTAGCCCTTGTCTTAAATATTTTTGGGCTGTAAAGCGTATTTTAAAATGTCTGCTTGTATGCGGAATGTTGTTGATTATCTTGTTTGCCTAGTGGATTAGGTCTGCCTTAGATTAAGCCATTAGCCCTTGTTGGGGCCCCCTGATACACTTGTTAAGCTTTGAGCCCAACGGTTTTACATATATATAGATCTATATGGATTATAGACCTAACCCTCTCTGCTCGGTAGAATGTTTCTAGGAGTGGAAGCTATGGCCGGTTAATTGAATTGTTACCTTTGGTTGGCGACCTCAGGATTTGGGGTTGTACGGTCAGGTTCAGTGTATGAATAGTCTAGGCAAAGTACCTCTCACTATTGGTTGTTGAAAACAAGATATATCATTTGAAATTAACGTTGTTTGATGAAAAATTGTCGATGGGTCAACTTTTACTTTAAAATTGCGAATAATTCACCAACATGTTGTTGATGTCGTTTTAACGCTTTGCAGGAAATTGAGGATTTCCGTGGATCATGCCATAGTTGTTTTTGGATCGCTTGCTTTTGTGGAATTTGAATTTATCTTGTTTATGTAATTTCCATGACGATCCATTTGTTGATTTCTTTTGAAGTTGTATTGTACTTGGCGCCTTATCGCCTTTGACTGGATGTATTTTGTAACATTTGGCATGATCTATTTAATCTGATGTTTTTTATCGGTTATATTGTTGTAATCTTGACTTTGATATTATAACTGGAACATCCCGTGTTTCCGCTCTATAAGCGGGGTGTGACAGTTTGTGAGGTGATGAAAAAGTGGGTATAGTTACTTTAGAAGTAGTAACTGGTGCAGTAGTAACTGGAGTAGAACTCACAGTAGCAACTGGAGACACATTGACAGTATCAACTACCGTAGTAACCTCAGGGTTAACACCCTCAGTACCTGCTACAGATATGGCACTAGTGCCCACAGATATTGCAGTAGTACTGATGGTGGCAGCTGGGGGTTGGGACAGAGGTGAAGTCACTTGTCCTTCAGCTGGAGGAATGGTGATCACCAACATTGTAGAGAACAATGGTGTCACATTGGATGAACCGCCCTTATTAACTTGCCTCATATTGGTAAAAACTTTCTTTGAATGAGCATGTGAGTAAAAACGTTTTTCTGATCTAGTAAGATCTTTATGCTCACAGTTAAAAAGGTGTTGAAGAAAGCGAGGATACATTAAAAATTTAAATTTGGGGTTCAAAATATTCCATCGCATTCCTTCAAATATCATGTATGAAAAATTGTATGTTCGTTTTGTTGCCAAACAAACCATGGCATTAGCTAGAGCAGAACTACCTTCTTGCCATCCTGTTCGTTTTTGGGATATACATTGTTGCAAAGTATGCAACATAAATTTCCATTGAGGGAAGAGTTTTTCCTTAAGAAAGGTCGAAAGAGTCCCCCTCATATCCCATTTTTGCAAAATTTTCAATCAGGATGTCATAAGGAATTTTTACTATACCTCTTGAGTCTTGCAGTTTTAGATGTTTGCGTAAAGATGACTCCGTTACTTTGATTGCTTTGTCGTCCACCACCGCATTAATGGCCGCCTCTGTATCATCAAGTTCAGTGGATGTCCAGAAATCCCTAATGTGAGATTCATCAATTTCTGGATTAATGGTTAACGCCGTTTTTATTTTCGATTGATTCAAGAAATCAATGATTTGGTGGAAGTCAGCGTTTTCATCATTCTTTTCCAAGAAAGCTACCATGTTGTGAGTTTTGTGAATCTGTAGTTCTGCCATTGTTGTATTTTGATGATCGATTATGAGAGTAATGAACAAGAAGGCAAACATTTGGTCACAAGAATAAAGAAAATTGAGAAATTTGAGTCTAACGGTAACTTTTTAGGAAGATTTAGGGTTCTTTAGAAAAGGTAATTCTAAAACGGTTAAAAGGAACCCCTATTTATACTGAACATCCGTAACCACTTGTGGACTCCGATTAGACGCGGGTAATGATTTAAATGTAACGGTCCAATTAAAAATTGCCACGTGTCAGTAGTAGCTGTGCCTCGCGCCTGAATTTTAAAAAGTAGGTCCAATCGGAACTTGCCACGTGTAAATGTTGGTTACAAGTTCTATTTTGACTTGTCAAATCACCATTAATTAGGGTAAACTTATTGTTTAAGAAACCTTTTAATATGGTAATTGATGTGTAAAATCTAGTCTTAATTTAAACCTACTATTTCACGCAATTACACACTTCTAGGCAGTGGACCTATCTGTATATAATATAGTTAAAAGCATGTAAAGGTTCGTTCGCAGGGACTAATTTGTTTTAAATTCCGAATTAATAATACTTGAGTATTTGTGGGGGGTTTTTTTTATCGTAACACAAGATTGCAAATAATTAAGAAAAAAAAGTGATTAATGAAAATCTATCGAAAGATTAATGGATTAAATCAAATAATGAGAAAATATACTTGTTTGACACTTCACCTATTTTCCGTTTAAATTTACCAAATCGATTGTTTTCAAAACTTCTAAGATATAATAAAAGTCCTCCCGAATCTTTCACTAACTTTAATTATCTTTAATTACCCCGTTCCTCCCGAATACAGTAATAACTATTAATAACCAAGCAATAAGCAACAAGTCCGTTTTTAGTGATTTAACCTTATAGAGTTTCCTCCCGAATAACTCCTCTAACTATCAAGGCCTTCCGAATCTTAATACTTAGACTTATTCACTTAAATTTAATTACCTAAGTTGTTATTACTAAGTCCTCCCGAATCCTAGTAATTTTAAACCGATTATAGACCGACCGATTATTTCATACAACCTATCTAATCTATCTAGATTCCTCCCGAATACCTAGAATGTTGATTAAACAAATTATATATAAACAACTCTGATAATATACTAAAATTTAAGCAATTAAGGATCAACGATTAAACACAAAAACATAAACAATCGATAACGATAAATAAACTTCAAATAGGATCCGTGGTTCAAACAAGCATAAAGGAAATTTAGCTACTCATAATAAAGTCTAAATCAGCAGCTAATATGAAAGAAAACATCACTGAAAAATCTGGAATAAAAGAAAAGAAACAAACTAGAAAAGTCGGGAATTCGATTCGTGAGCGAATTGTAATCGTACTACGACTCTAACTCCTTTCCTTGATTCTAATCGAAATCTACAGCTCCAGATACCTGAGGGAATGATTGATGATGAAACCTGGTCGTTTGGGTTGGTATTTATAGAGATAAATCAAGAGAAAATCGAGTTCGAGTCAAATTCCAATTGCTGAAAATCCCGCCAGTGCGCAGCACCACCTCATAGGTGCGCAGCACCGTTCATTTTTCCGATATTCTAATTTTTGCAAAATGTAGCTCTCTCTTTCTTCTTCATTCTCCAATTTGAATCACCTAAATCGGATATCGTATGAAGAAGTTATGAGCAAAACGGTGGAGGTGGTACTGCGTCGTTCTCCTTGTCATATTTCACTATTTTTCGTCTTTTAAGCTCATTTCTTCCACCATTTCCACTTCCCAATCATATAAACCTATAAAATAGACAAAAAAAAACTTTTCCACACGATTAAATGCAAAAACCTATCCTATCCATCATGTTTAATATGAAAAATAACCGAATATCGCATAGAAATAAACATATAAATATAAGATATCAGTAATCTGCAGTATTAACAAATGAGTCCGTAGTAAGTTGGTTAAGTGTCCGTAGTAATGGTTCATAGGCCGTATTAACTGGACTGTCCGTAGTAATGTGAGTTACTGGCAGTATTAATCCAGAGGTCCGTAGTAACACATTATTTGTCCGTATTAACCATTATGTCCAAATAAATAGACTTAGGGCAGTAGTAGTTAAACCTTCCCTTAGTACTAATCGTTTGGCTGTACTAATCATACTTTGGTCACGATTTGTTTTTACTATTAATGTTGCAGTAGTAACAGTAAGGTACTTGATTTTCATCATAAGATTACTACTGCTTCACGAAGGGGCTTGTTTTAAACAATAGAAATACTAAGAGAAAAGGATATAAGTTATTAATCCATATTGATCATTCCAATACTTGTAATCAAGAATGTGAATCTTCCCACATCAAATGCTTTTGTGAGAAGGTCAGCAAGCTGATTGTCAGTGTAGATTTTCTCAACGTGGATCAATTTCTTCTCGTTGCAATCTCTTATGAAGTGGTAGCGTATCTCTATATGCTTTGTTTTGGAGTGTTTGACTGGATTGTTGATGATGCTTATTGTGCTTTGATTGTCAATATAGATTGGCGTGTTCATGAAGGAATAGCCACAGTCCATCATTTGATTTTGTATCCAAAGTACATGAGCACAACAACTAGCAGCGGCAATGTACTCAGCTTCTATGGAAGAGGTTGAAACTGTTGTTTGCTTCTTGCATTGCCATGACACCAGTCTTGAACCAATAAATTGGCATCCTCCAGTCGTTGATTTCCTGTCATAAGCCTAAGTTAGGCTTGCCCTTTAGGTAACGAAAGATTCTCTTGACTGCAATGAGGTGTGACATCTTGGGCCTTGTTTGATATCTTGGACATACACAAACTCCAAACATGATGTCTGGTCTTGAAGCTGTGAGATACATGAGAGATCCAATCATTGATCGATAGTTATGTATATCCACATCCTCCCTCTCAAGATCAGTCGTCAATTGTTTGTGAGTTTCAACTGGAGTGCTTGCAACTTTGGCATCCATGAGTCCAAATTTGGTTAGGATGTCTTTGACATACTTGGATTGGCTAATAAAGAGGCCATCCGTCTTTTGCTTAACTTGTAGACAAAAGAAAAAGGTGAGTTCTTCCATGGAACTCATTTGAAACTTTGTGTGCATGAGATCCTCAAATTCCTTGCACAAAGAATCTTTGGTAGAGCCAAAGATGATGTCATCAACGTAGATTTGAACAAGGAGGATATCGGAGTGAGATTTCTTGAAGAATAGTGTCTTGTCAATTGTTCCACGTTGAAAATTGTTTTGAAGAAGATAGTCTGAAAGAGTGTCATACCAAGCTCGTGGTGCTTAATGAAGCCCATAGAGAGCTGTCACACCCCGTTATAGCGGAAACACGGAATGTGAGAGCTGGAAATATCATTACACGGTCATAAGCAAATATAAACGATTCAAGCCATTTCGATTAAAAATAAATTCTTCAAGATTCAATCAACCAAGAAGTTCATAAGTTTAAAATAAAGTACAAGTACAATGTTTCCAAAACAAATTCCCAAAACATAAAGGTCTTTCCTAATAAGCGCCTCACGTGACCATATCGAACCTCCTTTTCCATGCATTCCGAACACTTACATTAATTTCCTGAAACATAAGATAAAGTGTCAACTACATAAAGTAGTGAGTGAGTTACAGTTTAGAGTTTCGAGAGAAGTTTCCAAAAATAGAAAGTTGCCAAAAATAGTAAGTTGCCCAAAGGTAGTAAGTTGCCAAGACATATATTGACTTCATGAGTAAAAGAACGAGTCGACGTTTGAACATATATGTAAATAGTAAAAGTTTGTACGTACGCGAGTAAAGTAATTAAATAAACTCGTATAGTAAAGTTGTAGGGGAATCCAGGCGCTAAAAGTGTGTATATGCGTATGGGATATGTGTTTAACTAAATAGTAACTCGTATCAATCACTTGGCATAATATAAGTAGGAAGTATACACTAAGCCGATTGTATGGTCCTGAACTAGCCCAAAAGTGTTTAATTGAGTGAACATCTGTTGTGGTAGTAATATGTACTTGGGACGCTAACCCTTAGTAAGGAGTGACCGCTCCTAAGTATCGATACCCATATGACTAACGGCTATTGCTAATAGTGTATAATTGAACCTGAACCAAAAACGGGCAATTGAACAAAGTTTCTAAAAATTGTACTGAACTCTTACGGGCTTATATATCCATCAAGGATTGGTCGCTAACAAGTATCCTAGTTTAGTTAACCCGCTAAGGCAATAACACAAATACGCATAAAAGTTTCAATAGTACCAAGTTTCGAACAGTTTCAAATAAGTTGCATAGTTTCAAAGTTTCATGAGTTTAAAATGTCTCAAGTTTCCAAATATTTAACAATTTGCAAATAGCGTTAATAGTTACAAACATGTGATCTTATGTTTCCCCCAAATAAAGTTTAAATGTACAAAAGTAAAACAATGGGGTTGTAACTCACGGTTTGCGGAGAAGTGAACTCGGAATCGGTCGGAAAGGAGTCGGGAATCACGGAATGCCTAAGAATTACCAATATTGTCCAAAAGTTAACTTCTTATTAGGTTACTTTATATATAAGAGATTTATGTAACTTTTGTTTAAAATTAAGTGTTAAGTCCAATATTGTTCTAAAATTTGGTCCGAAGCGGTTAACGTTATCTTTAGTCCGAAAGTTCAAAGTCAAAGTTATTATTATGATAGACATATTTAGGTTACTGAAATGGTTTAGGTTTCCTAACGAAATTTGGGCAACGCTTCCGCGCCCAAATTTCATGTCCAAAACCTACAACCATTTCCGCTCACAAAACATGCATATACACATAATAACCTCATAACAAGTCCAAAAAGTCCAATATAAGTCACCATTATTATTAGTTTTACTCATCTCAGTCCAATAATGTTATTAACAAAAGTCCAGAATGTGTGTACAAGTTTTAAACGAACAAAACGACGTTTTTCGGGAAAACAGCAGCTCGGTGCTGCGCACCTGGGCACAGGTGTTGCGCACCTAGCTGCTGTCTTTTCCCGTTTTGTGTTTTTTTGCTAAAAACGTTTTGTGACTCAAAGATTTCGACATGCAACCAGTAGATACTTTATAATATGATGTTTTTACAGTTTCTAAACAACTTTTAACCACCAAGATATAGATCTAAGTATCATTTAGATAAAAATCGTTTTTGTATAAAAAGTGACATAAATCTTTATAAAAACTCATTTTTATTGTTTAGATCTTACATGCAATTAGTAAAACTAGTAAATAAAGGTAGGAGAAAGATTTCTACCGGATGAAAATGAGAGGAACGATTTGGATGAGTTTCTAGCTCCAAATCTTCTTGAAAACCCGATTTAATCCTTTCCTTTTGCTACCCTTTACCCTTGGAATATTTTGTTTATGTTGGATGGTGGATTTTTATGAGTTTAGGGACTGATTTTTGGTGATATTTCTCTCGTTTCTTGAGTTCTAGAGAGAGAGAGATGAGAGAAAATGGTGAACTAGGTGAAATGTGTGTGTGTTTTTTATTTAGATAAAAATCGTTTTTGTATAAAAAGTGACATAAATCTTTATAAAAACTCATTTTTATTGTTTAGATCTTACATGCAATTAGTAAAAATAGTAAATAAAGGTAGGAGAAAGGTTTCTACCGGATGAAAATGAGAGGAACGATTTGGATGAGTTTCTAGCTCCAAATCTTCTTGAAAACCCGATTTAATCCTTTCCTTTTGCTACCCTTTACCCTTGGAATATTTTGTTTATGTTGGATGGTGGATTTTTATGAGTTTAGGGACTGATTTTTGGTGATATTTCTCTCGTTTCTTGAGTTCTAGAGAGAGAGAGATGGGAAGGGGTTTGGGGCAGTGTTGTGACAGTAAATGAGTGTTAAAAATCGAGGTGGATTGGTTGAAGGTTTACAAAAACGAGACAAGGACCAAATATGTAAAATTTTTGAATTCTGGCACTAGGTGCTGCGCACCGGGCTGATTTTCAGCTTTTCTGATTTTTCGTT
Organism: Senecio squalidus; assembly: GCA_910822075.1. NCBI lineage: Eukaryota > Viridiplantae > Streptophyta > Magnoliopsida > Asterales > Asteraceae > Senecio > Senecio squalidus. The sequence goes on along the minus strand of CAJVGC010000590.1, from coordinate 67,243,208 downwards.
TTTACGTTATTGCTTCGTTGGACCTTTTTGTTAATTGAAAGTTCTTAAGTATGATTTGTTATGAACTTAGGAAAGTTCATTAGGTGTTTTCTTGGTATTAGGACTTATATAATTGATTCCGGGAGTTATTCCGACACTAGTTCCGACAAAGTACAGACTCAACAATTACGATCTAGAACAAAGTGAACACGATAAAAGAGTAACTAGAGAATTGAACCGATATAATAACTGAACAAGTACCTGATTTTTTAGACGGTTGTCACATCATCCCCGGGTTGAAAGAAATTTTGTCCCGAAATTTGACTCGTCACATCAGGTAGAAGTATCTTTGAACAAATGAGGATACTTTTGACGTATCCGGTCTTCACGTTCCCATGTGAATTCGTGACCACGTCGAGAGTTCCAACGAACTTTGACAATAGGAACACGGCTTTGTCTGAGTTGCTTGACCTCTCGGTCTACAACTTCAAGCGGTTCCTCGATGAAATTGAGCTTGTTGTCGATTTTGACCTCGTCGAGTGGGATGACGATGGTCTCATCGGATAGGCACTTTTTCAAGTGCGAGACATGGAACACGTTATGAACATTGGAAAGAACAGGCGGGAGTTGGAGTCGATAAGCTACTGGACCAATATGCTCGATGACTTCAAACGGTCCGGTGTACCTTGGGCTTAGCTTACCACGTTTCCCGAAGCGGACTACCCCTTTCCACGGCGATACTTTGAGAAGAACACGATCGCCGACCTGGAATTCGAGGGGTTTTATTCGGTTATCGGCGTAGCTCTTCTGCCGAGTACGGGACGTCTTCAATCGCTCTCTGATAGTGGTGATCTTGTCAATGGTTTCTTGAACAATGTCCAGCCTTGTAAGCTGTCGATCACCGGCTTCAAGCCAACAAAGCGGCGATCGGCACTTGCGTCCATATAAGGCCTCGAACAGGGCACACTTAATGCTAGCGTGGTAGCTGTTGTTGTACGAAAACTCGACCAATGGAAGGTGGGTATCCCAACTTCCTCCAAAGTCAACTACCCATGCCCTAAGCATATCCTCAAGCGTTTGGATCGTCCTCTCGCTCTGACCGTCGGTCTGAGGGTGGTAAGCTGTGCTAAGATCCAATCGCGTCCCGAGAGATTTCTGAAGCGCGTTCCAAAAGCGGGACGTGAACCGACTATCCCTGTCAGAAATGATGGAGAGACGTGTCCCGTGGCGAGAGATGATCTCATTGGTGTAGATGTGCGCGAGTTTCTCCATCGAGTGGGTTTCTCGTATCGGCAAGAAGTGAGCAGACTTTGTCAAACGATCCACAATTACCCAAATTGTGTCGTTACCCTTTGTCGTCCGGGGTAACTTGGTAATGAAATCCATGGAGATTTGCTCCCACTTCTACATAGGGATCTCCGGTTGCTGCAGAAGTCCTGAAGGTTTCTGATATTCCGCCTTGGCCTTGGAGCAGGTGAGACACTTGGCTACGTACAAGGCGATATCTTTCTTCATGCCCGGCCACCAATAATACTCCCTAAGGTCCTTGTACAACTTGTCGGATCCTGGGTGGATGGAGTATCGGGAACGGTGGCCCTCATCTAAAATCAGCTTTCGAAGATCCTCGGACTTCGGAATCCATGCTCGGCCCTTGAAGTAGTGAATCCCGACGGATTTGCGTTCGAACTCCGGCTCATGGTTGTGCAAGGTCTCTCCCTTTAAGTTCTCGGGCTTCAACGCTTCTCGCTGAACCTCGGCGATTTGCGTTTGAAGGTTAGTCTGAATCTGGATTCCTAATGCTCTAACTCGAGATGGTTTCACCCTTTCCTTCCGGCTAAGGGCGTCTGCTACTACGTTTGCTTTACCCGGGTGGTATTTGATCTTGCAATCGTAGTCACTCAGCAGTTCGATCCATCTCCTATGTCTCATGTTGAGCATCTTCTTGTCTAGGATGTGTTGAAGACTCTTGTGATCCGTGAAAATCGTGCACTTAGTCCCATACAAGTAATGTCTCCAGATCTTTAGTGCAAAGACGACTGCTCCCAGCTCTAAGTCGTGAGTGGTGTAGTTCTGCTCGTGAACCTTGAGTTGTCTTGAAGCGTAGGTGATGACTTTGTCTTTCTGCATAAGGACGCACCCAAGTCCTTGATGAGATGCATCGCAGAATACCACGAAGTTATCCGTACCCTCTGGTAAAGACAAAATCGGTGCGTGACAGAGTTGGTGCTTCAGCTTCTGAAAGGATACCTCTTGCTTCGCACCCCAAACAAAATCCTTATCCTTCTGAGTGAGTTCAGTGAGTGGCTTAGCGATCTTCGAGAAATTTTCGATGAACCTTCGATAGTAGCCGGCCAACCCTAGGAATTGACGAATTTCCGTAGGAGTCGTCGGGGCTTGCCATTTCTCGATCGCTTCAATCTTAGCCAGATCCACATGGATCCCTTCTTGGTTGACCACATGACCAAGGAAATGTACTTCTCGAAGCCAGAATTCGCACTTAGAGAATTTGGCGTACAGTTTCTGTTCTCGGAGGAGTTCTAGAATGAGTTTCAGGTGTTTCGCGTGATCCTCCTTATTTCTCGAGTAGATAAGAATGTCATCATTGAACACGCTCACGAATTTTTCCAGGTAAGGTCTACACACTCGGTTCATTAAGTCCATGAACACTGCTGGTGCGTTGGTTAGACCGAATGGCATGACTAGGAATTCGTAGTGACCGTAACGAGTACGAAAAGCGGTCTTTGGAATGTCGGTCTCGCCGACACGAACCTGATGATAACCCGAACGGAGGTCGATTTTCGAGAAGTAAGTTGCACCCTGCAACTGGTCGAAGAGGTCATCGATCCTCGGGAGTGGGTATCGGTTCTTGACGGTCAGCTTGTTCAGTTCACGGTAGTCGATGCACATACGAAAGGATCCGTCTTTCTTTTTAACGAAGAGTATAGGGGCTCCCCAGGGTGACGAGCTAGGACGAATAAGACCATGATCCAAGAGTTCCTGAAGCTGTTTAGACAGCTCTTGCATTTCCGGTGGGGCTAGACGGTACGGTGTCCTAGCGACCGGTGCTGCACCAGGAATGAGGTCTATCCGAAATTCCACTTGTCGATGCGGAGGTAACCCGGGCAAATCTTCGGGAAAGACTTCAGGGTGATCCTTGACTACTGGGATATCATGAATACGGATCTCCTTGGGTTTACGTTCAACAACGTGGGCAAGGAATGCGTCACAGTCCTTCTCGAGGTACTTCCGCATTTTGATGGACGACACGAGACGGAGTGAACGTCCGGGTTTGTCTCCTTGAACGATTAAGGTCTCGGAGTCGGAAAGAGGGATGCGAACGAGTTTGTCAAAACAGACGATCTCGGCTCGGAAACGAGAGAGCCAGTCCATTCCGACGATGACATCAAAGCTTTTCAGCTCGATAGGGATTAAATCGATAGGGAAAGTTTTATCGGACAGGCATATGGAACATCCTATGATTATATCCTTAGCTTCGAACTCCTGACCGTTAGCGTACTCTATGGTGAAGCTATCCTTAAGAATCTTAGATCCTAAGTTAATAAGGGGTCTAAATTCTAAGGACACGAAGCTCCTTTCGGCACCATAATCGAACAGAACAGATGCATAATGATTGTTAACAGGAAAAGTACCGTTCACCGCGTTCGGATCCTGCCGTGCCTCTTCAGCTGTGAGTGCGAATGCACGTCCTCGGCCTTGCCCGCATCGGTTAGGTTGGGCGTTGCGGAGTCTGGGGCAAGCATTCCGGAGGTGCTGATCACTTCAACACTCGAAGCACACCGGCTTCGGACCTGGAGCTACCAACTTCTCCGTGCAGTATCTGGAAAAATTCCCTTCCTTCTGGCACCTTAGACACACGGGGCAGTTACCGTGGTGGTGGAAATTTCACTTGTTGCACTTGGGGTTCGTCCCCGTATATCGGTTTCCAGCTGGTGGAGGTGGCGGTGGCGGTGCTACGGCTGCTATAGAAAGGTTGCGGGTGGTCTTCTTTTTCTTGTTCCTATCACTTCGCCTCGGAGTCTGGTCAGACTTCCTTTTCTCACCCGACTCCTTCTTGGATGAGGCAGGAGTGGTGAGTAGGTTGCTCGTGAGCCGGTGAGCTAGGATGATGGCGCTTTGGAGAGTCTGGGGTTCCTTAGTGAGAACCATTCCTCTGATTTCAGGAACAAGACCAGAGATGTACAGGTCGATCTTGCTCTCTTCGGGAGTTACTAGCCTTGGGACCAGTCGAGCCAACTCGTGGAATCGGGCAGTGTACCCTTCGATGTCGTTTCCGACCATCTCATGATCCCAGAGCTCGGCTTCGAGTTTTTTGATTTCCCCTTTGGGGCAGTACTCCTCAATCAGGAGGGTTTTGAATTGTTCCCACGTGAGAGCGTTAGCAGTCTCACGTCCCCTGTTGCGGACCACATTGTTCCACCATGTCAGTTCCTTACCGTGCAATACCGACTCGATGGCCTCAGCACATCCACTGATGTGCAGCACCGACTCGATGCTCTCGAACCAGGACACCAAGCCTACGGCACCAGTTGTGCCATGGAACTCCTTAGGCTTGCAAGCCATGAAGCTTTTGTAAGTGCAGGCTGGTGGGTTCGGGGGTTGCTGTTGGTTCTGGTTCTGGTGGTTCTGTTGCTGCTGCTGCTGCTGTTGTTGCTGTTGTTGCTGTTGCTGTTGCTGCTGTTGTTGTTGCTGCTGGTGATTGTTGACATTAGCATTGATTCCCGCAGTGATCTGGGCGATCATGTTGGGCATCGCTGCTTGCAACTGTTCAGCGACATGCTCAGCGATGATTGCGGCGTTGGTACGGGGTGCCATGATTCTACAACAGACAACAGATTTAATTTAGAAACGCACGATTAGAGTATGATAAGAACATGATTCAATGAACAAGTTAACAACCACGCAAGAGTAAGGTAACAGAACAGATAGGATACGCACGAAAAAGTTCAAAAGATTCACAAGACAATGTAATAATAGATGATAATAGATAATAATAAATGGAACTTCATTCATTAAAATAAAAGTTGAGTACAAGGTTCGAAATAAGAAAAGTACAGTACAATACAATAAAGAAAATAAAGAAAATGGCACGAAGCTTCGTACATTGAAAATTACAGCTCGGCCTACAATACATAAATAAAGGAAATGACTAATGACGCCTCTCCAGAAACACATTGGCCATCATAGCCACTACCAATGCCCCTAGGACGAAGCACACGCTGACAAGGCGCTGCACAGTACGTGCAGTGGCTCGAGCCGATGCGATAGTTCGGATCGACTGTTCCGCCAGCTTGTGCGCGGCGTCAGAGACTTCGAAAAGGTAGAGGCCCTGTTGTCGGGCTTCCTCGGAGAGGGCCCGAACCTCGCGGTGTAGATGGAGAAATGCGGCCGGTGGAGGAGGCTGAAGAGTGGGTGGCAACATAGGTCGGGAGGTTCCGGCCTCCTGGGCACGTCGCCTCTCCTCCATGAAGTGACGTTCCCACGCGTAGCGCTCCATGACCGGAGTGCGCATGGCGGGATCGTATGGGTCCACGAAGGACTGAGGGGGTGCAGGTCGGAACGGGTCCGGTTGCCGACGCGCGGCCATTCCGGCACGGGGCCCTTGGGGCTGAGGTGGTGCTGTAACGGGTGCCGGTCGAGGAGGAGGAAATACGGTCCTCGGGCTAGACCCGTTACTGCTGCTGATGGTCATTGACGTGTCCTCCGTCGGGTCAGTCGTCTGGTGACGCTGACTCTCGGAGGCCGTATGGCCCTCAGAGGGTTCGTGCAGTGGAGAGATGGCTCGTGAAAGAGAGTACGAACGTGACGATTGAGACATGACGGATCTGCGACGTAAAAAGTTTCGTGAGTATATGAACAAGAATATGCTAAAGGAAAATAAGTAAAGAATGCAGGTAATGGTCGATCACGTGAGATTGGGAATAGTAAGACCGGGAATTTTTCGACTCAAAATCGTTTGTCTTTAGAAATTACGTTTCGTCCTTGCATAAGTCATTTTGAACTAGGCAGGGGTGATCAGGCCATGCGTAGTTAAAAATAATCATACAATCGCAAAATTAATTCACTAAAGTTTTGAACCCATAATGATTTTCCGAAAAGCCTTGGTTATAGTTTGGTTTCAAAAACTTTTTAGAAATTTCTAAAACCGTTTTCACTACAACCTGTGCTCTGATACCAAGTCTGTCACACCCCGCTATAGCGGAAACACGGAATGTGAGAGCTGGAAATATCATTACACGGTCATAAGCAAATATAAACGATTCAAGTCATTTCGATTAAAAATAAATTGTTCAAGATTCAATCAACCAAGCAGTTCATAAGTTTAAAATAAAGTACAAGTACAATGTTTCCAAAACAAATTCCCAAAACATAAAGGTCTTTCCCAATAAGCGCCTCACGTGACCATATCGACCCTCCTTTGCCATGCATTCCGAACACTTACATTAATTTCCTGAAACATAAGATAAAGTGTCAACTACATAAAGTAGTGAGTGAGTTACAGTTTAGAGTTTCGAGAGAAGTTTCCAAAAATAGAAAGTTGCCAAAAATAGTAAGTTGCCCAAAGGTAGTAAGTTGCCAAGACATATATTGACGTCATGAGTAAAAGAACGAGTCGACGTTTGAACATATATGTAAATAGTAAAAGTTTGTACGTACGCGAGTAAAGTAATTAAATAAACTCGTATAGTAAAGTTGTAGCGAAATCCAGGCGCTAAAAGTGTGTATATGCGTATGGGATATGTGTTTAACTAAATAGTAACTCGTATCAATCACTTGGCATAATATAAGTAGTAAGTATACACTAAGCCGATTGTATGGTCCTGAACTAGCCCAAAAGTGTTTAATTGAGTGAACATCTGTTGTGGTAGTAATATGTACTTGGGACGCTAACCCTTAGTAAGGAGTGACCGCTCCTAAGTATCGATACCCATATGACTAACGGCTATTGCTAATAGTGTATAATTGAACCTGAACCAAAAACGGGCAATTGAACAAAGTTTCTAAAAATTGTACTGAACTCTTACGGGCTTATATATCCATCAAGGATTGGTCGCTAACAAGTATCCTAGTTTAGTTAACCCGCTAAGGCAATAACACAAATACGCATAAAATGTTTCAATAGTACCAAGTTTCGAACAGTTTCAAATAAGTTGCATAGTTTCAAAGTTTCATGAGTTTAAAATGTCTCAAGTTTCCAAATATTTAACAATTCGCAAATAGCGTTAATAGTTACAAACATGTGATCTTATGTTTCCCCCAAATAAAGTTTAAATGTACAAAAGTAAAACAATGGGGTTGTAACTCACGGTTTGCGGAGAAGTGAACTCGGAATCGGTCGGAAAGGAGCCGGGAATCACGGAATGCCTAAGAATTACCAATATTGTCCAAAAGTTAACTTCTTATTAGGTTACTTTATATATAAGAGATTTATGTAACTTTTGTTTAAAATTAAGTGTTAAGTCCAATATTGTTCTAAAATTTGGTCCGAAGCGGTTAACGTTATCTTTAGTCCGAAAGTTCAAAGTCAAAGTTATTATTATGATAGACATGTTTAGGTTACTGAAATGGTTTAGGTTTCCTAACGAAATTTGGGCAGCGCTTCCGCGCCCAAATTTCATGTCCAAAACCTACAACCATTTCCGCTCACAAAACATGCATATACACATAATAACCTCATAATAAGTCCAAAAAGTCCAATATAAGTCACCATTATTATTAGTTTTACTCATCTCAGTCCAATAATGTTATTAACAAAAGTCCAGAATGTGTGTACAAGTTTTAAACGAACAAAACGACGTTTTTCGGGAAAACAGCAGCTCGGTGCTGCGCACCTGGGCACAGGTGTTGCGCACCTAGCTGCTGTCTTTTCCCGTTTTGTGTTTTTCTTGCTAAAAACGTTTGTTGACTCAAAGATTTCGACATGCAACCAGTAGATACTTTATAATATGATGTTTTTACAGTTTCTAAACAACTATTAACCACCAAGATATAGATCTAAGTATCATTTAGATAAAAATCGTTTTTGTATAAAAAGTGACATAAATCTTTATAAAAACTCATTTTTATCGTTTAGATCTTACATGCAATTAGTAAAAATAGTAAATAAAGGTAGGAGAAAGGTTTCTACCGGATGAAAATGAGTGGAACGATTTGGATGAGTTTCTAGCTCCAAATCTTCTTGAAAACCCGATTTAATCCTTTCCTTTTGCTACCCTTTACCCTTGGAACGTTTTGTTTATGTTGGATGGTGGATTTTTATGAGTTTAGGGACTGAATTTTGGTGATATTTCTTTGGTTTCTTGAGTTCTAGAGAGAGAGGGATGAGAGAAAATGGTGAACTAGGTGAAATGTGTGTGTGTTTTTGATTTTAGAAAATGAAAAAGAAAAGTAAAATAGAGAGTAATAATGGGAAGGGGTTTGGGGCAGTGTTGTGACAGTAAATGAGTGTTAAAAATCGAGGTGGATTGGTTGAAGGTTTACAAAAACGAGACAAGGACCAAAGATGTAAAATTTTTGAATTCTGGCACTAGGTGCTGCGCACCAACACCATAGGTGGTGCGCACCGGGCTGATTTTCAGCTTTTCTGATTTTTCGTTTTTACGTTATTGCTTCGTTGGACCTTTTTGTTAATTGAAAGTTCTTAAGTATGATTTGTTATGAACTTAGGAAAGTTCATTAGGTGTTTTCTTGGTATTAGGACTTATATAATTGATTCTGGGAGTTATTCCGACACTAGTTCCGACAAAGTACAGACTCAACAATTACGATCTAGAACAAAGTGAACACGATAAAAGAGTAACTAGTGAATTGAACCGATATAATAACTGAACAAGTACCTGATTTTTTAGACGGTTGTCAAAAGAGCTTTGATCAATTTGTAAACCTTGTGAGGATGTTGAGGGTCCTCAAAGCCAGGGGGTTGTTTGACATATACCTCCTCTTCAATGACACCATATAGAAAAGCACTTTTGACGTCCATTTGATAAACTTTGAATCCCATGAATGAGGCAAAGGCTAGAAATAATCGAATTGCTTCAATTCTAGCCACTGGAGCAAAAACCTCTTCATAGTCAATTCCCTCTTCTTGTGTGTAGCCTTGTGCAACTAGTCTTGCTTTATTCTTAACTACAATTCCGCGTTCATCCTTCTTGTTTCTGAAGATCCAATGTGTACCTATTACCTTCTTGCCATATGGGACTTCCACTAGTTCCCATACCCCTTGAATCTTGAATTGGAGTAGCTCAACTTGACATGCCTCGATCCAATGCGGATCTAGTAATGCTTCTTGGATTTTCTTAGGTTCCATTTGAGAAAGAAAGCATGCAAATAGACATGTGTTGATAAGAGCAGTTGTAGGATCCTTTTTGGACTTGGTTTGACTTCTAGTCTCTATAGAGAAGTCAAGTTCACCAATTATTTGAGAAGGTGGATGATTCTTGGCAACACGAGAAGATGGAATCTTCTCAAGTCGTAGTTCAACGCCCAAGCTTGTATCATTCATATCAGGCATCGCATTGCTAGGATAATGAGCATTGAACGGAGGAGTAGTGAATGGAGTAGTGAATGGAGAAGTAACTGAAGTAGGTATATCGGTAGTGTAAGGCTCAAATTCTTTAGTGACATTTTGTTCAACTCCATTTTCATCCTCTTGTACTAGATGTGGAACGCCATCGGGGCGTGTTGGACCATCCTTAGGAGAGGTTGCTTCATCTTCATGTATAGGCTCAGGTTGAGGATCTTTTGTTTCATCTGGGGAAGTAGGATCGATGACTTGAATGGGATCTTCCAATGAAATAGGAAGATTGATGTATTCCATCACATCCAATCGAGCAGTACCTGTGATGGGAGCCGCAGCAACTGGCTCCGTAGTAAGTGAATCACTAGGAATAGATCTAGCCGCATTAACAGGATCCGTATTAACTGAATTAGATTGAAACTCAAAGTTAGAGTTTAACGATTTGGTCAAGGCATCCAAATCAAAAACCCAGTCTGGTCCATGTCCCTTCTTGGTGTAAGTGTGTTCATTGAAGGTCACATTGGAGCTTTCCTCGATAATCTTCGATTTGTGATTGTAAAATCGATATGCCTTGCTTTGGGATGAGTAACCAACGAATGTGCCTTCATCAGCTTTTCTATCAAACTTACCAAGGTAGTCTTTAGAGTTTAGAACTGTGCATGGACATCCAAATGCGCGTAGGAAACCGATCAAAGGTTGTTTCTTGTGGAGGAGCTCATATGGAGTTTTGTTGTGTGCCTTGACTAGAAGAACCCTATTCTGAACATAGCAGGCAGTGTTAACTGCTTCTGCCCAGAAAAAGATGGGAAGATTGGAATCAGCCAACATGCTTCTGGCTGCTTCAATCAATGTCCTATTTCGTCGTTCAGCAACTCCATTTTGTTGAGGAGTCCTAGCAGCACTGAATTGTCTCTCTATTCCTTTCTTGTCACAGAAGTCATTCATCACTTGGTTCTTGAATTCTGTGCCATTGTCACATCGAATTTTCTTGATCTTCAGGTTGAGTTGATGTTCAATCTTGGAGCCAAAAGTGATGAGGAGCTGACTTGTTTCATCCTTGGTACCAAGAAAGTACACCCATGTATACCTTGAAAAATCATCAGTGATGAGAAGGCAATATGACTTCTTCGCAATACTCTTTACATTGGTAGGACCAAAGAGATCCATGTGGAGTAAATGTAAAGGTGTGGTGTTGGAGTTGATCTCCTTTGTCTTGTGAGAAGACTTGTGTTGCTTGCCCTTCAAGCATGCTAAGCAGTTGTCTTCAAGGTTGAACTGCTTGTTTGGGAGACCTCCAACCAAACTAGATTTAACTAGTTTATTGATGTTCTTCAGGTTCATGTGACACATCCTCTTATGTCATAGAGTAGATTCATCTAAAGTAGCTTTTGAGAGAAAGCATGCTTCAGGTGAATTAAGTTGAACCTTTGACATGTAAAGACAATAGACATTGTCTCTCCTTGGTGTTCTGAGTAAGATCATACTTTCATCTATGACATACCCAGGCTTCATTATAATGCATTCAGTAGCAGTGAAGATTGGTGTGTGTTTCTCATCACAGACTTGAGAGACACTCAACAAGTTATATTGAAGTTGTTGCACATAGTACACGTCTTTGAAGTGTAGTGTCCCATTGCTTATTGTTCCTTTCCCAGTAATCCTTCCTCCTTTTGGATTTCCTCCAAACGCAACATATCCTCCGTTGAACTTTTCAAAGTCCTGAAGGCATGACATGTTGCCCGTCATGTGCCTGGAACAGCCACTATCTACATGCCAACTGTTCTCATTTTCTTTTGTTGGCTGAACCTGCACATAAACGATAGAGATTAGTTTCTGGTGGTAAACCCAAGCCAAAGTTGACTTGGGTTTGCCCATTTTATCAAAGTAACTCACCTTCCTTTGTACTAGTTTTGAAAAATCAATGGGGATAGGTGGTTGAGTTACTTGGACCTTTGGTTGCCACACTTGTTTGAAAGATTTAGCTTTTGACACAGTTTTAGTGTTAACAACTTTTGATTTAACAATAGGAACAGGTACTGGTGTGACATGTCGTTGTTTCTTAGTGTTAATAGTAGCCTAAGTAACTAAGTTACTTTTGGCAGTATTAACACGAGCAGTATTAACACGGTTATTTTTCACAGTATTAATATGAGCAGTATTAACAAAATTATGTTTGGCCGTATTAACCTTTGCAGTAGAAACAAATTTTTGTCTGGCAGTAGGAACTCTATTCTTCTTGTTAGATAATATATGTTTCTTTTGTTAACATTTTGACTTCCTGAAGGCATGTTACTGTGTTTCATGAAGTTATTTTTATGGGCAACCTTTCCTGTGTATCCCACCCCATAATGTGGTTTTTGAATCACTTGCACTTGATTTGGAGGATTGTGATAACAGATTTTTGCATAGTGATTTCATTTACCACAAATAAAACATCCCTTCCCTGAGCTTTTAACAATTTGGCCTTTTTGAGTTTTGACTTGATTCATGTTTCGTTGGTTTCCTCTTTTACCTATGTGTTTCCAAGTCTTTTCATTTTCCTTAGGGACTGTTTTGGGCTTTCTTTCAGTTGGTGTTTTAATCTTGTTAATGGGGTCAGGACGTGTCATAGACACTACACTTTGTGAAGATTGTTGAGTGCAACCTTCTATTGTGATAAGGTGATTTTCTAGAGGAATGTCCTTGTTTTTCACAATATTAAGTTGACTCTCTTCAACTAAGTCCTCAATTAGAACTTCATCATAGTTGATTGGATCAACATTGAATGATTCTTTTGGAGGTGTCTGAGAGATAGGAATTCTAGGTTCATCTAAAGATGGTGGGATGTAGTTTTGATTAAATGGAGGGGCAACTTCTTTGTAACCTAAACCAGCCTTTACCTTTCCATGTATTTGTTGTTGCCATAGGTCATTAACTGATTTTGAAGCAAATTCTAATTTCCCTACATCTAATTCTACTTTTTCATGTTCTTTTTCTAATCTTTTGATTTCTTCCCTAGCCATCTTAAGCTTAAGTAGTAAGTCCTCTCTTTGCCATTCAACTAGACTAAGTTTCTCTTGATAACTTTGTTCATTGATTTTGTGTGACTTGATCTGATTTTCTAAGCTATCAATTACCCTAGCTGCTGATCGTCTTTGTTCTTCTAAGATTTTGATTGAATCACTCATCAATTGATTATGATTTTTGTATTTAACAATTATAGCTTTACACTCAGAAGTACATAGTTTAGAAGTTACCTCGGTCATAAGAGATGGAGTTTCTGGAGTTGGTGAGTCAATAGCCATTAGAGCATCTTCTTGTGTTGCTCCTTGATCATCATCATTCCAGTCATATCCAAGTACGTTGTTGCCAATTTCGGTAATTCCAACATCTGTATAAACTATCTCCGTAGAAACTAATTCCTCCGTAGGAACTAATTCCTCCATAGAAACAATGTTCGTATAATCCTTTACTACGGCTATGCATGCATGGTGAACAGTAGTAATATTTTCTACGTGAACAAGATTTTGTTCTTCAGAGATTAGTGCCCTGTTTTGACTTGTTTCTTCAGCTAAGTCACTCCAATCATATCCAAAGATGTCTTGTGACATAAGTGCACTCTGATTTGTGTCTTGAGTGGATCGTGGATTGTTGGTTCTTGACTTGTTTGGACATTCCCTAGCAAAGTGACCTAATTCGTTGCATTCGTAGCACTTCACCTTGCTTTCGTCGAAAGTGATTCGGTCGTTGTTTCGTGGATTGAATCTTCTTCCTGTCCTATTTATAAATCTTCGTGCTCGTAGTGCCAGCATAGCAGATTGCCACTTTAGATCAATTTCATCACAGTCATCCTGATGCATCTGTTTTACGTCTTCACCTGTGAGACTTGAACACTTAGACATAAATGCTTCGAATGAAATCTCTTCATTGATTTCATGTTTTGGTCCTCCAGATGTTGTAGCAAGTGCAGTATTGACATTAGTAATACTGGGGCTGCTATTGCCAGCTTTTTCTGCTTCCACTTCTGCCTCAAAGACTCTTAAGTCGTTGTAAAGATCATCCAATTCCAGTTCCTCTAAGGTGTCTCCTTGTCTGTAGGAAACTGTGTATACTTTCCATTCCTTGCCTAGAGCTCTTATGAACTTTCTGTTGAGATCATCTTTATCATACTTAATGCCTGCGCTGATCATCTCTCCGGTGAGCTTTTTTTATCGATCAAACGTCTGTGTCATTCGTTCGCCATTCAGGGAGTTGAAGTTTTCATACTCCTGTTTAAGGAGTGCTTTCTTGTTCTTCTTTGTATTCTTTGTTCCGCTGAATATTTTCTCCAAAGCTTCCCATAGCGATTTTGCATCTTGATATTCTTCAAATTGCGATTGATATTCGTTGGGGATTGCAATTAGAAGAATGCTAAGAGCCTTGATTTCTGTTTGTTTTTCTCTTCGTTCATGATCAGACACTGGTTGTCGAGCGAGAACTCCAGGTTCTCCATCAGCTCCATGGGGGGTAGGACGTTTGTTACCATTTACAATCACGTCCCAAACTGTATAGACAGATAGCAGAATGTGTTGCTTGATGCGTAGCTTCCATAAGTCGAATTCGTTGCTGTTTAGAACAGGAACTTTGCCGATTGCAATTTCTGTCATGATGGTTTTATTGATTCTTTGGTTTATGAGGATTATAAACTCGTTGATCAATGGATCTAAAGCACCTCATGTGCTCTGATACCACTTGTCAGGATCGGATTAGCCAATATAAACTAACCAGTTCGCCTACGTTAAGATCGTGATCTATTGAAGAAGTTCAACAGCGGATGAACACTTCAATATTAACGAGTTGTCGAACAATATAATGTTATATGAAAGCAATAAGAACAAACAGAATATAGTCGAATTATAAGCCTCAATCGTATTAATGAAAGTATCAATACAACGTGTTTTCTATCATACAAGGATCTATCTATATATAGACCTTGAGGCCGACCTAGATAAACTAGGAAACATCTTCTATCCTTATCTAAATATATCGTTATCTAGAATAAGGAAACTATATCTAATAACAAAAGGAAACTTAAATATAATCTAATTACAACTCTAATTAGATTATTCTTGCACGGCAAGTTGGTCTTCCGTATCAACTTGAGTTCTTCCGTAGAAACTTGATCAGCCGTAGTAACTCTGTTGAACAGCCGCACTAACTTGTTCTTCCGTAGTAACTCTTAATGTCTTCCGCATTAAACGTTTAAGTTACTTTTCTTGTTGTTAAGTGTATTGTTTATAGGTTAAACGATATTGTCTATGTTATAACCCAACAAACTCCCCCTAACCTTGAACTTTTATGACACATCAAAAGTACAAGTTTCATGCTCCAACAGAACTAACTATTTTTCATTAACAAAAGATGATTTAACTATTACAAATTTTCATTCATCTTTGTTTAGGCCAATCACCCTCTTTGCCTTTTGTCTTTTCATCTATGATATGCACTAAGATTCTCCAAACCAGTTCATGCGCCAGAGGTGAATCATGAAGTCCATTGAGCTTGACTTCAACCATTTCTTCCAACGTCTTCAATCCATGTGGATATCGCACATCCACCAAATAAAATTCCATGGCTCCCTCCTTTCTTCTAAGTGAGTAGACACCACTTCGATCATAATTGAACTACTTGATTACTGGATTAGTTGGACTTCCTCTTTTGCACTCAACTTTTCTTGATGTACCCTGGTTCAAATAATCCGCATAGAACGTCCATGGCAAGGTCAGTACCTGAACATACTCCTCTTTGATGAGAGTACTTGGCTTTGCCTATGTGATACATTCTTTCCAGATCATCCCTGTCAAAATCTCTGATGGCTTGATGGAAGGCATGAAGTATCTTTCTTGACTTGTCTTGTCTGATAACTTCATATTCAGTCTTCATTTGCCCGCCAACAAACTTCTAATCAATGATTATTGGAGGCTTTACTGCCAATGGAGTAAACCTAAGACCTTCCAATTAATGTAATATACAAGTGAGTTATAAAACTCATTCTTTAAATTTTATTCAATTAATAATATTTGATGTTTATGTTTGATTTAACAAAATTAATGACATTGATCTTATTTATTTAAAAATAAATTTTGAAACTAAAAGTATTATATGCTTTATATATAGGATATTTATAAAAGTCATAAATTTTAGTATAAATATTCTAATTAGCTAATGTATTATATTTTTTTTCTTTTTTTTTTTTATGAAACAGTCAAACTAATACAACTGATAATGACAACGACAGGGATTGAACCTCTGACTTCTAAGTATCTGAACAACGCTGATATCGCTAAGGGATGAGCTTGTTCGTATTTATTAAAGTATTATTAATTGATTTAAAATATTTATTAATTCATTAACAAAATATTTATTCTTATTATTTCATATTAAATTATTATATCAATGGTTCCATTTTTATTAATGTTTATTAATATAACTAATTATGCATTAAATTGTAAGTAAAGTAATATATATATATATATATATATATATAATTTATTTATAAACTAATTTCTTAAATTTTATTTAATTAATAATATTAGTTGGTTATGATTTGATTTAATAAAATAAATGGTAATGATAACTTAAAACTAAAAGGATTATATATATATTATATGTAGTACAGATAAGTGATTAATGACCTTATTAACCATGACTATATTTGGCGCATAGAGTCGTGTAGCTTATAAATGGAGTTCGATATAAGAGGTAGAGCTGAAGCTTGAGTTTTTTCCCTTTTAAAAACTACTCTCAAAAAGGTTTCCTTAAGTTTTTTTTTTTTTTAAATTAAAAATTAAAAGTTGTCCTATTCAAACAAAACTTTTTTATTATATGTAAAAGCTTTTTTTTCTAAAAAGAAAAAACTCAAGTTTCTAAAGGTTTGATGTCAAACATACCTTATGTTAGGTGATATTATCTCTTTTTTTTTTGTATTTGAATACATTTATAAACTTAGACTTGTGAATTTATCTAAGGGAGTTATAGGCTAACTATCATTTTTGTTTGTCAAAATTTAATAAACTCACAAACTACTTCAAATAATAAATAAATATTTAAATTTTTGTATTTTCTAATCATAAACTATTTTATACGCTTAAATTGAAAACCTAAACTTAGACAAACACCCCAAAAATTGTAACTAACAAAAAGAGAATTAAAAAGCAAAGAAACGAGCATTTATTTAGTAAATCCAAACTGTAGCATTGAATGTACACATTTCATACTAACAAAATCTATATTTACCTCACAAGGGTCTATCAACTTCTTACTAAATACACGAACAATCCAATGAGTTCTTATCTCCAACCATCACAAATGCAAAACACATTGAGCCTTTCGGTCACTGAAAATGGACGTTTTCCTAACGAAAAGTATGATGATGATGGTCGGGTAAAACGAACCGGTATGTAATACTCATGTTCCCAAAATAATTATGATTCAACGTTCCCAAATTTTCCTCGTACTTTATTGTAATAAGGTTTTATTTTACTTTTGTTGATCAAGGAACATGGCAATATGCGAGTGCCCACATAATAACGACTGTAATTGGATCTGGAGTGCTGTCACTCTCGTGGTGTTTTGCTCAATTGGGTTGGATACCCGGAATTATCACTCTCGTGTTGTTCTCTATCATCAGTTTGTTCACTTCGATCTTATTAACAGACTGTTATCGATCACCAGATCCTGTTAATGGAGCCAGAAACTACACATATATGAAAGCAGTGAAAGCCAACCTTGGTAATATATTTTTGATTTTGTCCTTTTTATCTAAAGTTTAACTTATTTTATTTATTGATTAAATGACTTATATCAATAACTATTTATTGTTGTTAAAAATTATCACTTTATTTTAGGTGTTTTTATCTAAATTATTATAATTTCTATTCTTATTCCTATTCCTATACTATATATTTATCACAAATTTATTATTATTTTATTGTATAAAATATATTTTTTCAAATTTATTAAAGAAACCCTTGAAATTTATGTTCTTTAACAAAACATCCCTTCGTTTATAAGATATTCTTTTTAACCCTTCATATTTATAAAAAAAAAGTTTTTTTTTATAATGGTTATATTAAATTTATTATTAATCATTCTTCTTTATACGTATATAATTTCATCTACAATTCTATATTTATTTCTTTTGTTTTTTATGTTTATTAAAGAAGGCAAAAATGTTTTATACATGATAGCCATTTCATATAAAATTTTATATTTTTATAACCTGCAACAATAACCGAAGAATATAAGCTATTTGGAAAAGATAATTAGTGGACATGTGCAGAGACAAAATACATAAAATATATGTAAAATTTTAATTGATCAGTGAACCATATGTAACACGAATCTAAAGTTATATAGTTTTATATCGAATGACGTTTTAGGAACAAAAAATATAGTCTTATCCCATTAAAAACATATTATATTATATTATAATATAATATAATATAAACAGATATAAATATATACATCTACGGAAATATAGATGTAGATACATTATTGTTTGTCTTTTTTCTTGATAGATTTTTTTCTCTTTTTAACTAAACTTTTACTTTTTCTTTTCATAAGCTTAAGAAAATAAAAAAAATTATGCAAAATTGTTATAAAACTTTAATAAAAAACCACTTATTTTTAACAAAAAAATATATGGTAAAATAAACACCTACTTTTGGACATAAATCAGTTTTGTTAAAAAATTATAAACGGTAGAATAGTAAAATGGTTAACACTTTTAGTGGCGGACACTTATTTTTGGATATATTTAAAAGACAAAGTGGATATTTATATTAGGACGAAAAACAATTTTGTCAAACAAAAACTAATAAGGGTTGAATAGTAAAATAGTTAGTATACTTTTGAAGGTAGAACCCTATTTTGTGACTAATTTAAATATCAACAAGTTATTTACAATAAAATAGTAAAATGATTTAGTCACTTTTAAAAACTAATGCCAACATATTTGTATGACAAGGTAAAATAAATCTACAACAAAACGTATTTTATTAACTTTTTGCTTTAATAATCACTATTTTTTCTTAAAAGATTTTATAAAAGAGGAGTTAATACCGAATTTATAGTATATTCGCAATAAAAGAAGGGCTAAGTGCATGAGAATGTAACAAACTTTGTGCGATTTGCTATTGTATGTATCCAACTCTCAAAATCTCTATTGTATGTATTCAACTCTTATTTTTTCACAAATGATGTGACGGACCGCATTTTTGCTGACGTGTAACCGGTTTTTTAAATTTAATATTTCTCAAAAAAATCCGGTTCTTACATCATTTGTTAAAAAAATAAAAGTTCAATACACACAATAGAAGTTTTGAAAGTTGGATACATACAATAGCAAATCGAACAAAGTTTATTACATTCTAATGCACTTATCCCATAAAAGAATGTCAAAGTGTTAATAATTCATTAATTCCGTCTTTTATTCTCAATTTTATTTATTTTTTTGGTGGGTCTGCTTTTCTATTTTTCAATCTAATTTTCTCTTATTGGTGTGAATTTGTTTTTATATTTGCTTTAGCTATTTAGTGGTTTGATATTCTACATATATTTTTGTTTTTTCTTAAGGTTCCGTATTTTTTAATTTTTAACAATTAATTCCGTCATAAATTGCGGACCAACCACACTCGTTTACATACAAATAATACTTATATTAAATAATATTATATAAATACACATCTCTTTAGAAAAAAAAAATCAATATTATATTGCAATATTGAAAGAGAAATATAGAAACGTCTAAATTTGTTCGATCTAGTTTATCAATTCCGTGTCTGCTGTCCACGTACAATTAGGATGTGCTTGATTGTAAATGAAAATGACTATAACTATGTTTATTTGGAATGGGTTTAAACCGACTATATTATTTAAATGGTATATAAAATCTCTTGTTTTATGGATTTGATATCCATTTCAAAGTCTTAATCCCACTAACCTAACATTTAGATTGGGAATGAAAATTATTCCCTTATATCTATACTCTTAAAACAAACCCTCCTTTATATTTTTCAAACACTTTCGTTAGCATAACAAAATGGTATACGAAGCTTCCTTGACAATCCTTTTGTATTACATCTACCACTAAGGTTATCCGTACATATACATACATTTAACAACCTTTCTTTCTTATTTAGCAAACACTATTTATTAAGTATTGAACAATGTACGATGACTATTAGCGACTCCTTTCACATTCTTTTCCTATTATAAATAAATAGTTTTAAACTACTTTTGTTTTTCAATTTTAGTTTCTATTTTTTAGTTTTATTTTAAGCTATAAAATATGTAACTTTGTTTATAAGTAATGAATTGCATCAAAATCTTATATTTTCATAAATTTCGGAATTGATTTCCAAAATGCAGAGATGAGTATTTGTTGAAAATTAATATATGGTGTTATTAATTTTAATAATAGGTTGAACATTTTTAATTAAAAAGATAAAGATTAATTCTTTTAAGTTAATCTTTAATGAGAACTAGAGAATGGTGGAGGTGTATGTAAACCCATGTAATTTAGAAGGTCTTATAATTTGGATAAATATAAGATAATAAACATGTGTTTTAAGTGGGATAAAACTCTTGACTATGTAAACAAACAAACTGTTACTTAGTCTAAGATATTATCAAGATTGTGGAGAGTGGAGGCTAAAAATCAGGGATATCCCTGATACTATGGTGATCATGGGAACGGTAGAATATTTGGGTTTCAAACTTACGTTTCTAAATTATAAATAGAGGTGTCAAGCTCTATTCCAAGGTGTACCAAAATCAAGCAATCTTTTCTTTCTCCTTGTGAATCCAATCCATTCTCTGGTTAATTTATTCTCTACAAACCTCTTGTGTATTTCGGTTTATTGTTTCGCTTACAATAACACCGTAATTGAGACTACATCAATCCTGGGGTGTGCGGTATGAAGGCTTGAAGCGATATTATACGAGCGCCGTAGAAACCTTTTAAGGACAGGGAAATAACCCGTGTAGTCTTTTGATTGTTCGTTATTTCAGGTTTCATTTTGTTGTTGTTCGGATTCGAGGTTGCTGTGTTAAATAGTTCCAACAATCTTAAAAGGTTTCTATTATTTTAACACAAGTGTTTAAGCAATGGAATCCAGCTCTATGTCATCAAACCTTCGCATCTTGAATCAAGATTTTGTCAAGCTGGACAAATTCGATGGGTGTAACTACACCCGTTGGGCTGACAAGATGAAATTCGCCTTGATTGTTTTGAAGATTTCTTATGTTCTTGATCCGAAGTTGGCCCCAATTCCGGAGAATCCTCTCCCGGATAAAGATAACAAAGATGATGAAGCGGCAATTACCGAGCTCGAGAAACAAAGAATGCTTCGAAAGGAAGATGAGACCTTATGTTGTGGACACATTAAGAATGCTCTATCCGACAGGTTGTATGATGTTTACGGTCCAATGACCGACCCTCGTGAGTTATGGAATGCTTTGGAGTACAAATACAAAGCACAAGAAGAAGGTACAAACAAATATCTTATTTCTAAGTATTTTGATTATCATATGGTAGACGAGAAAAATATCTTGGAGCAAGTGCATGAACTCCAAGTTCTCGTGAACAAACTGAAAGCATTGAGTATTGTCATACCTGAGATTTTCCAAGTAGGGGCTATCATTGCGAAACTACCACCTACGTGGAAAAGTTTTTCGAAGAAAATGATGCACAAGTCGGAAGATATCTCTTTGGATGATTTGTTAAAGCACCTTCGAATTGAGGAAGAGGCTAGGATTAGAGAAAAGTTTGTTCATCCTAGTTCCAGTGTTCATCATGTTAAAGCATCAAATCACATTAACAAAGGTCCTTGGAACGTTCCATCGAAAGCCAAGTTGGGGGCAAATGGTGGAAAGTTCAAGAAAACCGCACCACCGAAGAAATCCGGTAAGTGTCATGTTTGCGGAGAGATAGGACACTATGCTCGTGAGTGCAAGGATAGGAAATCTGTGAATGGTGATGTGAATGCTGTAAACACCGAGGTTGTCGAAATGGTGGCACATGTTCATCTAGATGATGACACTTTTGCGGCATGATGGTGTGGATGTGGAATTGTCTTCTGTTGGTTTATGCACTAGAGTCTGGTTCTTCTATTTGAATAAATTCTTTTACATTTATGTTGAGGCAGTTGGTTTTTCAATTCTAGTGTAATCATTTAATCTTGTTTGCTTTGAATTCTAGTGCAACGTATTATTAATAAAAGGTTTTATTAGTTTTGTTTTATGAAATTGATGTTGTACAGTTAATGTTTTCATGATTTGAAGCAAATAATTAAATCGTTCTTATAATATTCTAAAGGATTGCAAAACAATTAGGAAAATATGGTTTTCAAAGAAAATGAAACGAATTATATTTTGTAGAAACTGTAGAACTTTTGTTAGGTATATTAGAATAATCATTAGTATGAATAATGATATATTCTTGCATTACGTCACCATAATATCAATTGGAGATCAAAATGTAAAGATTTTGATATAGAAATATGATATTAAAAGAATATGAAAAGTATTATCCAATTGTAGTGGATATGATGAGTTCTTATATTTAAATATATAAATCATAATACCAAAGGAGTGGAATATGATAAAATTATATGGCAGATTGCACAAAAAAGAATGTTTGTTGTAGCAATATATTGTACAAGAATTGTAGCAACTGGTACAAGTCTTTGATGCGACGTCAATATTAAATGTGTGTTGTAGACTCGTTAAACTAAAACTTGTTGGTTTAAATTTGTGATCATGACTGATCACCATGATCACGGTTTTGACCGACAATTTTGTAATGTATGAATAGGGAATTAAGTACCTATGTTATATACGAGAACATGCATACCATTACACACATGTTTTTCAAGTAATATAAGAAACTTGATTTTGACACTACTTAGTTTCTGACGAGAGACATGGTGAGTGTTATGATAAGAACGATATTTTCGTGACTTATCTAGGAACTCTTTTAAGTCTCTGACGAGAGACTTGTTGGAGGATGTTAGAGACATGGGTCTGAAACCATACATAATTGGTTAGTGATGGGCACCCGACTCAGTTGTAGTGCTCCTACTTCACGAGTTTAATGGGTAATAACAAGTCACTAATCGATAGAAGGTGCTATCGCTAAATTGAACCATGTAATATAGATAGTACGACGTTGTCGAGAATAAGGATGAGATTATACTCTTAACAAAGCTTTAGAGACGTATTAGCAACGAATACGTTAGATAAGTTTTGCCTATATAACCTAGGGGTGGTGCCGCCTTGAATAGAAAGTCGTGGTTTCTCTCTTAAAGGGTTATGAATCAGGATTACGCGCATGGCCATATTCGCGCTAAAGTGAGAATACACAAGCATACATGGAAGTGCGTATGTATTCACCGGTAAGATCACAAAATTTGGTTTAATCTTCGGACACCATTATTTTATAAGATTTGTGGTTTAATCTTCGGACACCATCAAATCGATCTTACTTTGTGTATGCATATTAAACGGGTTTAATCTTCGTGACACCTTGTTGCATGACATGTTTGAGTAAGTAGAGAAATTGTTCAACGTGGTGGGGGATTGTTGAAAATTAATATATGGTGTTATTAATTTTAATAATAGGTTGAACATTTTTAATTAAAAAGATAAAGATTAATTCTTTTAAGTTAATCTTTAATGAGAACTAGAGAATGGTGGAGGTGTATGTAAACCCATGTAATTTAGAAGGTCTTATAATTTGGATAAATATAAGATAATAAACATGTGTTTTAAGTGGGATAAAACTCTTGACTATGTAAACAAACAAACTGTTACTTAGTCTAAGATATTATCAAGATTGTGGAGAGTGGAGGCTAAAAATCAGGGATATCCCTGATACTATGGTGATCATGGGAACGGTAGAATATTTGGGTTTCAAACTTACGTTTCTAAATTATAAATAGAGGTGTCAAGCTCTATTCCAAGGTGTACCAAAATCAAGCAATCTTTTCTTTCTCCTTGTGAATCCAATCCATTCTCTGGTTAATTTATTCTCTACAAACCTCTTGTGTATTTCGGTTTATTGTTTCGCTTACAATAACACCGTAATTGAGACTACATCAATCCTGGGGTGTGCGGTATGAAGGCTTGAAGCGATATTATACGAGCGCCGTAGAAACCTTTTAAGGACAGGGAAATAACCCGTGTAGTCTTTTGATTGTTCGTTATTTCAGGTTTCATTTTGTTGTTGTTCGGATTCGAGGTTGCTGTGTTAAATAGTTCCAACAGTATTTACATTGTACAACTAACTAATACACGTTTTTAGTTTTTAATAATAGTCTACAGGTCTTTTGTTATTAAATCACTTTTAATTTTTTTCCTTTTTTGAATCACAACTACAACAAATAAATAGATATGTTTTAATTAATTTTAAATTAGGTTTCTTTTTTATGCTAAAAAGTAAATTGTTTTGACTTTTATTTTTAATAATGTTATTAAATTAAGTAACTATGTTGTTGATTTATACTTTATTTATATAATTTAATTGTTTTTAGTTTTGTATGAAGAAAGCATGGTTCACTTAATGTATCTACTTTTAGCTGGAAATATATAATATATGTAGGTTATAGGAAACTGTCAAAATGTAAAAGGTTATACATCTAAAATACAACTTTAACGCAAAACTGACTTTTAGGTAGTTTTATGGAGTTGAGTAGCCTTTGACATGTGTATGCCTACAACTTTAACGCAAAACTGCATCATCTGAGCATATTAAGTGCTTCGCGTACACTGGTTCCAGAGGGTGGTAGGCTGCAGGTAGCAATAAAAAGACCATGCACGATATCAGTTTGACAAATTTCTTAAGTAATGTTTTGAATATTTTCTAAAGTCTTTTGAACTAGTCATATAAATTTTACTACTCGAGTCAAGCCACTTAAATTAATCTGGTGGATTGAATGTCACAAAACAAGTATTAATTCTTTTAAGTTGGACACAGTATAATTTTAGCAATATTTAATTTTAGCATTAATCACAAACATTTACGATAATTTAGCATTAATGAGATTATCATGTTTATTTAATTTGAACGCAACATTAAATTCTAGCATTAATCATACATAATTAAAACTTTATCACTGAATAAAAGAAAACAATAAAAATTATGACTTTAAACAAAACAGTTCTCAAAACAATTTAGATATCTACCGCTAGGGGTGTTGATTAGGTCAGGTTAGCGGGTTTTGAGTAATTTGGGTAGGTTGGGTTATTTAGGTTTTGAGTTGTAATAAACTACTCATATCAATACCAAATAACAATATGGGTTAAACGGGTTTTTGTTATTCGGATTTGGGTTATCCGGGTTTGACCATTTTAACCCATTTTACCCTATTAACAACAAATATGGTTTACAAATAATTGGATTTTAATTAAGATAGTATACTTAGTTATAATTTTTATATTAATGAAATTGGTCAAATTCACAACGTATAAAATATGTTCAACTTATTGTCGATTTTGCCCTTTTATACCATTTTATCTTACACAAACCAAAAACGAAACAAATGTTTATCTTTGAATAACTTTCAATAAGATTTTAATATTTTATGAAAATAAAAAAAAACTAATAAGTGACAACTAATAATAATGTGATTAAGCATAACTAATAAAATTGAATATAAACTATATATATATATATATATATATATATATATATATATATATATATATATATATATATATATATATATATATATATATATGAGTTAATTTAATCGGGTTATATGAGTTATGCCAGTTACCCAAATGAAAAAATAAATAGACACGTTCCTATACCCCTATAAGCTTCGAGTTATTCGGGTTTGACCCATTTAATCCGTTGAACCCATTTAACATAACCCATTTAACCCGAACTCATTTTAAGTCAGATAGATTATTCAGATTCAGATAAAAACAACAACCCTATCTACCACCACTTCAAAACCTCCTTATCCAGCCACCTTCCTCCAAACGATCCAAAATCACCCATAATCAATCAAAAAAACTGTAATACCATAATTTTAACAGCTATAATTTTAAACTTGCTTTCTTTAAAAAGCTTAAAGTAATATAATTTTAAACTTTTGACACATGTCAATTAGTTATTTTATTAATTTTATATTTATTATCTTTTCCACACATGCAGATTCAGGGTTTGACTATCCTACTTCCACACACCAACTTTGTCAATGATATTACAATCCATTTTCTATAACACTGTCACCGTAGTCAAAAAGCAAAATCTTTATTATTATTTTATTAGAGAGTAATAGAAATAACAAGTAGAATCAAGTCCGCGTTTTGCTGGGCTTGAAGTTTCTATTTATTTATTTGGGTTGATTTTAATCTTTATCGAGTAAATATATTTTGTTTGTTGTAGTAGAGTCTTATTTGAAAGAAACACTCAATCATTTTTTGAAAGAAAAAAGATCAAGTACATAACTATGTAAAAAAAAACACTCAATCATTTTTTGAAAGAAAAAGATACTAAACACCAACTCAAAACTAGTCTTTTTATAAAATAAAAATTAAAAGATTAAATATAAAATATAAAAAACAATAATAAAAAAGAAGAAAAAAGGATTAAAATTTCATTTGGAGAGCAGCAAGGTTTAAACCACCCTGGCGAATTCCTATTTTCTAACAATTTTAGTAAACGATGAAGATTATACACAATTATGTAAAAAGAAAAAAAAAAGTAAATGTAATAGGCAAGGATTTAACTCAAGTCTCCATGTTAAACAAAAAAGAATATAACCATCCAGGAAAGTAAGTTTTTGTAATAATTTTCGTTAAACATTATTATATTATGTAAAAACAAAGAACTTGCAGGTGTGTTTTGTTGACTTTTTTTTTTCTCTAAAGTCGTTATATTTATGTTATTTTTTTATTGCCAAAAACTGCAATCTTGTTTCTAAAACGGCAACAAATTTTTGATAAATGTTCTGTATAGTAACACTAGATCAAAACTTACACCTTCTGGTTACTACTTTATTTCCCATGTTAATAGCGAACTTATCAAGAAAAATAAGCATAATACATATAAATGGAAAGAACAATGTCTATACCAATGTAGAAAAATATAAATTGTGATGTGATGTTAAATATGTATTCTTTCGTTTTATAAATTGTGATATGATGCTAAAAACGTATCGTATGCTATTTTTTTAATTAATCACTAAAGTCAATTTAATCCTTTTTTTAACAATTTATTCAATTCTAAAAAAATTTCAACCATTTAACTAAAATATTTATATATAATTCTAATAACCCTTATGTATCAAAAAAATATAATAATAACCCTTCTATAAATTAGTATTAAAAGTTACTTTTTATCAATTCCAAAAATTACAATATATTCATCATTTAACCAAAATATATTTCCAAAATTAATAATAACTTTTTCATTTCTAAAAACTAAATAATAACGAACGTTTCTATTTCATTTTTTAAATGCAATTTAATGGTTTCTTGTTATTCAAAATTTCATATCATAATCTAATGGCTTGTTATATTTATTCTACAAAATATAACATAAAGACATTCTAATTTCGTTATGATTTAAATCTTTTTATATATTTTTATTTTCATTGAGTTTGGATTAAAAATATTAGTTTAATATTTTTTTATTATTATTATATCCATAAATATGTTTAACTTAATAATTTATATTCAGTTCCACTATATGAAACCATGATCCAATTTTAATCCAAAATACTATTCGATTATGATCTAATCCTATTGAAAATACTAAACAAACAATGAGATCAACGACTATGTTTTTAACTTATTAATTTATATTTCGATCTATTTTATGAATTCAAAAACCAATTTAAAACCTAAAATACTATTCGAAAGAGAAACGGTTGTTATTATTCAGTTTTTATAAATGAAAAAGGTATTTTTAATTTTGGAAATATATTTTAGTGAAATGGTAAATATATTGTAACATATGAAATTAATAACAATGAAAGTTTTGAGAATTTTTTCAAAATGGGTTATTATTATTATTATTATTATTATTATTATTATTATTATTATTATTATTATTATTTATCAATAAAAGGGTTATTAAAACTATATTGAGATATTTTAGTTAAATGTGGATCCTTTATATTTATAAAAATATAAATGACTAAATATAATAAATTGCAAAAAATAAGAAATTAATTGACTTTATTAAATTAATTGAAAGGAAAGGCTTTTATTGGTCGATGTAAGTTTTTTCTTCTTCTCGGATTCATTTTCTTATATATGTAGATCTTAAACATATGTGGACACATGAGTAATTATAGATTATTATCTTTTGGTTAATATTTTAATTATTGATATGTAATTTGTTTTTGTTAATATATATATACTAGATTATTGTCTCGCGATAGCGCGGATAAAGATAAAAATTGAACAGTAAACTTTATATTTATGTATATTTAAGTTATTATAAAAAACAATGTTATACGTACAATAACATATTTAGCTTCACGTTTATACACAAGTTGTTTATGGTTATACTAACATATATATATTTACGTTTATACACATGATTTGATATTTTTTTTAGCAGATTTTAAAATAACCATAAGGTAAATCATAGTCCAAACTGAGTGATTTTATAAATAGATTAAATTATATTATTATTTTAGTGAAGATTGAAATTAAAGAGAGAATTTAATTATGTATTGTAAGAGGGTAAAAAATGAAATAGTTTTTGATAACATTATCAATTTGATCTAACGGTTGAAATTAAAAAAGTTAATCCATCAAACGGTTCTTAATTTGCCATATGACATTTAAGGCCTCTTTTTTATTATATATTAAAGATATATATTCAATAATAGTAATTAATGTAAAAGGTATCATTCTTTATTCACAATCATAATTTTGAACTTGCTTTCTTTAAAACGTTAAAGTAAATATAATTTTAACTTTTGACATATACCAATAAGTGATTTTAGTTTATAAATATTTATCATTTATCATTTTCCCCGCACATGCCAATTCAAGGTTTGACTATCCCACTTCCACACCTCACCACCAACTTTGTCAGTGATATTACAATTAGGGATAGTAATGGATCAGATATGGATCGGATGAAGGCGTATCAATATCTATATCTATTTATATTTTCATCATCTATATCTATATCCATTTAAAAAAAATTCATCTAATATCCATATCTATTGAATTGAGCGGTATATGGATATCCTCTAGATATCATAAAAAAGTTTTTCTTTAGAAAAAATATCAACTTAAAAATAGAATTGAAAAATAAAAGTTATCACATATACATGTACAATACAGTAAATGAAACTCCTCTATCATAGTTTGATGTTTTTTCTATATTGAAATGATAATTTTGATAAACATGTTTATCAAAGCTAACTAATTTTAATAAACGAGTTTATCAAAGTTAACTAAGTAATCAAAGTATTTATTGTAATTAAATTTCATTATACGAAAACTATATTAATATTTATAATTTTATAGCTAAAGTAAAGGTTGAGTTTAGTTTTTATTTTAAAGGTACTATAACTTGAAGTTATTTTTAATTATATATATATATATATATATATATATATATATATATATATATATATATATATATATATATATATATATATATATATATATATATATATATATGAGTAGGATATTATAAAAAGGGTTTGAAAATAGGAAGGAATGTGATAGTGACATGTGACATTTATTTATTTTTTAATAAAAAAAATATAATTTTTTTTTTAATAAAAAAAAAAATTTTATTAAAAAAAAAAGAATTTCTAGGGAAAAAAGAAAATTTTGAAATTTTTTTCCAATAACGTAATCATTTTCGTGCACAATTTTTGAACTTGTGTAAATGAAAAATGGATGCACCAACTAAAAAAGTGATTTTTAATTCATCATTTTATAAAAAAATGACAATTTTGGTGCATCATTTTACAAATAAAGTGATTTTGGTGCATATGTTCTTTTAAAAAATATTTTTCGTACATCACTTTTTAAAAAAATAAAATCTTGTGCATCAGTTTTGCCAATTTTTTTCATACATAACTTTTTTCGAGCCAATTTTTTTTTTCCCCCAAATTTTTTTTATTAAAAATATTTTTTTTTATTAAAAAAAGAAATTTCAAAATTGTCACATGTTACTCCCACAATCATTCCTATCCTTTTTATTTTAAAAACGTTTTTCATCAACCCTCCCCTATATATATATATATATATATATATATATATATATATATATATATATATATATATATATATATATATATATATATATATATATATATATATATATATATAATTATTTCAGATGGTAAACGGGTTATCCATGGATAGAAAACCATTATCCATATCCGATCCCCTAAAGTTTACAACATCCATATCCATATCCATATCCATTAATCTATATTCATATCCACCACAGGTGGATCAAATCGAATGGATGTACATCGGGTTGGATATACACTGCCATCCTTAATCACAATCCATTTTCTATAACACCGTCACATAATCAAAAAGCAAAATCTTTTTTATATTTTTTATTAGAAAGTAATAGAAATTAATATTAGATCAAAACTTACACCTTTTGCTTTTTAATATGACTAGTGTATTTCTCGCGTATTTGCGGAGTTATCAAGAAAAATAAGCATAATACATATAATCAGAAAGAACATTGTGTATAACAATATAGGAGAATATAAATTGTGTTGCTAAATATTTGTTCTTTCGTTTCTATGTAGATGTTTTTAGATTTATCTTTAAATTCGTATACGTAACGAAGTCTATCAAAAATAATACAATTATAACCTATAGAAATATCGAAGACGTATAGTGTCTTAACAGTCAATGAGAAAGTTTCATTCTCCTTAGTTTTAAAAGTCATTTGATTTTTTTTAAATTCTACTCTATCAAAATTTTGATTTTAGATTATGTCTTGTGTAATGTTATTTTGATGGTAGTGGGTCTTAGATAAATATTATATTAAATTTTGCTATATTTAAAGGTTAGAGTGTTAAATTTTAGATTAAAGAGTTTTATAATATAATATTCTAGTATTTAGTTAGACTCATATGGTGTATGTATCCATACAGAAGGTGTCCGCTTTGAATGTCAACATTCACTATTTGATATAGATCATTTATATTGGTGCAAAATAGAATTTTTTTAGTTAAAAAAAACATAAACAAAACTATATAAACCAAATAGAAATATTTTAAATATATAAAATCATTAACTATATAAAAATATTTCTTAGTTTGTGTTGTTTAAATAAAAAGTATTAAAATAAAATGTAAAAACATAGTTGATAATAATAGGTGACCAAATGAACGTTGAATTAGAAAATTAAAAAATATATTATATAACGTTTTCTGAAATTTATTTTGAAATTTAAATATATTTATAAATAATTTTTTTAAGGTTATAAGTTTTGTTTTTATTAGAATATTTTATCAAAAAAACTGAAAAATACAAATTGAATGAACAATTTTTATAGAAAAGGTTGAATATAATAAAGATATTTTAGATTTAAAATATTGATGTCAAACTATTTTATTTAAAATATATATTAAAGTTGAAGGGTTCAAATTTTATCTAAAATAAAACGGTTAAAACGAAAATAGATAATGGTGACGTCATATGACATAATCATAGTAATATAACGTTTTAAAACTAATTTTCTAACCCATTTAATGTTGTCTTGCACGATTAGTGATTTTCTATATACGTAAGATTCTCGTAGATGTTATAATTGTATTATTTTTGATAAAGTTTTATGCCCCACCATGAAGTTTTCGCAATGTAATGGGATGTAACATTCATTGATCACAATCAAGATATAGCAAACAACTCAAAATGAGACGTTTTAGAAATAAATACTTTGTTGAAAACATTCAAAATGAATTAATGAAAAGATATCTTGACAATAATCCATAATGGAAATAAAAGATTGTTTTAAACATGCCATAAGTGCTTGTAATAGTCTTGGAAAACCATGCTTCAACTTGAAAGGGCGACCCATGAAAACTTTAACTTAAACACCCAAAAAATGCATTTAACACGCGTCAACTAGGAAATTGAGTGAGTTCATAAGTTTAGTAAAAACATGTAAAGCGGTGCATAAAACATTAAACCATGCGTTAGACTATGAAATTTCCGAGTAACCAAGTTACAATGAACATATAAACATTATCCATACATTGAGCTCAAGAGATACACCCTTAACAAATACTGGGGTGCCTTGTCTATCAGATGTCTTAATCATACATCCATGTGTTTCAAAATTTATGTATCCGTTTGACTAATGGGAGCTACTCATCCGGACAGAGTTCTCAACCCAAATAATATATTCACAGATTTCACGTTTAAATCCATAACTAACCATCCATGATAGAAGACAAGTGATTAAGTTGTTACTCAAGTAATGTATAACTATGTATGTACTCGTATCTAACAAAAAGTAATTTACCAAAATGCATCATCCTCCAATAACATTTAAACATGGTAAAATAAAAAAGGGTATAAAACTCATCTTAAATGAAGACTTGAATTAGTTGACAAATGCGGAAAATCCTAAATATCAATAAGTCTAAATTACGATTTGGAAATATTATATTTTTAGAAAGTTTTCCTTTTTTAGTAAGTTTCCCAAGTTTCTTTATTTAATATTTTTCCTTTGAACATCGATCGGCCAAAACACCCCACACCAAGAGAAAATTATGATTTTAGTTTAGGTTATGTCTTGTATTTATAGGATGGTAAGCCATCTCCACCAAGAAAACATTTAGTTCTAGAACTTTCCTTATACAACACAAATCCATTTAAAATAAAAATAACACAAACATATATACTTATACATAACCGATCAGTTATATATATATATATATATATATATATATATATATATATATATATATATATATATATATATATATATATATATATATTATATATATATATATATATATATATATATATATATATATATATATATATATATATATAATATATATATATATATATATATATGTAGTCAGATTACGGTAAAAAAGGATCTTTACCGAGAAAAGGGTAAAAAGATTTTATTACAACATATTCATATTTCATTCCATCATATATTGCATCATTGCATCATATTTACATGATGCAACAAATGATATGATGCAATGAAGTGTGAATACGATGCAATGACGTCTAATTTTTACATCATTACATCATATTTACATGATGCAATGAAGTGTGAATATGATGCAATAAACCCTTTTTATCCTTTTCTCGGTAAGGGTCATTCACACGTTAACTGAACCTTATATATATATATATATATATATATATATATATATATATATATATATATATATATATATATATATATATATATATATATATATATATAAAGTTTTACTTATTAATTTATTGTTTCCTTGATATTTTGGTGTTTTAACCGGATACAATTTCCTCATTATCCAAAATTATTAAAACACACATACACACACACTCACCCCGATCAGTTATAGTTATTTGTTAATAATACATAATGGTCTCTTTGTGTTTATATATTATTATAAAGAAATGGTATATGATATATTGATGAATTCAAACAGAAACCTCCATTGTTATTAGTCTACAAAAGCTTGAATACAATAATAGAAAGGGGAAAGTATTTATACAGCAAGATAACGACCTAACTAACTTCTAACAACTTCACAGTTAGGTCCTAAAGTATTTAATATTTACAAGATAGTCCTTTTAGACTTTTCCACAATTGACTATACATTGACTGAGCATGATTTTTGTTTTATGTTGACTTCTTTTGAATATGTTGTGAGCTTGATGTAGTGTGTTTGTTGTGGTATCTTCTTTATCCCCCCCACAAGTAGGCATGGAGAAACAATTGGTAATGCCTAACTTGGAAAGACATCCAAAATGAAGGTGCCTGTTTAATCCTTTGGTAAGGATATCTGCCAATTGATGATGTGTGGAGACAAATTGAGGTTTGATAAGGCCAGCTTTGATCTTGTCTCTTACAAAGTGACAATCTATCTCAATGTGTTTGGTTCTAGCATGTTGAACAGGATTAGAAGCCAAAGCAATTGTAGATGCATTGTCACACATCATAAGGATTGGTGAAGGGACTTGAATGTAGAAATCTTTGAGAAGAGAATTGAGCCAAGTGGCTTCACAAGTGCTGTCTGCAAGAGCCCTGTATTCTGCTTCTGTGGAGGATCTGGAAACAACCTTTTGTTTCTTTGACTGCCAGCTGATTAAACTTGAGCCAAGAAAGATAGCATAACCAGTGACAGATCGTCTTGAAGTAGGACAACTAGCCCAGTCACTGTCACAATATGTTGTGAGCTGTAGGGTGTTGGAGGTAGGAAAGAATAGACCCTGGCCTGGGCAGAGTTTAAGATATCTCATGGTCCTAAGAAGAGCTTTGTAATGTGGCTCCCTAGGTTGGTGGGAGAATTGGCTTAAGGCATGAGCAGCAAAAGTAATATCAGGTCTGGTGATAGTAAGGTATAACATTTTCCACAAGAGCTCTATATAGATAGAAGGGTCAGGAAGAAGTTCACCTTCATTGATATCCAATTTAATGGTAGGATCCATGGGTGTGTAGCAGCTGGTTTTTTGAGTGTAATACCCCTGCTAATTCAAGCATTTCAGTGTGTATTTTCTTTGATTCATGGTCAGACCAGATGCATTTCTTAGGAATTCTATACCTAAGTAATAGTGGAGATATCCAAGGTCTTTGATACTGAAAGTCTTATCAAGAAGGTTTTTTCACAGTGGTGAGATGTGAGAGAGTGTTACCCAGTAAGAGAATATCATCTACATAAACAAGTAGTGCAGTGAATAAGGGTGCCATGTTTGAATGTAAAGAGAGAAGTGTCCATGTAGCTCTGTTTAAAGCCCAGGGATTTTAGTAGGAAGTAAGTTTGTCAAACCATTGCCTATTTGCTTGTTTGAGACCAGTAAAGAGATTTGTTAAGTTTACCAAACCATGTTTGGAGCTGTAGGTTTCTGATATCCAGGAGGAATGGCCATTCATGTAAATCACCATGAAGAAAGGCATTATTTACATCTACTTGTTGAATGTGCCAGTTTGACAAGTAGCTATAGCTAGAAGGGTTCTGACAGTAGTCATTTAGCTACAGGGGCAAAGGTTTCAGGATAGTCTATGCCTTCTTGTTGATTATAACCCTTGGCTACAAGTCTGGCCTTGAATCTTTCTATGGAGCCATCAGCATGGTATTTGACCTTGAATACCATTTACAACCAATGACATGCTTTCCAGGTGGGAGTAAGGTAATGTCCTAGTGGTCATTTTCTTCTAAGGCAAATAGCTCTTTGCAGATGGCGGCAATCCATCTGGGATCCTTTGAGGCTTGGAGAAATGTAGTGGGTCAGGAATATTATCAATGGAATTGATAAATTTGAGTGTTTGAGCAGATAGGTTTGAGTAGTTGAGAAAATGAGATAATGATATTTAGAAGAGAGATTGTTTGTGATGGAGTTAGGAAGAGTAAATTGGTAATCATGTAGTGTTTAGAGGGAAGGTGTTTGATTCTGGTGGAATGTCTAAGGGGTTGAGTAGGATGTGAAGGTTGTGGTGGGGAAATTGTGTTGGGAATTATAGGAGAAAATGAAGGTGGAGCAGTAGAAGGAGTAGGAGATGTTGGAGAAATAGAAGGAGTATTTGAAGATGATGTTGGGACAGTAGGAGAATTGGAAGATGGTGTAGAAGAGTGTTGGGTAGAATATGAAGTGTTTGGAGATGGTGTAGAGTGATTTGTAGGAGAAGGAAATGTAGGGAGTAGAGAAGGAGAGATATAGGAGTAATCAGGAACAATTGAAGGTATAGAGGATATAAATTTTTCTAGATATAGTTATAGTTATTTGTGTATATATGAAAATTAAAATTGTTAATTAAATTGTGTTATTAATTATTATTAGTTATTAATAGTTACTGAATGATAATTAATAAATAACAATTTTGCTGAGTTAACAGCCCAAGGGAGATATACAATCAAATTATGCTACATATGATAAGAACTTAGTTGACACGATTGGAGGATTCCCGTACTAGTTCTAAAATATCTTCTACTAGTATTAATAAGGAGATACTATTTTGTTATTTTATTTCTATCTATAATTTATACTCCATACTAAATAATCAATATATATACATGCGTGTAAGACAACAAAATTTATTTTAAAATTGATATCTTGTTTTTCTCCTCACCAAATCAAGGTTTTGAGTGTTAACATATGTTGAATTATTTTATCTTATTTTTGGAAAAATATAGGAAGGCTTCAATATAAACTTTGTGGCATAGCTCAGTACGGTGTTCTTGTGGGAGTCACCATTGGCTACACCACCACCACGGCAATCAGCATGGCGTAAGTCTATTCATATATGTTTATTTGTTTTTGTACCAATACTCTTATTAATATAATTATTCATCATCAGGGCAATCCCTAAAGCAAATTGTTTTCATAAGCAAGGTCACGATGCCAACTGTAGTGTTGGCAACAATCCTTTCATGATCATTTTCGCAATTATTCAAATCATATTAAGCCAGATACCAAACTTCCATAAGCTTTCTCCTCTCTCAATCACCGCTGCTATAATGTCATTTGCATATTCCATCATTGGCATTGGTCTTTCTATTGGTAAAATAGCTGGATACGGAATCGGAAAGACGAGTTTGACTGGAATACCCATTGGAAATGGTATGACTAGTGTGGAGAAAATGTGGAGAACGTTTTCGGCTCTTGGAGATGTAGCTTTTGCTTTCTCATTTTGTTTCGTGCTCATCGAAATTCAGGCAAGAAATTTCCCAATCTTTGTAGAAAATTGACATTAGGCTCACTGAAAAATGAATTAATTAAAAACAAATTTTGATTTGAAAACCCCAACATTTAGGATTAAAAGTTGTAATAAAAGTATAATAAGCTCTCTCTAATTATATTCAATACTTAATTAAGAATAATTAGGTACAAATATTTAATTAAGAATGAAGGGTTAACATACATATTACTATAATGAACTTAAAAAGGGGGTCAATTTTAGACTTTCTTTGCACTTTCGGTTAGTTCCCATATGTTTGGTAGAAAACTAAAAATGGGTCTAACTTGATAAAAATAAAATGAAAATGCATCAACAATTAATTGAATCGGAAGAATATTACCTTTTAACACATCTTCCTTTAAATAAATTAGTATTATACCCGTACGTCGACTAGGTATATACCATATGTGTATCATTTATTATATTATATTAATAAACTAGATTATTGTCCCGTAATAACGCGGAAAAAATAAAAATTGAATCGTAAATTTTATGTTTATTTAGATTCTAAACTATTATGAGAAAATAATGTTATACAGATGTTTATAGTTATAATAATATATACACTTTATGTTTTGATGTTTTGTATTAGGAGATTTTAGAATAATAATAACGTAAATCACAGTCAAAATTGAAAGATTCTATAAGTATATTAGAATTATGTTTTTTATTTTAGCGGAGATGGAATGAAAAGAGAGAATGTAATTATGTATTGTAAGAGGGTGTAAAATGAAAATAATATTTGATAACATCATCAATCTGATCTAACGGTTGAAATTAAAGAAGTGAACCTATCTAATGGACCTTAATTCGCCATGTGGCATTTAAGACCCCTCTTTTATTAAAGATTAAAGAGTATAGATTTATTGTTTATAAAGGTATATCAATATTAGTATTAATTTACACCTATTTTAAATTTGGGTGAATTTTATAATAAATGGTGTGTAACTTATTTTGATATATATATATATCTAAGAACTTTATGTTTGATCCAAAACCTTTTAACTTGTTGGACAATCGGTTTCCACGAAGAAGAGAACAATGAAAGAAATGATGTAGATGACAAGAGCAACGATTTTCTATCCGCTATCATCAATCTTTTTTAAGGGTTGTAGAGTGTCCTTGTCACTCAATTATCTTGTATAACATGAAACTCAAACTATATGAATATTAAAATTATCATTCACAATAATGAAAAGAAATAATGTCGATGGCAGAAATATAACTTGAACGAATCCCTAACTTGAGCGAATCCTTAATGTGGCAACTTAGTAATGCTATCTTATCTAGTTTCTCTGATGATGTTTTTTAAGAGTGGTTGGGCAACTAAATGTATTGCTGCATTGATTATATCAATCACATAGCTTTATAATAATAATACATAAAGCGAGGATGTAATGAATTGGTGTCCACAAAGAGATTAACCTCTCTGAATTAGCAAGACACTTATAAAAGTTGTTGTTCACTTGTTTGGATTGGTTATAAAAATAAATATAAAGAGAACACATTACCTTCTGAAATGAAGGTGCATATTAAGTATCATATCTAATAATTATACTAAATGAGCACGTATATCTATATTATCACTAATAAAATTACTCGTCAAATGAAAAAGCGATCTTAAAGATCTAAATGAGAGATTTTGTTACATACATGAAAGAATTATATATTTGATTAATAAGAAAATTAAAACAATTTGTCAGGTCTGATCAATTCTTAAGCTCATCACTCTATGTAAGGAATCAATAACTTGTTACGGAATAACAAATTATTGATTAAACTAACAGAATTAAGAACAAGGAATTCAACGGTTTAAGAGATATTATTTCAAAGCCTTTAATTGGCGGTAAAGTTAGTTAAAGAGTAAATGATTCTCAAAGTCACACATTTTGCATTGCTTTCACCACTATTTATAGGTTAAGCTAACTAACTATTACATTACAATCACCCTTTTGTTTATTTAAAAGCACTTCGGGTGAACTACTAATTTACAAATCAGTTAACTTTAGTTCGGGTAAACTTGAAGTTAACTCTGGTTAAGAGTTAGTTCAACCTAAAGTCTTCCCGAGATTACACACTAACATTTAGTTCGGGTGATGAACAATGTTCACCCGAACTAAAAGTATAAGACTCTACACTATGATTAAGATCTTTAGAAGCTTCAACATCAAACTTGTATGCTCCAACAATCTCCCCCTTTGATGATGCTTCCAAAATCTTCATCTTGCTAGTATAAGCTCAATTCCCATCTTTCAAACCAACATCAGTTTCTACCTTCCTTCTCTTGTACCCCTTCTTATTTTATCAACCTCCCAAGCTACACATTCTAGTGCCATTCTTCCTTCTTTATCATCAGGTTTTAATTTCTCAAGTGGAAGGTTGAAAATAGTAAGAATATCTTCATTAGTAAGCTCTCTTATATCAGCCATCTCATAAAGTCTCTCTTCTTCTCCATCTTCTCTTTTTAGCACATACTCATCACTTTCATAATCAACCCACCATCTGAGTATCTTGGGATTTTGATGCACAACTTTGGTCTTCTTCATGGGAGCAATGTACATAGTCATTCTCTTCCTTTTAGCTCCGAACTTCTTACCAAAGTTGCAAAATCTGTCTTAGCACATTCATGGATGAATCTTTCAAACTCATAACCATATGCATTCTGACCATGATTCACCATCTTCAACCGACATAACCTTCTGGCATCTTCCACATATATATTCATTAGCTTTTCAGTTGTATTGAAGGACTGAGTCATTGTTCATGTTCTGCTTTTTCTTTTGATAACAATAGCCCCAGTGTAATGATCAAACCTCCAACCAACAATGGATAGAAGAATACCTTATTCAAGTTCATCAGTTCCTCTCTTTCCGCCCTCAACTCCTCCTGGGATACCTTCTTTATCCTGGATCCTGAAGCACTGCCCTCACCTTGAACAGAATATCAGCAACATCTACAGGAAATCCATACTGGTCTAAATCACCTCCATCAGTTGCGGTCTCATCAATCCATTAGGATAGTTCTTCAATCATGGTTGTTACTGTAGGATCATCTACATAGTAATCTTCTAGCAAAATGGATTTAGAAGATTAAGTAGGAACTGGATCTTCATGTTGAGAAGACTTAGAAAACCAAGACTCCTTCTCCATGTATTCAGCAAAAGGATCATCTTCTTGCTTCACCTTAGTCTTTGATTGCACATCTTGACTCTGCTTCTCAACAAGAGACTTCAATGTAACAATCTGACTTGGATCAACAGTCTTTGAAGAAGATCCCTCACCAGCTTGGACATGAGGATCAACTGGAGCTTCAGTTTCTTCTACCCTAGGACTTTCAACATTCATTTCAACATTCTCAATAGCCCTTTCTGATTGTGTTTTGATCAACTCCTCCTCAATCTTCTTCTCTCTCTTTGATCTCAGTTCCGTTACCAACACTTTGGTTTGAACATCTAGCCAGATTTTCTCCAATGTTTAAGTTTCATTTGTCCTACTGACCTAGATGACAACCCACCAACTGCTACTAAATAGTTCTTCGGATGAAGCTTGTAATTCTTCTCTGAGAACATCTTTTTATACTCAATCATCCTCCTCATAAAATTGACAACCTTTGAAGGAACAAGTGTTGAAGATTTCAAAGCGCTACTTTTTACTCTTCCTCCTTGTTTGACATTACTAGCACCTACTTCAGGAGTCTCTTCAGCTACCTTCTATATTTCCTCTTCCTTCACTATCACTTCCATATTTTCATCCTCCTCCTTATCACTGCCAATTTCTATAACCACTTTCTCTCCTCCCAATTCCTCATTCCACTGGTTATTGATGTCAAATACATGAATAGATTCAGGATTCCTTTCTTTAATGTACATAGTGAATGTATCTTCAGCATTAACATCAAATATGCCCTCATACAGACCCTCAAAATGCTTCTCTAAAGTCTCCTGATCTATGATCTCCCCAAACTGATCCACAACCCTAAAATTCTTGATGTTTTTCTCAGCATCTACATTCTCCACTTCCTCTTCATCACCAGAGTTAAGAATATTTTCACCCGATTTATTTTCTTCTTCACCAGATTTGTCTTGTGCTTAACCAGACTTAAACTCTACTTCACCCGACTTGATTTCTACTTCACCTGATGTAAATAATTCTTCACACGGGGTAAAATCTGTGATTTTCTCCTTCCCTTTAACAATACCAACTCTCTTCAAATCCTCCATTATTTTCCCTTCAATAGATAAATCCACATCTGCTTCTTCATTCAAGCTCTCACTACTCTCCACCCTTACTGCAACTCCTGCTTCATCATTCATCATCTCAGATTCAGTTTTATTTCCCCCTATTTTGGATGCATCATCCACAGGAAGAGATCTCTTGCATTTATTACTCATTGGATCCATGATAATAGCATTTGTAGCCTGCTTCCACCTTAGCTGATTGATCATTAAGCTTTGTTTCCTCACCAATTTCTCCAAAGCCTCATTTTTCTTTGTTAGCTCCAGGATTTTCATTTTCTTACTTGAGGTGTATACAAGAATATGAGTGCTAGAAGAAGCATCCTTTTGCACAACAGGTGTTGGAAATGCAGAAGAAACAGCTTGAGAAGCAGCCAGATTAGGCAAGGCTTGGCTCTCCTCAGCTGTATAGAACCAATCATCTCCTTCACCACTCCCTTGAGGTTGCTCAACAATAGGAATAACTAGAGATTCAGGTTGATCAGCTTGTTGTTTTTGTTGTTTTTGTTCTGCTTGTTGTTGTGGTTGATCTGCGTGTTGCACATTTTCTCCCCACTGGCCTTGTAGTTCTAAGAACGTCTGAATTGCTACTCTTTCCTGATTGATCATGGGTGGGAAGAAAGGAGTGAAACGCCCATAGACTACTACTCTTGCCTTGGGAAATGACTTTCTCATATTGTTCATTGTCTTCCAATTCATATTTTCATCTTTAAATGTAGGACCTTCAAGCATGAGTCCCTGAACTTCAGACTGCAGAATGATCTGAAGGAACCTTGGATAGAGGAGAAAATTTTGGGAACTACCTTCAACCATCCTTTGCATGCAATCCATAATAAACCCAAAGAAGTTAAACAGTCTTTGAGTAATCATACAAACAAAAGCAGATGCTAATGTTTGATTCATCTCATCAAACCCTCATGACCTTCCAGATATACAACACACTAGGACATGTATGAGGTATCTCCAATTGAATGAGACCCTGGTCTTCTTTACCATACTTTCTGTGAAATCACCTTCATACCTAGTATGTCTACAAACATTCTTTATTTCCTCCATATCCAACCTCTCCACACCATCAGCATCATTAAACTGCAAGACTCTCCTCACTACATCTTCAGGTAATTATAACCTCTTCCATTTGAACATTTGATGTCACAGATCTCACTCCATTGACTATGGCAAACCTTGCATTCTGCTAGAATTCCTGAAGAATGTCTTTATATAGCACTGGGTACTCTGAGATGGCAAATCTCAGGTTTGAATTAATCAAGAATCCCATAATTAATCTCCAACCTTCATTAACCTCATAATGGCCCATATCTAAGAATGCAGCCACATTATGTTTTGGTTTGTAAGGAAAAGCCATCTGAAATCAGTTCCAAATCATTAGTATTCAAATAAAAGGATAAAAACTGATTAAACATATATCAAAAACTGAAAATACCTTAATAAAATCAAAAAGCAGGGGAAAAGAATACAAACAACTGAAAACACTCAAAAACTATCTTAGAAGCACTTAAACTCTAAAGAACTGTTCTAAAATGAATCGCCATAGAGGATACAAGAATAAAATTATTTACTGAGATTAGCAATTTTGATCCGGATAAGAGATGCAATTTTCCTGAATTAAAAATGATTATTTAAATTTAAAAGTATTAAAAATAAATTTAGGGAAATTTTATATTTAATTTCCCACCAAAAAGTCATCCGACTTAAGCAATAGTGTCCGAGAGTAAAAATTTAATAAAAGTTTTAACCCGACTATAAAAAAATTAATAACCCGACTTAAAAAAATTAATAACCCCACTTAAAAATTAAAGAACCCGACTTAAATTTATGGTCAAAATAGTCAACTCAAGTACCAGACTTAAACAAACTTAAGACATGAGATAAAAATATGGTCAACAATGTCAAAGGTATTACCAAACATAAATTAATCTAACACCCGACCTAAAATTTTAATACCTGAATTAAATTAAATCAAAATTAACTCTTCAAATCTTTCTGAGTTAAATTCTTAACGCAAGAATTGAATCATTTCAAACCATAAGTTAATCTTGAAATAGTATAAAAAGAAAAATCAATTTCAGAAATCAAAAACTTATATTCCAGGACTTCTTAAATTAGTTCATAAGAGCAAATTTGCTTCAGAATGAAATGTGTTGTAAAATTCAAAAACTTATATTTTTATTAGAGTTCAACTTGTGTCAAAACATAAATTGCAGGTTTTAATAGTTTAAAAATTACATGATAAACAATAAAACTTTTCAATTCTTATCAAGTAGAAATAAATTAATATAATATTTTATTTAAATATGGCATATATACCTTATTTTCATCAAAACATGGTAGTTTTGTAACATATTTTAACCAAAGAATTTGAATGTACACATGAATAATCTTCAATCTTTATTGAGAATCCCCATAATATGATTTCCCAACCTTGTAAATTGCTTTTTCTCTCAAGATATTTTTTTTATTATATGCATGTTTTTTATTGTTCAAAAATTATACATAGTACTATTGTTCAACTCATTCCCCTATCTTTGTCGTTTATCAAGTTAGCATCAAGGATCTAAGAGGACAAATAGACTAGTTTATTAAAGAATTTGGACTTAGTCACATGTCTCTGCCGTTTATCAAGTTAGCGTCAAGGATCTCAAAGTCAATAATATATTCAAAAGTCACTTTAAAACTTTATAGTTTTTATGATAAATAGATTTAAATGCCCATATTTACTTAAAATATATCTTTTCTTTGTTTTTCTACTTGACAATCACTGATTTCCCATTTGAAAGTTATCAATTTTAATGACTCAATGTATAAACCACAGATTGCTAAAGGTTTCAAATACAAGAATATGTGCATTTATGAAATCATTTGGTTTCAAGAAATTCTTTAAATACTGAACTATGTTAAATTATGTTGGAATTTATGTTTATGACTCATTTCTTAGAAATTTTATTTTTGTAAAACAGTTTCAAATTTTATACTGTTTTTGATTCTTCATATTTTACAAATGATATACTAGAAAACAGACTCAAAAACTTAAAAATAGAATAGAAATAAATCTTTTTGGGTTATATATAAACATACTGAAAACACATATTTTTGGATTTCATCTATACAGACCGAAAACATATA
Organism: Senecio squalidus; assembly: GCA_910822075.1. Classification (NCBI taxonomy): domain Eukaryota; kingdom Viridiplantae; phylum Streptophyta; class Magnoliopsida; order Asterales; family Asteraceae; genus Senecio; species Senecio squalidus. The sequence goes on along the minus strand of CAJVGC010000590.1, from coordinate 67,199,429 downwards.
CTTTTGGATTTTATCTATAGAAACCACTACCATATTTAAAAGGAAAACACTACAAGACTTAAAAAGTACCAGACTTAAAAAGTATATACAGAAAAACACTACCTGATTTAAATGTTTAACTCGACTCAAAGAATTTACTACCAGACTTAAATTTTTTTTGTTTTGATTTTTTCCATTTTCTCCCCCTCTTTTTGTATTTTGAAATGAAAAGAAAACAAAATGCAAAAAGATATGTACCAAAAATAGTCTGAAAAAACACTTAATCAAGATTCATTAGACCAATATCCTGAATAAGAAAATTGAATCTTGATACATCAGATGACTTTCTGAAAAGGTCTGCTAATTGGAGGTCTGATGAATCTTAACCAAGGGAATCAAGTATTTTTCAAAGCAGTCTCTTATGAAATGGTGTCTAATCTGAATATGTTTTGTCTTAGAATGTTGTACATGGTTCTTAGTAATGAACATGGCAACAATATTTTCTATGTGGATAGGTGTGTTCATAAAGTTAAGGCCATAGTCTAGCACCTGATTCTGAATCCATAAAACCTGGGAAGTGCAAGAACCAGCAGCAATGTATTCTGCTTCATTAGAGGATTGAGAAACAGACGTCTGTTTCTTGCATTGCCAAGAGACTAGCCTATTTCCTAAAAAATGGCACCCTCATGTAGTAGATTTTCTAATCAAGTTGCAACATCCATAATCACTGTCAGTGTAGGCATAAAACTCAAAAGTAGAATTTTTAGGATATCAAAGGCCTAAAGAAGGTTTCCCCTTAAGATATCTAAAGATTCTCTTAACAAAAATAAAATGGGAAACTTAGGATTAGCCTGAAATCTAGCACCAAGACAAATTCCAAACATAATATCAGGTCTACTAGCAGTAAGGTACATCAAAGAACCTATCATAGACCTATATAAATGTTGATCAACACTCTCACCATTTAAATCAGGATGTAGTTTGGCCATAGTGTCAACAGGAGTGGAACCGGATTTACAATCAATATATCCAAACTTAGCTAACATATCCTTGACATACTTATACTGATTGATAAAAATGCCATTATCCAACTGCTTAACCTGTAATCCTAGAAAGAAAGACATTTCACCCATAAAGCTAATCTGAAATTTTGAATGCATTACAAATTCAAATTCTTTGCACAGTACATCATTAGTTGAGCCAAAAATGATATCATCTACATAAATCTGAACAAACAATGATTCTTGGTCACATGTCTTAATAAATAAAGTCTTATCAATTGTTCCTCTAAGGTATCCATTTTCAATCAAATACTTGGACAATGTGTCATACCAAGCTCTAGGAGCTTGATGTAAACCATACAAACCTTTGTCCAATTTGACCACATGATCAGGGTATTGAGGATCCAAGAAACCAGGAGGCTGACTAAAATACACTGTCTCTTCAAGAACTCCATACAGAAACGATGATTTAACATCCATTTGATAAACCTTAAAGTTCTTATAGGAAGCATATGCTAAAAACAATCTAATAGCCTCTATCCTAGCAACTGGGGCAAAGATATCATCATAATATATACCCTCTTTTTGAGTATAACCTTTAACCACAAGTCTAGCCTTATTCCTCACAATAATAACCTTATCATCCATTTTTACCTTAAAAATCCATTTCACACCTAGCACATTCACATCAGCAGGTCTTTCTACTAAAGTTCCTACCTCCTGAATGTTGGGCCAAGAAATGGAATGGATGAAGCTATAGAGTCTTCAGTGTGTTGGAATAAAGATGATTTCAGTTCGTGGAGGGTCCGAACTGAAATCATCAAGAATAATCCGAAGTGAAGTTTTCGGTTCGGAGAACAAGTTAGTTCAGATACTCTGAACTATATGAAGTTCCTCCGAACTGAAAATAGACCAAGGTGTAACTTAAGTCAACAGAAGTCATCATTCAAGAAATCAATTCGGAGCATGAAGACTTTGATTCAGAACTGAAGTGAACTCCCCGAAGTGAAATTAATATGTTGATAATGTTGTACTATTTTAATTTGTAGAGTGTCTGTAAGTTAGATTTCGTCTGTAAATAGTGTGATAGGTTGTTAGAGTTTGTTGTATTTGAACGCAGAAATCTCTTAAAGAGGTTCCGTTGAGCTTGAATGTCGTTGTAACAAGCTCGATCCAAAACCTGTCACCGTTATCAATGAAATCTTAAACAGTTTCTCGATATCGTTGTTCTATCGGCTATTTCAATTTCAATTTCAATTTCAATTTCAATTTCAATTTCTGTTTCTCAAATTCAAAGTCTCCTGTTTGTAATTGATTCAACTCAGGTCATGAGATTCAGCATCATGACCTGTTTCAAATTTGTTTCACTATGATAGAGTGTGTGAGATTCAAGGACCTGTCACTGAACCTTAAACTGCAACAACTCTTCTTGCATAGCTTCTACCCAACTATTTATAGTCAATGCAATATCTACATTCTTTCGCTCAAGTTGAGACAGAAAGCAAGAAAACAAACACAAATTGGCTAAACCAGAACTACTTCTAGTCTTGACCCCATCATACAAATTTCTTATAATATTACTTAGAGGATGAGTTTTGTGAACTTTTAAAAATGAATTTATTTCCTCAATAATATTAGTAGAAAGATTTGTTTGATTAGGGACAATATCATCAAAGAATAGAGAATCAGAAATTGCTTCACTGGGTTTTTCATGGCTTGGTTCATCAAAATGAGCTTCAACTTCTGCACCAGAGGTGAATTGTGCATCACCGGAATTGTTTAGAATTTCAGCTTCTGCACCAGAGTTGTTCTGTAATTCACCAGAGTTTTCTACAATCTCAATTTGTGCATCCGAGTTAACTTGTGATCCACCCGAGTTATCTTCAACTCCATCTTGACCACCCGAATTAAATTCTTGACCACCCGAATTAAATTGTGAATCACCAGAGTTGTCTTCAACTTCATGATGTGTACCCGAATTGATTTGATTCACACCAGAAGTAATTTCTTGATCTTGTACAATATTGTCCTGATCTTCAGAGGATACTGGAATGGCTTCTTCTTGAAGAATGTCTGCTTCAGTTTGATTCTCTGAACTATCTTGACTCACAACTGTTGTAGCTTTTGATGAACTGTTGTAATCATGAACTAATGATGAATGACTTGCACTTTCATTTGCTTGATTTTCAAATTCAAAATCATCAATTTCCTCAACATTAGTAACATCTTCTGTTGATATCTATATTCCTTCTGAAACAGCTAGACATAAACCATTAAAAGAGTCCACAAATGTATCTAAATCAAACAACCATTCACCCCCTGAATTCTTGACATTTGGTGTGTATTCGTTGAATATCACATTAATGGATTCCTCTATGGTTCTAGTTATTCTGTTATAAATCCTATAAGGTTTTGAAACACTAGAATAACCAAGAAAATATCCATCATCCGTCTTAGAATCAAATTTTCCTAGGTAGTCTTTGGTGTTTAAGATAGAACATTGGCATCCAAATGCTTTAAAAAAATCCTATAAAAGGCTTTCTCCCTCTGAAAAAATCCTATGAAGTCTTTGCTAAGTTCTTAACAATATGAATCCTATTGTTCACATAGCACATGGTATTTACAGGTTCTGTCCAAAATGTAACAGGTAAAGAAGATTGCACTTAACATGGCTCTAGCTCCCTCAATAAGTGTCGTATTTTTCCTTTCAGGTGTTCTAGGTGAGATATATTGTCTAGAGATACCCTTAAGTGCACATAATTCATTCATGGTGGCATTCTTAAAATCAGTACCATTATCACACTTAATAACTTTCACCTTTTTATCACATAAATTTTCAATTTGAATAACAAAGTCTTTTATAATCCCAGATGTCTCATGTTTATGAGCCAAGAAAAAGACCCATGAAAATCTTGAATAGTCATCAGTGATAACTAAACAATAAGATTTTATGTCAAGACTCTTTACACTCACTAGACCAAATAAATCCATGTGTAAAAGGTGAAGGATGGTATCAACTGAATTTTTAGTCTTAAGTTTAAAACTTTATTTATGTTGTTTTTCTTTTAAACATGAAATACAATGGTCAATTAATTGAAAATTCTTTTTAGGTAATCCGAAGACTAGATTATCTATGACCGGTTTATTCATGCTTTTAAGATTAACATGACAAAGCCTTCATTGCCATAAATTAGACTCTTTTTCAGTAGTTTTAGATATGAAACAATTTGATGACTTAGTAGAATGAACATTGTTCATATCTAAAATGTACATGTCCTCACATCTTGGTGTTTTCAAAACAATCATGTCTTGTGGTATGACATATTCACGTTTAAGAATATAGAAAAAGTCTGAAGTGAAAGCAGTAGTGTACTCATTGTCACATACCTGAGATACTGAAAGCAAGTTATAGTTCAGTTCTTTCACAAAATTAACCTGCTCCAGAGTCAATGGACCATTTGTAACATTTCTTTGGCCTATGATTGTGCCACCCATATCTCCTCCAAAAGAAACATTTCCACCAATGAATGAAATGAAATCTTATAGCAACTTGGTATTCCCAGTCATATGTCTAGAACATCCACTATCCACTACCCAAATATTCTATTATGTATCAGTGGATTGCTCCCGCATATAATCATTTTTCAGTGATATTTTGGTATCCAAGTTTTTGTAAACTTGGAATTCAATTTTTAAACTTGTTAAACTTACAATGATCATGCAACTTTCTTTATGGAATATAAATTTTATAATCCGAGTTAAATTTTTTATCACCCGAATTAAAAATTTCTCTACCCGAGTTAAATTGTGAATTCAAAATTTTACCACATTTAAACATTTGTTCCTCCGAATTAAATATTTTTTCACCAGAGTTATTCTTGAAAATTATGTTTACCAGATTTAATTTTCATTTTACCCGATTTAAACATATTACCATCATTTTCAAGCTTTTTAACTCAGATACAGAATATCTTAACTTGGGTAATTCCAAACCAGTTAACATTTCAGGATTGATTCTACCAAATTTCAATTTGTCAGTTTTTGGCACACATTCAGAAACACATTTAACTTTAGATTTCATCCAACATTCTTCTAATTTGTGTTTATTTTTGCATGTGAGACACTTTTTGTTTTCTCTTTGACTTCCTAGATTTGACTTTTTATGGTTCAATAAACACACATTCATTCACAGAATCATTAACAACAGACACAGAATCATTAACAACAACTTCATTTCATTAACAGACAAACTAGACAAATTCAAATCATGTAGCATAAAGTATTTCTCATGTAGACAGTTATGCACATGTTTAACTATCTCTTCCTCAATGTCAATAATTTCTACATTATTAGAGGTTTCAACACATTTTGCTTCACATATGTCTTCCTGATTACTTGAACTCTCTAATGTTTGACCTGCTACAAAATTAAAAGCTTTATTTAGACTAGGTAAGTCAAATTAACCAAATTATTCACAGAAGAGCAAGTTTAATTCAATTCTACTTTAACATTCAAAGCAGACACATCATCAAAACAGTTTTCAACAAATAAACCACTATTAAAAGATGTGGATTCAGGCTTAACTGGGTAATTATCATTGAACGGAGGAGGTACTGCATTAAATCCAGTACCTGCCTTTGCTTTATGCACCAATTGATGTTCTATAATACCATTCAAAGTTTTGGAAGACATATTGAACTTTTCAACATGAATTTTTGTATATTTAAATTCATTTGTTACTTTTTGAAATCTTTCAAATAAGTTTTCATGTTGAGTTTCCAATCTCCCGAGTTTGCCCTTATAAACATCAACATAATTCATCAAAGAACTAATTTTTTTATTTATACTCCTTTTCAGTTTTCAAAAATTCTCCTTGATGAAATTTCGTTAAATCAATTTCTTTTATTAAGCTCAAATTGTGTTCTCTAGTGTATTTTACAATATTTAAGCAAGCAAGAGAACAAGTGTAAGAAAGTACCTCATCTTTGGAAATTGAACTAATCTTACTCATTAGAGCAGAGACTGATTTGTTCTTGAAATTATCTTCATTAACTTCATCCCATTTCCCAAAGGTGATTAGTGCCTTCCCAATAGAGCTTCCTTCATCTTTTCCATTCTTCACATGAGTACCAGTCAAATTTTTCTGTTCATCTCTAGCTTGATGATTATTTCTCTGGTAACTGTTGTTGTTGTTCATCCTCCTTGGTGCCCTGCAGTCCCTAGCAAAATGCCCATAATCTTCACAGTTGAAGCATTTCACTTTGAACTTATCAAACCCCATCTTATCACCATTCTCCTTTCTGAATGTTTTTCTTCTAGTCCTCCTGAAGAACATGTTTGCTCTTACACTCACCATTCCATATGACACTTCAGGTCAATATCCTCCAGATCATCAGGTTGGAGTTGTTCCAGGTCTTTTCTTGCAAATTCAGCTTGGTTCAGGCTTCCAGCAACAAAAGCTTAATAGCTTGCCACAAATGCCTTATACAGAACCTCCCTATCTCCCAATCCATTTGTTCCAGAGTTTGCAGAAGGTGAATGATGCATACTAGATTCAACAGTCTGACCAGAATATCCACCATATGCACTTGAGTAATAACCAGTAGATGTTTGATTTGTTGGACAACAGCTTCCATAATGATAGCTTCCAGAGTGATAACTAGCATATGACTGAGTTTGAGATTGAGCTTGACTTGAATAATAAGGTGGATTCATAGGAGCTTGAGTCTTTAAAGCACATCCATATGAGTTTCCACTTTGTTTCTTCTCATCAATTTGCATGTCAACTTCATATTACTGCAGTATTCCAATCAGCTCCACCAGAGTCATAACATTAACATTTGTTGTTCTCTTAATAATCATCACTTGAACAGACCATTTCAACGACCCCAATAGCTTCTTGCAAACATCACTGTCTTTCATTACCACCCCAGAGCTCTTCAAGTCACTAACCAGCAGTGTATATCTACTGATCTACTCATACATATTCTCACCCCTAACATGCTCAAAAGCTTCATACAGTTTTTTCAGCATATATCTATTGCTTTCCTTCAATTCCAAGATACCTTCATACCTCAACTCCATTGCATCCATCAATTCCTTTCCAGATACACAATCCTTGAATTTGTTGTATATCTCAGTAGGCAAGGCAAGTATGACAGCTCCCAATGCTCTGAAATCCCTATTAATCAGTTTATTGTCAGCTTCAGTGTACCTCTCAGGATCTACATCTATCATTCCAACTCCACCAGTTTCCTGTATCATAGGTCGATGTGAACCATTAACAATTGAGCTCCAAATATGTCAATCACCGTAGTACACAAATGCCTTAAACCGTAGCTTCCACATCATAAAATCTGATCGAGGTAGAAATTTCAGAGGTCTACCAGCAAAACCATTCATTGTAATTGCAGACATGAAGATTGATTTTAACTCGGATGAACACTTTTTAATGCGGATGAACTAATTACTACTAAATCAATACTAATTCACCCAAATTTGCATAAACACTTATCAATTACTCCTTAACAGTACTCGCTAAACACATAATCACTTAAAATTGATTATTCAACTAAAATACCTCAAAACAACTTTTATCGCCAAATTTCAAACTTATGAAATTATGAGTGATCGTTGATCTTAATGCTCTAAACCTTATAGTTTCTCCAAATATTTCAAATGTAGCTTCCAATTGATCTAATAAACAAACTGAATCAAATTTGATTTGATTTCCAGCTCTGATACCACTTGTCAGGTCTGATCAATCCTTAAGCTAATCACTCTATGTAAGGAATCCATAACTTGTTGCGGAATAACAAATTATTGATCAAACTAACAGAATTAAGAACAAGGAATTCAATGGTTTAAGAGATATTATTTTAAAGCCTTTAATTGGCTGGAAAGTTAGTTACAGAGTAAATGATTCTCAAACTCACACATTCTGCATTGCTTTCACCACTATTTATAGACTAAGCTAACTAACTGTTACATTACAATTACCCTTATCTTTATTTAAAAACACTTCGGGTGAACTAATATTTAACAAATCAATTAACTTTAGTTCGGGTGAACTTAAAGTTAACTCTGGTTAAGAGCTAGTTCGCCCGACCTAAAGTCTTCCTGAGATTTGGTTTAAGAGATATTATTTTAAAGCCTTTAATTGGCGGGAAAGTTAGTTACAGAGTAAATGATTCTCAAACTCACACATTCTGCATTGCTTTCACCACTATTTATAGACTAAGCTAACTAACTGTTACATTACAATTACCCTTATCTTTATTTAAAAACACTTCGGGTGAACTAATATTTTACAAATCAATTAACTTTAGTTCGGGTGAACTTAAAGTTAACTCTGGTTAAGAGCTAGTTCGCCCGACCTAAAGTCTTCCTGAGATTACACACTAACATTTAGGTCGGGTAATGAACAGTGTTCATCCGAACTAAAAGTCTAACACTCTACACTATGATTCAGATCTTTGGAAGCTTCAACATCAAACTTGTATGCTCCAACACAATTGCATATTTTAAGTTGATTTACGTGCACATAAGAGAGATTAATTAAATGCAAACAAAAATCGATTTAGGCATTTGGTATTACGGGACAAGGAAATTAACACATAAATAAAAATTGGATTTCATTTTAATATAAGTTAAATTTTTAAATTTTCATTTTTTCAAATGTTTCATTATTATCTTGGTTTGACTTTTCCTTTGTATATCAGACTCAAGAAATCAAATAAAATGAAATTGTCATGTGTTTTTAATGGTTAATAAAACTCAATATAAGGACAATATTAGTAGATGTAAAAAGACATAGTATGAATGGGTGTGATTGATTACTGATTTGATCTAATGGATCCAAATACACAAAAAATTCTCTTTCACACACTCATCTAGCACAATAGTTATATATAATATGATTTACGATTTTGACACTTATTTTATAAATATAAATTCATTTAAACACAAACAAAATTTATATTCATTAATATATTTTAGTATTTTGCTAATAACAACCTTAACGGTTATATATAACAGATATTATATATATTTTGTTTTGTATATTATTAGCAAAATGGCATACCATGCATTTCAAAAATCAGAAATGTATTATGAATATACAACCAAATCACTATATTTCACTTTTTCAAAAACAGTCCACATGGTTGGCGTTGTCAAAACTTTATGTTCTCATGATTAAACTTTCAAAATCTATTAATATCTTTAAAATTATAAACTCATTTGAATAAATAGGTTTTTTCAGTATACATAATAATATGTTAAACCATGATTATTAAGATAAAATTTCAATATAAATACACAGAGTTCTTTTATTTATTAATTTATTAAACACAAAAACACACACACACACACACATATATATATATATAAGATTAAATATAAAGGCTACCATTTGTAAAAGGTATAAAAAGATTATATACATCATATTTTTTGTGCATCATGTCACCTATACATGCCATGTTATCTAACACGTCACATGCTGGACATAAGTTTGCCACATAGGCACCCTACGTCATCTGTCACGTCATATAATACACAAAAAGGTAACGCACAACTATGATGCAAAAATATGATTCGTAACTGACGAGTCATGCCACGTGGAATGATGCACAAAACTATAATTCACAAATGAGATGGCAGTAGATCATGTCACATGTTATCACCACAAGCTTTCTAACCCTTTTTTCAAATATATGCCTTTGTACAGGATCACACACACACACACACACACACACACACACACATATATATATATATATATATATATATATATATATATATAGGGTATATATTAGCTACATTTTTATGTAGCCAACTAACTACATCAAAAAAATTAAAAATGGTAACTTTCTCTATTTTAAGTCTACTACTAACCATTCATTATATGTATAAATTCCAATGCCCATTTGAATTGTATTTATATAAAGCATGGTATGTGAATATTTAAATTAAAAAAACCAACCTTTATGTAATTAAAAAAACTAACTTTTATGGGCTTAGCTTGGCTACATTACCATGTAGCTAACTTGGCTACATTATCACTATAGAATTTAATGGTTTTATTGGAAATAAAAGAAAAGTATGAATTATTCAAATTTAAAAGCATTCAAGTTTGGGAGTTTTTATTCACGAAATGCAGGGGGTTGGCTACATTGTGATGTAGCTTACATTTACCATATATATATATATATATAAAAACATATATATATATATACACAAAGAGAAGATGATAATTTATATGAGATAAACAATACACATTAATTCATTTTAAACAATTATTTCATGTTGATTATTGATGAAAACATGTTACCATATTCAACAAAATTATTCAAATATTTTTTAATTGTTATTTATACTTTTAAACAGTATTTATATTTTATTTCATCAAAATTACTAATTATTTAAAACATTAATGTATGTGTTGATATAATTAAGAAAAATAAATAATTTAATAACAACGATATTTAATAGATGAAATACTATAAAGTTTTTGTTTATTGATGTACAATAAAAAAAATGTAGTTAGGTTAGGTAATTTATATAAATTTGTTTATGCAATAAATTTTTTGAAATAGAAATTATAAGAAAAGGGATATTAACAGAAGTATAAAACATGTTATATAAGTGAAGGTGCATAATTTAAATATCGAAAACGCACACGATTGTTTCAATTAAAGATGGGATCCAATTTTACCTTTTCATTAAGAAGAACCCATTTTTACAAACGAAAAAGAAAATGAAAAAAAAAACTGACCTATTTTTATAATAAAAACTTTAGAAGGACCAACTTTTACAATAAAATACCGCAAAGTTCTTTTGGTTGACCCATTTTACTAATAATTTAAAATTTAGATCATTTATATAATTAGTTTTAAAAAATGGAACATTTATGTATTTTTTTATATTTAGAAATCAAATCCATAATTTAAAACAAACTACATGAACGATTTATATGATTTTCGCTTAAATGTCTAATTGATATTATTATTTAAAATGTTGCCTGTTTCGACATCCCGCATATATATATATATATATATATATATATATATATATATATATATATATATATATATATATATATATATATATATATATATATATATATATATATATATATAAAGGTAAATTGATGGGATCCGTCCAAATCCGGGTCACATTGTCATCGACCGACCCAGCTTGCATGAAGTCTGGTCGCGTTGAAACATCCCTGCTTAGAGAGCCATAAACTTTGTAGAAAATCTTCTTAGGAGGTCGTCCACCCTAATACTTAGTTTCGAACTCATGACCTCTCACACAAAGGTGGCAAGTGATAACCACTGAGACAAGTCTCAAGGTCTCTCTCTCTCTCTCTCTCTCTCTCTCTCTCTCTCTCTCTCTCTATATATATATATATATATATATATATATATATATATATATATATATATAGGGTGAGGTTCGGGTAAGAACGACCCAAAGTATAGGAACGCTAAGAATCAATGCTGGCCGTCCGATTAAGGTGTTGATCAGTAGTAACCACTTACTACTGATCAACAGAAACCACTTACTACTGATCAGCAACAAATTCTTGCCGTCCGATTAAGAATTTTATATCAAAACTCGCAGTGCTGATCAGTAGTAAGTGGTTACTACTGATCAGTAGTAAGTGGTTACTAATGATCATCACCTTAATCGGACGGCCAGCATTGGTTCTTAGCGTTCCTATACTTTGGGCCATTCTTACCCGATCCAATTACTATATATATATTCACTTGTGTATATTGTATATTCACTTGTGTATATTGTATATTCACTTGTGTATATATATATTGTATATTCACTTTTGTATATTGCGTATTCACAATTAAAAGGAAATTAATATAAAGATTCGTATACATTAGTGAATATAGTGAATATAGTGCGATGGCGTACGTGATTACTCGTGCGATGGCATTGGTGTATATTGTATATTCACTTGTGTATATTGCGTATTCACTGGTGTATATTGTATTTTCACTTGTGTATATATATATTGTATATTCACTTTTGTATATTGCGTATTCACAATTAAAAGGAAATTAATATAAAGATTCGTATACATTAGTGAATATAGTGTATACACTAGTGTATAGTGTATATGGTTTAGATGTGTTTTTGGTGAATTAGTATATACACTGGTGAATATTTAGTATATACACTAGTGTATATACCGAAACTCACTAAAAAAAAAAAAAAAAAAAAAGTCGTCAAAAGTATATCAAGTGGGTGCTCGTTGGAAAGATAATTAAATGCTTGTTTTAATTGTGTATTTAGTTTTTCCTAAAACCTAGTTATACTCTAGATATGTTAATTTAAAGTTAATTAGTATTTTAAAGTGGGTTTTAATTGATTTCCAATTTGGGGATTTGACTTAATTACAAAATTGCCACCTTGCCTAAAAATGGTTCCTAATGGTTCCTAAATAATTGATGGTTCCTAAATGAACCCACCTCTCTATATATATATATATATATATATATATATATATATATATATATATATATATATATATATATATTTGACCTTGAGGCTTGCCTCAATGGTTATCACCTGTCACATTTGTGTGGGAGGTCACGGATTCGAAACCTAGTATTAGGGTGGGTGACCTTCTACTAATGTTTGTGGCTCTCTTAGCAGTGGTGTTTTAAAGGGACCAAGACTTCGTGCAGGCTGGGTCGGTCGGTCACAAAAGTGACACGGGTTTGATTGGGTCCGCCTAAAAAACTTTTTCTTTTATATATCGGGAATTGAATACTTATGTAATGATGTGTTTGTATAAAATATTTGGTATAAAATTTTGAATAAACAAACCAAATTTGCAGGATACGTTAAAATCAAGTCCACCAGAGAACAAAGCCATGAAGAGGGCAACTACTGTTGGAATCTTGGCGGCATCAATGTTTTACATGCTATGCGGTTGTCTAGGATATGCAGCATTTGGAAATGATGCCCCTGGGAATTTCTTAACTGGATTTGGCTTTTTTAATCCCTTTTGGCTCATCGGTTTAGCTAATCTCTGTGTGGTAATTCATCTACTAGGTGCTTATCAGGTAATCTTGCAGGTTTCGAACTTTTTATGTTCTTACTTTTGACACACACACACACACGCACACAAACATTGAATTTGATATATAACACCTAAAAGACATATTTTTTGATGCATATAAAAACTATTTTTTTTAAAGTTGGTCATGAATTAAAGTAACCATAATACAAAAATACATGTATCAAAAATAGATAAAAAATTAATTTTTTTTTACTTAATTTATCTTAAGAATTGTTTTATTTAAACCTTTTCATATATATATATATATATATATATATATTGTCACACCCTGCTCAGGCGGCAATCCGAGGTGAACTAATACAAAATGAGAAAACAACATTAGAGAAACAATATTTCATTTGAGTATTGTATCAGAGATTCAAAGGTTACAACAACATAAGAATACATTCATCCATTAGATAAATAAAATAGGAATAAATCAGTTTACAATACTCAAATGAAATATCAAAATACGACTAAATAGTTCTGAATACAAGGGGAACTAATACAAAATGAGAAAACAAGTTCCAAATAGCATCCAAATAGTCACATAAGCATAAGCATCAACGTGCAACCTTAAATCCCTGAAAAGCATTGAAAATAATACGTCAACATAAAGTTGGTGGGTTATTCGCATAATCATAAAGATATAAGTATAAAACGGTTTTGATAAGTTTTGACTCATAAAAGAAGTAAATAAAATCATTGTAATTATAAGTGATTCGTATAAAATCGTTCATAAAATACCATTTCAATACCATACGCATATCAAACATGCCATACGCTTTAGATTTATAATAACACCTGAACCATGACATACTCGACAACTACCCAACCTTAGTGCGTTAAACTAAGGTTATACTTCGAAAAACATGGTCATAACATCCACCTAACTTGACAGAGCGACATCATCATCATAAAGTTAGTTGTAAGGGTTTGTTAAACCCATATAGATCTATATATATGTACCTTCGACTCATACGAGTTGACAGGTGTGCATACGGGGCCTCATATTACCACAAAGGCCATACAAGTATAGGGAAGGCTAATCTAAGGGCATCATAATCCAATATTGCATAATAATACATACATACTTTAAAACATAACGCTTAACATGCCCAAAATAATATAAAACGGTAAAAAGGGCAAGAATAACTCACTGAAATAGCAAAAGCACATGAATACGATACGTCGTGAAATAGCAAAAGCAAATGAATACGATACGACGGGTAATAATCTGCCAAAAATAGCTCCTTCGCCTAAGTGCCCTAGCAATACATACAATAAACTGTCTAAGTATCTCTAAGTCTAGTAGGTTTTGCCTTATACGTTAACGTTATATGTTATAATACTTATAATGTTCGAAAAGGTATTATTCCACGATAATAATAAAGTAACATACTTGTGTCAAAAGAGAGCGTCATACTAATATTACAAGATGTTTGTGATTACGATCGATCATTGGATAATATATACTTTTATCGAACTTGTAAAACTTTGATAAAAATCGTATAAGTAATGATATGTTTAATATAGTGAATATGTTTTGAGTTTAAAACCTTTGGATAAATAAGTATAATAAACTTAGGTATAATATTTAGTACGTATCAATAGGTTTTAGAACGATGAACGAATTTAAATATCGAAAACCAAATAAGTAGCAATTTGTGACTCTGTTGCCTCGCAGTAGGTAGCTACTGCGACGCAGGGTCCTTGTTTCACGAGTTTGTTGCGTAAAAAGCTGTTATGGGGTAAAAGTGTTCCGTGACATGTTGTTGTTGCGCCACTATGGTGTCACACAAGTGATTGTTACGCAAGAAAAGGTGTTATGTTGATAGTTGTTACGCAAAATATTTTGTTTCGTAAAATGGCTTACTGCAGCGCAACAAGAGGGTGTTGCGGTGATGTGCGAAATCGAGTATATTTTAAAAACAAGAAATACTTACGACTCGACTACACAATCTTAGGCAGTGGACCTAATCAAGTATAATATAGTTTTAGGTAAATCAGGTTCGTTCGCAGGGACTGATGGTTGAAATATAATTAATAATTAATAAAACAAAAAGTGAGTTTTTTTGACCGAATTGTCACGGTGCTTAAACTACTAAATTTGAGAAACTTGTTGATTCAGATGAATAGCTGAAAAGATTTTGGTTTGTAAACAATTGATGAAAAATACATTCACTTGGACTTGATCACAATTACAACGGTTATCACTTAATTACTGACAATGTTGAACTACTTAAAAGGTATTTAACTTGAACTCTCGTTTCCCATTAAAACTTTAATCGTCTCATCTATAGTAACCACTCTCGTGTATAATTTCTACGTTTGACAACTAAGCAATAAGTACCTAAGCCGATTTTATGATTTAATCTTATAAAGCTTCCTCTCGAATAGCTTCTTAATTAACTAAACCGATCTCTCTTAATCTAGTTAACTAACAACCACAATCACGTTTTTATTGTTTAAATCTTTAATACTAGTTCCTCTCGAATACTAATATCTTTAAACTAATTATAGACCGATTAGTTATTTCACAAACTATTTTGTAATGTCACAAGTTCCTCTCGAATACCTATGATGAATTACTAACAGTTTATATAAAAGATTAAACAAGATTCAAAAACTGATTACAATTGGTTTTTCGATTAAACATAAAATCCAGTTCAACCTATAAGTAATTAAACAATAACCTACATAATTGATCACATCATCCAAGTGAACGTTAAGAAATTTAGCTACTCATAATAGTAAAAACGCAACACAATTGAATTGAATGAAACATCTTTATATTAAAAGAACTAACGAAAAGATTCAAAGTACCAATGATCCGAACGCTTAAACAACGAAATTGCTAAGACTAAAATCACCAAATAACTCCAAGAATTCGTAGGTCCAAGCTAGGGTTTCTAATTCTCTCCAATACGTGCTTACAATAATTCATAATTCATATAAACCCTAAAAACTGTTTTATAAAACGTCGAACAACAAACAGCAGCTGCAGGTTCCGCGGGACGGGCGTCCTCCTTTATGGGACGGGCGTCCCTCGCGCTTTCCTCAGTTTTCGTGTTTTGTTGCTCGTTTCTGCTTCATCTCTCGTGACCAATTGCTTATACTCTCAAAATATAATGGGAATACAACATCGACCCGTTTTCTTCAGTTTCAGCTCCAATTATGTCACTTCCACTCCAGAATTGCGGCTAATACCTGTATAACATTTTAATACCAAAATTGCCCGAAATTCCCACAATCCGTTATGAATTAAACTTTAAAAAGACAAATATCGCATATAATAATATGACTAAAATATGCGATATCAAATCCCCCCATACTTAACCTTTGCTTGCCCTCAAGCAAATCCAGTTCAATTCAATTTAATTACCAAACCATGATTTAAAAAGCATAACCAAACACCTCACGAATTATTGGGAGTAATTCACACAAATCTCTCGAACTAGTCTAAAGGGTATGTAAAATATTCTGTAAATCCGCTCAATTGCTCAGTCATGGTGAGTTTTCTATCATAGGCTTGATAAAGTATCGTTTCTCCACCACTAGAGTCTAGGTACAACTAAACGGGGACTTTTATTCGGGATGTAATGCACAGTTAAAGGCATGTGAATACATATATAGAGGTTAAATGGGTTAATAAGTAAAAGTATACAAATAAACGTAGTATACATCTAAACTTAGAATGAATCCGAACTCCTAAACGCTAATGAACCAATTGCTCCATATAACTTCAACCTTCCGAATTACATAACTCATAATACAACTACTTCTACTTTATTTCTTCAAAGACTCAACATACATAAAACTACATACTTTACAACTTTCTTTTTTCTTTTATTTTCTCTTTTTTTTTTTTTTTTTTTTTTGCTAACAAATAAATATATGATACAAAGGCTAGCGATATTCGATAATTTCAATGCCTTAATACTTCTAACTTCAATCTTCATGTATTCAATCAATAGCAATCTAAAAACTAAGTTCGGATTCATCTAAAAATGAAAAGGAAGGCTAATGTACAAAATATTTAGTGGATTTAAATGAAACGAATAAGTTAGGCGCAAAATGGTTAACTAGAGTATCTAACACTAAAAGTAAGTGTTACAAAAGGGTTACATGGAAATTAGCTAACCAATTTGATTAAGCTATGATTATTTAACAAGAAACGAATAGGCTAAATCAAATGGTTTATTCCTAAATTGCCCCTAACGTTGTACCAAATTACACTAGGTTACCCTAATGCAATGCTCATCTATGGTCTCGAAACGTATGACTATGTCAAGTTCTAAAGTCATCAACCATCGGCACACTCATACAAAAGAAAAAGTAGCATTTAAAATGAATGCTTTCAAGGCTCAAAATCTCACTTCTCTTTGAGTAGGGTATAAAATGTGCTAGGTTATGCAACAGATTAAAAATTCTCAAGACATGTCATCATTTTTTTTTTTTTTTTAATTTTTTTAATTTTTTTAATTTTTTTATACAAATACAATACACTGACTAAACTAAACACAACGGATGTTTTTCCTCAACCCCCCCATACTAGAGTTGGACAATGCCCTCATTGTACAAGACGATTCAAAACAAAGGAAAAACAAGACAAACAAAGAAGGCAAGTACGTTAACATTAGCTAGCACAAATAAAAAAATAAAAACAAAAAATAAACTAAGAAATAAAAAGAAATAAGAAAAAGAAGTGTTTATCTGTAACGACCACCAACTCTCTCTCGATGCCCAGGCGCCAGCCTTGCCGACATCCCTCCAAATCCGCTAATCTGACATGTGATCGGGGGAAGGGAAAATAGATGGTTCCCCACCCCCTCCGGAATACGTACCAAACTGCATCGGGTTACTAGGACCACTCTGATGCGGAGGTTGCTGCTGAGACTGAGGGGGATAGTAAAATCCGCCCTGACGATGAGCTGGAATGAAGATATCCGGAGGAGCATAGGCCGGAAGAACCTGACCCATACTCTGAGCCTCTCGCTGCGCCCACTGATCCATATAGGGCTGATAACGCTCCTGCTGATAAGTGACACGAGCCAGCTGAGACCCCATCATCCTCTGATCCTCAAAATAGTACTCCTGGAATCTCTGTTGAGACTCATACATCTGTTGCTGTGATGTCTGCATCGCAGTCAACTGTCGAGCCAGAGCCTCCATAGAATACGGATCACTCGGCTCATCATCTGACTCCGAATCTGACCCAGCAAACCCAGTAACATCAGGCCTACTTCCAATCAAGTTTCCAGAGCGATCAAGCAACGAAATATTCTTCAAAGCGACAACATTCAACATACGAACCCCGGCTACTGAACCAACTGTAGCATCCAAATGCTCCCTATCAGCCACCCCCAACTGAAATGCTAAATGGCATATAAAGGAGCCACCACACACTGCCCCCTCTCCCTTACCATACGCCCTGTCGTATAAATAAGTTGCCAAACATCTGGAAAGGTTGAACGGACGTCGAGCTAGAATACAGTAGAGAAAAAATAGATCCTGCTGGGTACAATTATTCGGGCAATTTAATCTAGCCGAAATGGACTCAACAATCGCCCGAAACAGTATCTGGTGCATCGGGTTTACCATGGCTGCCTGTTTAATACTCGTATGATAATCCTCGGTACTAATATGATGCTCTCGCCAAAACAACCCAGCGTTCATCCCAACAGGCCACGTCGCTAACCCCTGAATAAAATCTACTCCCAAAACCTCCTCCGCTGTATAAATACCCATGGCAACCCCAAACTCAGCATAAGACATTGTAAATGTCCGTCCGCCCAATCGAAATGTCATCACCGTCTCGGTGGTAGAACCCATAGCCATATTCAAACGGAAACTGCAATAAAATTCCTCCACCAATCCCTGATAAACCCCAGACCTGATTGCAAAAAATCGCTTCCAATCAGAGGTCAGAAGATCCTCTAACTGACTCTTGAAATCCAAATCCTCAACAATCTTCCAATCTAACGTCCGATGCCCAATTATACGCTTCTGTCGAAGTGCTTCCAAGGAAATTTTTGGCTGATACTTCTCGGGTATATCCATGGGGTTTCGCTCAGTTGCCTCCTGTGGTGGCACATTTCTGCCTCGTGGTCTCTTACCTCCACGTCGACTCATCTACAAAACAAATGCACATATACAAAAAAATAATACAAATGTTAAACAACAAACTTTACAATTAAACTACATTCCCGTCATATTTGCCCATCATAATACTAAATAAATGAGTATAATATCGCCATTTTAATTGCCGAAAACACTAAAATAAAATTTCAAACTAAGTTTAGAAATTTCACGTTTAACATAATCAATTTAAGCAATCAAACTAGACGAAATCATAGTATCAAATTAACCATTAACAAGCAAATTTAAAAATTTTCAACCCCCCCATACTAATCTCAAACTTAGGGTTAAAAATTTCACGCAACAATGCAATTTAATGGGTAAAATCACTTATTTAGCCTTCTCTTTACTTCCTAAACTCATAGAACATCAATACACACAAAAACCCCAATTCAATTTCAAAATCTAAACCTAGGGTTCATAAGCAAAAATCCCTAATTAATTGGTTTCTAAAGCAATAATCAAGCAACAAATCAATATAGAATCAAAGAATTGAATAATTAAAAGCAATAGAAACTAACCTTGAATTGATATGCTAAAAATTGAAAAAAAGAAAAGGAATTCGGATATATGTGTGTTATGTCTCGGTGTGAATAAGAAAAGAGAAAGGTTTGGATAAGTTAGTGCAACAACAACCAACGAAATCAGTATCTGAGCAGGGCCCGCGGGACGGGCGTCACGAGCCTGGGACGGGCGTCCCAAGGAGAATTGTGACGGGAGTTCCAAATTTAGAACGGGCGTCCCGCGGGTTGGAACGGGTGTTCTATTTTTGTGACGGGGGTTCCAGTGGGTATGTATTTTCGTTCAAAATTCAGTGATGGGAGTCCCCTTATGTGGGACGGGCGTCCCAACCAGCAGTATTTTTTTTTTCCATGAAAAACAAATACTAAACAAAGTAAACTTAAAAATAAAATAAAATAAAATAACGGAAGACGTACCTTAATCGTGACACGTGTACTTCCAAAATAAAAAGAAAAATATACAAGTTACCTCGGGTTGCCTCCCGCAAGCGCTAAATTTATCAGTCGAGTCCTTAGCTAGACTCGTGTTCATTTTTCTTACTTGTCAATGGCATAAAAGCCATCCTCAGCTAACTCCACATGATCCTCGTCTTCCTCATGATATAACTTCAGCCTGAACCCGTTCACAATAAAGGTCTCACCATTTCCGCTCCACAGCTCCACATACCCCGAAGCATAAGCTTGCCTCACAATATATGGACCTTTCCATTTTGCCTTGAGCTTTGGTGCCTTAAACTTGTATTTCATCTCAAACATCAACACCTTGTCGCCCGCTTTGAACTCTTTAGGTCTGATGTGTCTATCGTGCCAAGCTTTCGTCCTTTCCTTGTAAAGTCTTGAATTATCGTAAGCTTGCAATCTCATCTCATCCAACTCATGCAACTGCAAAAATCTCTTTTCACTTGCTAAGATCAAATCCAAGTTGCAATTTTGCAAAGCCCAGTACGCTTTGTGTTCAATCTCTAAAGGTAAATGGCAAGTTTTTCCATAAAGTAACCGATATGGTGTAGTACCAATCGGTGTTTTATATGCAGTCCTGAATGCCCATAAAGCATCATCTAACTTTTTAGCCCAAACCTTAGGATTGTTATTAACTGTTTTTTCTAAAATTCTTTTTAAAGCCCGGTTTGTGTTTTCCACTTGGCCACTTGTTTGCGGGTGATAAGAAGTAGAGAATCTATGAGTGACCCCATACTTCTTAAGCACCTTAGCAAGTTGGTGATTCGCGAAATGACTTCCACGATCACTAATTAAGGCCTTAGGAACACCAAACCTACTAAATAGTTTTTTAAGAAAATCAATTACCACATTAGCGTTATTCGTTGGTAAAGCCTTTGCCTCCGCCCATTTTGATACATAATCAACAGCAACCAAGATATAAAGATATTTATGGGAGGGAGGAAAAGGTCCCATAAAATCAATACCCCATATGTCAAATACCTCACATACCTGAATACCTTGTTGAGGCATTTCATCCCGTTTCGAGAGGTTACCTTGACGTTGACACGCATCACAAGTCTGAACCAATGTTTGTGCTTCCTTGAATATTGTCGGCCAATAAAAACCTGCATCAAACACTTTCTTCCCTGTAGTCGATGGTCCATAATGTCCACCAGTCGGTCCATGGTGACATTCATCCAAAATTCTCCTAGTCTCCTCTCCAGCTACACACCTTCGGATCATCCCATCTGCACACATTCTAAACAAATACGGTTTATCCCAAAAATAGTTCTTCACATCAGAAAAGAATTTCTTCCTTTGTTGATGTGTCAAACCTTTTCGCATAACACCTGCAACAATATAATTAGCTATGTCTGCATACCACGGATCATCAAGTACATCCGAATCATCATCTATCCTAAACAAATGCTCCTCGGGAAAAGTATCTCCTATATCAGTTTCCCTAAGTTCCTCAAGTTCCGGATTTTCTAATCGACTTAAATGGTCAGCAGCTAAGTTTTCAGCTCCCTTCTTATCCTTAATCTCTATGTCAAATTCTTGCAAAAGAAGAATCCAACGAATGAGTCTAGGCTTAGCATCTTGTTTAGAAAACAAATACCTAAGGGCTGAATGATCAGTAAACACTATAGTCTTGCTTAACACTAAATAAGGACGAAACTTATCAAAAGCAAAGACTACTGCTAACAACTCCTTCTCTGTGGTGGTGTAATTCTGTTGGGCGCTATTGAGTGTTTTACTAGCAAAGTAAATGGGTTGAAAATGATTTCCTTCCCGTTGTCCTAACACAGCACCTAAAGCAAAATCACTAGCATCACACATTAGTTCAAAAGGTAGAGTCCAATTAGGTGAAACCATAATAGGTGAATGGGTCAGTCTATCCTTAAGAATATCAAAAGCATTTAAACAATCTTGATTAAATTCAAAAGGAACATCCTTTTCCAAAAGCCTAGTCATGGGACGAGTGATCTTAGAAAAATCCTTAATAAACCTACGGTAAAAACCCGCATGTCCAAGGAAACTCCTAACAGATTTAACATTGGTCGGTGGAGGCAACTTAGCTATAACATCAATCTTAGCTTTGTCTACTTCCATACCTAAACTAGACACCTTATGTCCTAACACAATTCCTTCTTTAACCATAAAATGACATTTTTCCCAGTTTAGCACAAGATGCGCCGCTTCGCACCTTTCCAACATTTTATCTAGGTTAATCAAACAAGAATCAAATGAATCCCCAAAAACAGAAAAATCATCCATGAAAACTTCCATGGAAGTTTCAATCATATCCTGAAAAATAGCCAACATACATCTTTGAAACGTAGCAGGAGCATTACATAAACCAAAAGGCATCCTACGATAGGCATAAGTACCAAATGGGCATGTAAAAGTGGTTTTTTCTTGGTCTTCAGGGTCAATGGGGATTTGGAAATAGCCGGAAAATCCATCTAAAAAACAAAAGTATTCGTTTCCGGCCAATCTTTCAAGCATTTGGTCCATAAAGGGTAACGGGAAGTGGTCTTTACGTGTTGCATCATTCAATTTCCTATAATCTATGCACACACGCCATCCTGTCACTGTCCTAGTGGGAACTAACTCATTCTTTTCATTGGTCACCACAGTCATCCCCCCTTTCTTCGGTACACAATGTACCGGACTCACCCAAGGACTGTCAGATATGGGGTAAATAATTCCCGCATCAAGAAGTTTGACAATCTCTTTCTTAACTACATCTTTCATATTAGGATTAAGCCTTCTCTGTCTTTGAACTACAGGTTTAACATCATCTAAGAAATTAATCTTATGTTTACAAAAATGAGGGCTTATCCCGGGTATGTCAGATGTTCTCCAAGCAAAAGCTTTCCTATGGGCTTTCAACACAATCATCAAACGAGATTTCTCATCATCCGAAAGTGATGATGAGATTATAACAGGAAGTAAAGATGTACCTTCGAGAAAAGCATATTCCAAGTGCTCGGGCAATGGTTTAAGCTCCACATCCTTTGGAGGATTCTCGATAGAAGTCTTTATCTTCTCTTCATCATTCACTTTGATCTCCTCATAACTCTCCTCAACAGTTGCATCCTCTTCAACATCCAAAGCTAACATCTCCTCTATTTCTGCAATAGTGACATCTCCATAATCACTAATCTCCTTCAAAGCTTCTTCATCTTCTTCAAGCAATTCCTGTAATTCTAAGTCCAAAATGTCATCAATAACATCAATTCGAAAACATGTATCATCATAAGAATAAGAATGCTTTAAAGCTCGATCTACAGTAAAAATAATCCTTTCCTCATCAACCCCCAAAGAAATTTTCCCGTCCTTAACACGAATGATAGCATCCGCGGTATGTAGAAATGGTCTACCTAAAATCAAAGGTACCTTGCTATCCTCCTCCATTTCTAAGATGACAAAATCAACGGGAAACACAAATTGACCTACTTGCACTCGCATATTTTCAGCTATACCTAAAGGGTATTGGTATGAACGGTCGGCGAGTCTAATACTCATACGAGTAGGTTTTAATGCCCCTAAATCCAATTTAACATACAATGAATAAGGCATAAGATTAATACTAGCTCCTAAATCAGCTAATGCCTCACAAGTTATTGCTTTACTCAAAGTACATGAAATTAGAAAACTCCCTGGGTCTCCTAACTTTGGTGGAAGCTGATTTTGAATAAGTGCTGAACACTCTGCATTTAAAAACGTGGCTTTAGCTTCCTCCAACTTCCCTTTTCCAGTTACAAGCTCCTTGATAAATTTGGCGTAATTTGGCATTCCTGAAATCAAGTCAACCAAAGGAACATTAATATGCACAGATTTAATCATATCAACAAATTTACCGTACTGTTCCTGCATCTTCTCCTTCCTCAAACGTTGAGGAAAGGGAACTTTCGGCTTGTATGCTTTCACTTGAGGTGCCACAGCCGGTTTGGATTGAGCAGCTGGCGTAACTTCCGGTTCCTCTTCTTCCTCATTCTCCTCCACTTCAACATTAGATTCCTGCACAACTGGACTAGTAACACCTGCAAAATCATTAACATTACCATAAAATCTACCAGACCTTGTAGACACTACATTCACATGCTCATTTCGATTGTTAGGAGTTTGATATTTTGGCCCTGCAGTGTTAGGGAATGGTTGTTGCCTTGGGTTCTGTTGGGTGTTACTTGGCAACTGACCATTAGGCCTAGCAGCATGTTGATCACTTAGTCTCTCCAATCTCTTCTCCAAATCACTAAGTGCTGCTTGTTGATTCCTTTGTCCTTGCTCCAATTTCTCATTAAGGACCTTAAACTGGTTGGTTGTTGCTTCATTTTTCGCTGACTGAGTGTGAATGAAGCTTCTCATCATGTCCTTCAAACTGGTGTCCTCGTCTTCCTGTTTTTGACCAGACGATCCTGACTGCTGTTGATTCTGGTTGCTGTTCTGATACTGATTCTGGTTATTCCTTGGGTACCTGTTTTGAGAATTTCCAGAATTGTTAGCATTAAAATTATTATAACCAGAATTAGAATTACCCGAATTACGGTTATGAAAACCGGTTCTCTGAAATGCTCCTTGGTACTGATTTTGCGCAAACTTCACATCCTCACTTTCTGCTTCTCTTCTAACATCACAATCTTCAGTGTAGTGCATTCCCCCACAGTAGTCACAACCATTCGCCATCACATGCATATCCTTCCCAACTCTACTAAACTGATTATCTATCCTCGAAAAATTATTATCCATTTTACTAGATAAAGCTTTGATCTCAGCCATCATCTCTGTGTTCCCACTACTACTCTCAGCACTAGCAACTACCTTTTTTCCTCCTCTTTCTCTACCAAACTGATTCTGTTCTCTAGATAAATCCATTAACAACTGATCATCCAACATCTTGGTCGCATCGTTGATGGATTTGTACTGAAAACTTCCTCCCCCAGCTAGATTTAACTCCCCCTGCGATTTCTTGTCCAATCCAAAGAAGAAAATATCGATAATCTGCCCTTTCTCTAATCCATGCCCATGACAACCCCTGAGCATATCCTTAAGCCTACTCCAAGCTTCAACAATGGTTTCTCCGTCGCCTTGCCTAAATCCCCGTATATCATTCAATAGGCTTCTTGCCAAAGATGATGGAAAAAATCTGGAAACAAATTCTTCCCTCATTTTCGCCCACGTATCAATGGAGTTTTCCTGTAACTCTTCAAACCAAGTGAGTGCCTCTCCCGTGAGAGACGATGGAAAAAGGATTAACTTGACATTATCTTCCCTTCCTGCTCCGTATTTGAACATCTCGCACAATTTAACATATTTCGCCACATGCGAATGTGGATCTTTTCTCATCCTTCCGTCAAAATAATTATCCTGGATCATCTTTAGATGATGACCCTTCACTGAAAAATCATTTCCCATATCTGGAGTACGAATCGCCGAACCCGGTGTTGGCGGTACTACCCTAGCTCTCTGATGCATCGGTACATCATTTGGATCAGCCATCTCAATTACTATCTCTACTTCTGAATCTGAACTGTTTGAATCCTCGGAATTTACTTCTAGATCCTCCGTTTCTAACTTAACTGGTGATGGTGGTGTAGTGTTTGGTTTCTTGTTGCGCCTTTTCTTTGAAACTCCTGGATTAGACAGTGGACTTTTAAGCGGTAACCCAGAAGCCCTTGTGTTCATCCACTACCTGAAATCTCTGGAAAACAAAAATCACAAATAAAAACCGTCAAAAGCACCTGATAAACAATTAAAATAACTTTCAAGTAATTAATACCTAAAAGGATCGAATTAAAAATTATTAATTAAAATCAAAAACTACAGTCCCCGGCAGCGGCGCCAAAAACTTGATGTGCGAAATCGAGTATATTTTAAAAACAAGAAATACTTACGACTCGACTACACAATCTTAGGCAGTGGACCTAATCAAGTATAGTATAGTTTTAGGTAAATCAGGTTCGTTCGCAGGGACTGATGGTTGAAATATAATTAATAATTAATAAAACAAAAGTGGGTTTGTTGTGACCGAATTGTCACGGTGCTTAAACTACTTAATTTGAGAAACTTGTTGATTCAGATGAATCGCTGAAAAGATTTTGGTTTGTAAACAATTGATGAAAAATACATTCACTTGGACTTGATCACAATTACTACGGTTATCACTTAATTACTAACAATGTTGAACTACTTAAAAGGTATTTAACTTGAACTCTCGTTTCCCATTAAAACTTTAATCGTCTCATGTATAGTTACCACTCTCGTGTATAATTTCTACGTTTGACAACTAAGCAATAAGTACCTAAGCCGATTTTATGATTTAATCTTATAAAGCTTCCTCTCGAATAGCTTCTTAATTAACTAAACCGATCTCTCTTAATCTAGTTAACTAACAACCACAATCACGTTTTTATTGTTTAAATCTTTAATACTAGTTCCTCTCGAATACTAATATCTTTAAACTAATTATAGACCGATTAGTTATTTCATAAACTATTTTGTAATGTCACAAGTTCCTCTCGAATACCTATGATGAATTACTAACAGTTTATATAAAAGATTAAACAAGATTCAAAAACTGATTACAATTGGTTTCTCGATTAAACATAAAATCCAGTTCAACATATAAGTAATTAAACAATAACCTACATAATTGATCACATCATCCAAGTGAACGTTAAGAAATTTAGCTACTCATAATGATAAAAACGCAACACAATTGAATTGAATGAAACATCTTTATAATCAAAGAACTAACGAAAAGATTCAAAGTACCAATG